>LOEQ01001549.1:150052-176419 GCA_001685075.1 Bramus lutescens
TTTATTAACCAATAAAAGTAACACATAGACAGATGACCCTCCTACATCAAATGTCAGCACAATCCTTTGTTCACTGTGATGCTAACACCCTAGACAGAAAAGAAGTCCCACTATGTGGGGGATGTGCTCTATAAGCTAATGTGTTTTTAAGGCCGCTCGGAAACAGACAAGGGTATGTGCCTCCTGTGGAGAATGAGGATGCTGCCACAGAACAGTCAAACACACGGATTTCATCTGCTGGAAATAAAAGGTATGTGATAGCAATTCTGTCCTTGAGTTTTTACACTCTGAAACAGCACCTGTCTAAAATTGGCTTAAAGAAGAAGTAGAAAAGCATAGTATATTAACAGCCACCCTTTACTAGTGACAGGATTAAATGGGAAGAAAAGTGAGGACTTATTAGGGGTGAATATTTATGATTCTCTCTGTCCCCTCCCCTCTTCCCTTGTCTTTCCGTATCTGTTCTGAGGATTGAACATAAATCATTGAGTGAGACAAAGCACTTTACCACTGAGTTACATCCCTAGGCCTACATCATTCTTTTCAAGAATTTTTTTTTTTTAAATCTTGGCAGGGCTTTCAGAGTAACCCTCTCTTATAATACTCCCTTCGGAAGAACATATGCTAAAATTGGAATGATAAGTATATAAAGTAGTTTGAAATAATGAAGGAAAGATTAACATAATTTGATGGTGTTATAATGAATTTGAAATGTGTTGAGATTGTGGTTGGAGAGATGACTCAGTGGTTAAGAGGACACAAGTCTGAGTCCCAACGCTGTCTGATTGCTCACAGCTGCCTGTAATTGCAGTGCTGGAGGAGTCTGACTTCACAGCTGGCACATGCACATGGTTAACAGTAAATCTTTAAAAATACCTTGGCATCCTGGTACTACAATTGGGTTGAAAATAGATTGAAAATGTCCCTGTAGTATGAGTTTTAACTTTACTATTATTATTATTATTATTGTTATTTGCTTATTGGTGAGGTAGCTTTAGTGCTTACTTTGTAAAATTAGTATTTAAGTTTGTATTGATAAGAAATTTAATAACTTTATAGTTTTTTTGTGTGTGCTTTTCTATTTTGTGTGTAAGAATGAATGGTTCTGTTCTTAAAAAACAGAACCCAAAGGGAACCACAAGGACCAGCGAGATACTCAGCAGGTGAAGGTGCTTGCCACCAGGAGTTAATCCTTGGAGATCACATTATGTGAACTTCCAAGGTTGTCTCTGACCTCCACACTTAACCATACCACATGTATGCTAGACACAAACAAAAAAATTAAGAATGATGAAAATGTAGAGCAAAAGCGCATGAGGTCTGGGATGTGGCTCAGTTGGGAGAGTGCTTGGCCGTCAGTGTCCACAGTGTGGAGGTTTACACACTGCAGTCCTTACACCTGACATTGCAGCGCTAAGAAGAGGAAGCTGGAGGACCAGTGCAACCCCCTCGTAGGCTTTAGAGGAACTCAGAGAGACGGAGGGAGGGAGGGGAGGATCAAGGAAGTGTGTGTGGGAGGGAACAAGAGCATGAGAAGGTGATGGAGAACTGAGTACGATCACACTGTATTGTACGCATGTGTGGAAACCAGCGAAAGAGCGGAGTTTGTACAATTGGTATATGCTGATGAGGAAAACAGAATAAATGGTCCTAATGTAGAATATAATGACGGTAACAGTGTCCTTTCTTAGAAGAAATGCCAAGGATAAATTATCCTTGCCAGTAGGAGAGCTAGTTTTTTTTTTTTTTCAGTTAAATTTCTTTGAGGGTCTGACTTTTCTTTGTTCCTTTTTTTCAAGACTTTTTTTTAATTCTTAAGATTTTTTCCTAAAGGAATAATTTTTTCTAAGTGGGAATATAGTTAGGATGCACACATACGTGCACACACAAACACACACATTTGTATAAATCTATTTTTGGTTGGGTGGTAGTGACTCATACCTTTAATCACAACACTTGGGAGGCATAGGTAGGTGTATCAGTGAATTCAAGGCCATCCTGGTCTACAAATCGAGTTCCAGGACAGCCAGGACTGTTGCACAGAGAAACCCGGTCTCGACCTCCCACCCCACCTTCTTAAAAAAAAAAATCTATTTTTACTGGGTAATTTCATATAAAAATGATTTCAAATCTGTGGATCCAGTGAAGCAGGCTAAAGAAAAGTTTATATATATATATACATATATATANATATATATATATATATGTTCCTTGGCTTAAAGAAATAAAATACCGTAGTTTTAACTAGCACTTTGAAAGAAAGGCTAATTCATATCACACTTCATTTTTTTCTTCAAGGGGGCATGCATGTGCATGTGTTTGTGGAAGCTGGAGGTGAAAGTCACTGTCTTCCTTCATCATGTTCTCTGAGACAGCTCTCTGAGACAGGTCTCTCACTGAACCTGGAGCTAGCATGGCTGGCCAGCAAACCCTGGGGAGACTGTTGTCACCTCCCCAGCTGGGGGACTGTGGACATGCACTTCCTGTCTGTGTGTACTGAGGGCTGAGCCCAGGTCCTCAATGCTTTTCAAGTACTTTACACATTGGGCCATCTTAACTCCTAATCATATTTTGTTCCTTGAGACACAGGGTTTTTATGTGTAGCTGAATCTTACTATGTATTCCAGGCTAGCCTCAAACCCAGAGTCCTTTAGCCTTAGCTTCCCAAATAGAAGCACGAATGGTGTGCATCAGCATTCCAGGCCTTTATGTTGAATTTAGTTTTCCTAAAATCACATGGATTTTAATATTTGCTCTCTCGTATTATTTTAGTGCTCAAGCTAACGAACCACCCAAGTGTGCTGATGGTAGTATCAGTCCCTTCGCAGGGATGCTCTTTGGTATGTACAGCATTTGCTGTTGATGAGACCTTTGCAGAGTGTTGAACTAAATGTCCTTACAGATAGCTTCTTGTGGCTTACATTATGCTGGGGACCATGCTAAGCATTTAGCATGCATTGTATAGGACTATTGATTCTTTTAAAGCTTTGTAACTTAATTAGCTACTGTTGATTCTTTTAAAGCTTTGTGACTTAATTAGCTACTTTATATATGAAATCAGTTTGAGTGAAAAGTGTTTTAATTTCTTTTTATATTAGGACTTTGTTGTACTATGGATTCTTTATCCTGTTTTATATGTGACCCTTGATATTTTGATTGTCTTTGGTAGTGTGAAATTGTCTTGTATTTTAGCTCATTTTCTTTGAATATTCCTTTCCCAACCTTGTTGCCTCAGTCACTATTCTATTGTGTGTGTGTGTGTGAGAGAGAGAGAGATTGAGAAAGAGAGAGGCAGAGACAGAGACAGAGAGATAGATAGAGAGACAGAGACAGGTAGACACAGAGAGACAGACACAGAGAGAGACAGATGTATGGAGACAGACAGAGACAGAGAGACTGGGCCTGGGCCTGGTATAGGCTTTTGAAGCCTAAAAGCCCACCTCCCCAGTGACACACTTCCTCCAACAAGGCCATACCATGTAATCCTGTTAAAGAATTCCACTCCCTGGTGACTAAGCATTCAGATATGATTCTGTGGGAGTCATTTGTATTAAAACTGCCACCCTTGTTCTTTCTGTATAGTTTCTGAAGAAGTGGTCTTTTTTCCCCCCAAATCATGATGATGATTCAAGTTTTCTTTTTTTTAAATCAGAGGTCAAGGTCATATAATCCTTTTGGTTTGCTATATTATATTTGTCTTTATTTCATTTCAGAAATGGTGTGGTGAGCTTTGTTTTTTGCTTATTGCTTTGTACACAAATGAAGTTGATCTTTGAATGGACATTTTGAAAACTTAGATAAAATTTGGTTGTAGTATAAGGTACATGAGCAAGTTGAATAGCATTTTACGTTCATCTAACCTAAAAGTGGTCAGTAATTTAAATTTTGACTTTGAGATATGGTCATGGTATTTTCAGACTTTTATTTCCTGGAAATGACTATTGGGAGAAGAATGGTATATTCACAGAAACTTAGTTTTTTTTTTTTGTTTTGTCTTTTCTGAGATAGGGTTTCTCTGTAGCTGTGGAGCCTATCCTAGAACTTGCTCTGTAGACCAGGCTGATCTACTCACAGAGATCCATCTGCCTCTGCCCCTGCCTTCTGAGTGCTGGAATTAAAATTGTGTACTACCATCACCTGGAGAAAATTAGTTCTTGTTGTCTATAAGATTTGATCAATTTTATCTGTTAAGTCAGAGTAAAGGCACATACTTATGATGTATTTTGTAACAGCAAAAATAGGAGAAACAAACTGAGAGTTGAGTGAAAAATGTTAATTTTATCAGTAAGAAGATTAACAAGTTTTCCAGTATGCAGTTGGGAACTGACTAGGGTTTTGAATAAATCATTTAGTCATTTAAACCACTGGTCCAGCTTACATCTGAGAATTTGTGTGTGTCCCTGAGCGTGTTTGTATATACAGGGAACTTAACTCTTTCTAAAGGTAGTATATTTCATTTTTAGTCTACATCAGTTGTTAAAATACTCTAACTTCAGTTGTACTAAAACTTATTTTCCTATTATTTTTCTTCAAATATTTCATTTAGGATTTTTATTTTATTAAAAACCAAAACAAAAACAAAACAAAGCTGGATGTGGTGGTATACAGCTTTAATCTTAGCACTTAGATGCAGAAGCAAGCAGATCTCTGCATTTGTGGCCAGTCTGGTGTATATAGTGAGCTCAAGGACAACCCTGACTGCATAGACCAATGATTCTCAACCTGTGGGTCATGACCTACAAGGGTCCCATATCAGATATTAACACAACACTCTATAACAGTAGCAAAATTACAGTTATGAAGGAGCAATGAAATAATTTTATGGTTGGGGTCATGACAGCATGAGGAGTGTAGTAAAGGGTCGCAGCGTTAGGAAGGTTGAGAACCCCTGGACATTGACCCTTTCTCAAAAAAAAAAAACACTCTTTGGAGGGAATTAAAGACAGTGTACTGTGGCATTTAGAACAGAACTGTGGATTATTTAGAATTATATTTGAATCTACACAATTGGAGATTTCCTTCTGGTCTGTACTCGTTTCTGCATGCTTGTATCTCAGGGCTGGGGATTGAATGCATAGCCCTGTGTCTACTAGCTAAGAGTTACAGTGCAGAGCTATGTACATCCCCTTAATGCTTGTCGATGTCTCTTATAGTCTGATAGCATAATTGATGTAATCTTTACTACTTCAAGTTTGTTGGATTTACTAAAACTTTTTAATTTTTTTTTGTTTAGAATAGAGATGGTATCTTATGAAATACCTCAGGTTAGATTGGAACTTCTTTGTAGCTCAGGTTGACAGAGAATTCACAGCCCTCTAACTTCTAAGTGCTGAAATTGCAGGTGTGTGTTAGTACATATGGGCCTTTTTTTCTCTTTCCTTTGTTTCTGAGACACTGTTAAAGAAAATCACTGTAGTTCAGGTTGGACATCAACCTGAGATCTGTAGAGATCACAGGCATGAGCTACCATGTCTACATAATCTTTTTAATGGCTAAGAAACCTCAGCGTGTACTGAAGATTGTATATGGTGTGATTGTTGATAATGATTTATAATTTTCAGTTATATCAGACTGGTTAACCTTAATGATTTTATTTTTCCAGTTTTCCAGTTATATGGAGGGAATTGTAGTTTGCTGTAGTGCACATATGGCCTTCAAATCCGTTGAAGGCTCAACTGGTTTCTTTTCCATGCTGTTTGGTGGTTACCTCTTTCCCATAGTCTGCTAATGTTAACAATGTTTGGGTTCCCACCTCTGCTTGGATTACTGCTTTATTTCTTGATGTTCAGTTCATCTACTTATTGACAACCTTCACTTTCAGATGAGTTTTTTTTTTAAAAGTCATAATTTTGTAGATGATGGAGCCTTTTCTCAATGTAGAGTCAAGAGTAGCCAGCCTTCTTTGAGGCCTTTACTTTCTATTTAGATGGTCTTCTTGTGTAGCTTTTCTTTTTTTGTAGTAGCTTTCATTTTCCTCTTCACTATGTTTAAAGAATAATACTAGCTATTTTAACACTCTTGTTTTTTCTACCTTTTGTTTTGTGTGTGTGTGTGTGTATGTGTGAGTGATCTGAAGGGTGTATGTGTGTGTGTGATCTGAAGGGTGTATATATGTGTGTGTGTGATCTGAAGGGTGTATATGTGTGCGTGTGTGTGTGTGTGTGTGTGTGTGTGTGTGAACTAAAGGACCTTGCTCATACTAGGCAATTGTTGGTACTCCATTATTGGGATGCTTAGAAGAAAACAGAGGGGCCTGTTTCAACATTTGGATGGATTTTGTTAAATTTAAGACATTTATAGAAGCTGTTAGGATGTTACTTTTTGGTCGCTATGATGAAACACTATGACCAGGACAACATATAGAAGAGTTTATTTGGGCTTATAGTGCCAGACAGTTAGACTCCATTATGGTGGGGACAGTACGGAAGCAGGTGACAGGCGGTATAGCAGGAGTAGAAAGCTGAGGGTTTACAAGTTGAACCATAAGAATGAAGCAGAGAGAGCAAACTGGAAGTAAGACAAAGCCCTTAAACTCTCAAAGCCCACTCCGGTGACATACTTCTAGTAAGGCTATATATACCCCCTAAGCCTCTCCAAACAGTGTTCGCCAACTGCCCAGAACTATGGGGGAACATTTCTCATCCAGAGGCTTGGGAATTATTAGTACATATATGTTTGACCTATGATAAGAACTCATTTATTAGCTGGGGGTAGTGGTGCACACCTTTAATCCCAGCACTCAGGAGGTAGAGGCAGGTGGATCTCTGTGAGTTTGAGGCTAGCCTGGTTTACAGAGTAAAGTCCTGGACATGCTCCAATATACACAGAGAAACCCTGTCTTGGAAAAAAAAATAGAAAAAGCAAAAAACAGAAAACAATCCTCACAAATTATGAAAGTAAGTGATGTATTGATGTGATTTTCCTCTCTCTTTTATAGTGATTACTCCAACATAATTAAGAAGTGAATTTCTTAAGCTTGAGTTTTAGTTGTGTTTGAGACATAAGAGTTAAGTGTCTTAACACTTTCTTATCTAGGAGGCGAAGACCGAGAACTCATCCAGAAAAAGAAAGAGAAATATAGGCAAGAACTTCTGGAACAGATGGCTGAGCAGCAGTGGAAGAAGAGACGGTAATGAAAGGTTTGCATTCAGCAGAGCACATTGTGTGCAGTGATAGATGTGAAGGATGAATGGCAGTTTCTCCTCATGTGACTTGATTGCAAACCACCTACCTGTGCCTCTTAGCTTATTGCTCACATATTAGCAGAAGTTTATCTTTGAATACAAGAAATAGCGAGCATACACTCATGAAGCATAAAATGCAGCAATCGCAGTGTTTGTATGGTATTCAACTCTATAATCTTTTTTCGTTTTTCTGATTTTTTTCCTTTGGCAGTTTTCAGAGATATAGCTAATGAATTTTAATCCTCCTGACCCTCTATTATTATTATAGTTATGAATAAAAATCTTGGTTCTAAAGAATTGGAATATTATCTTCTTATCCTTTCCCTCACCTCCAAGAGGAAGCTAGTATCTTAAAATCTGCTGTTAACTATAAAATACCATTTTTTTTTGTAGTGTTGGGCTTTGAACTCAGAGCCTTGTACTTGTTAGTTAAGCAAGCCTTCTACTATTGAGGTTTTCTTTTCTTTAAAGACTTTTATATTATGTGTATAAGTGTTTTGCCTGCATGTAAGTATGTACACTGTGTGTGCCTGGTTTACTTGGAGGCCAGAAGAAAGTGTCTGATTCCTTAGGACTGGAGTTACATGCAGGTGTTTGTGAGCTGCCATGTGGATGCTGAGAACTTGAACCCAGGTCTTCTGGAGGAGCAACGAGGGCTCTGAACTGCAAGCCATCTCGCCAGCCTTATTGGCATGAACATATACATGTGGTCTTAAAGAGGCTTTAATTTTTTTCATAAAATGTTTTTGTCTTTTCTTCTGTGTAAACGATTTTGTCTTTGAACTACCTCTGGTATTCATTTTGAGATATGTATTTTAAGGCATTTGACATGTAATGCGGACTATGGTTAAATTTGATTTTAAAACTATTATCAGTTAAAGGAATTATTTGTATTTAGAGATGTAGTATATAGACTTTCTGTGCAAATCTGTTTCATTGATGACTATAATTTTGGTTGTGTATTTACTACAATTTTTAAATTTATAAAATCTTAATTTTATTTAGAGAAAAAGATTTCCGACTTTCAGTTGCAACTTGTGGTGTACAAGACCCTGAAAAATCGGTAAGAGTTCTTGGCATCATTCAGTGTTTAATATTTCATTTAAATAAGCCTCAAATGTGGTAGTAGTAGGTGAGGCTCAACATTTTGGGGTACTATAAAGAGCAGTTGGAACAATAGTGGCCCAGTTTCTGTTTTTATAAATGTCAGTCATAACTTACTGTGAACTAAAGAAATGCTAACTGAATATATAGTTCTATTGGTAAATAGAGCTTCCTGTTAGTTTAGGATGGTACAGTCCTGTGGGTAACTTCCTCCTGTTAGTTTAGGGTGATATAGTCCTGATGGTAACTACAGTCTCCTGTTAGTTTAGGGTGATATAGTCCTGATGGTAACTACAGTCTCCTGTTAGTTTAGGGTGATATAGTTCTGATGGTAACTATAGTCTCCTGTTAGTTTAGGGTGATATAGTCCTGATGGTAACTACAGTCTCCTGTTAGTTTAGGGTGATATAGTTCTGATGGTAACTATAGTCTCCTGTTAGTTTAGGGTGATATAGTCCTGATGGTAACTACAGTCTCCTGTTAGTTTAGGGTGATATAGTCCTGATGGTAACTACAGTCTCCTGTTAGTTTAGGGTGATATAGTCCTGATGGTAACTACAGTCTCCTTTAGTTTAGGGTGATATAGTTCTGATGGTAACTATAGTCTCCTGTTAGTTTAGGGTGATCTTTTCATTTGTGTCTCAGTTTTTAGAGTTCATTTTGCCTTCTGTTGATGTGTACACATCCATAGGAAAATTATCTCAGTGTAACTTAAAATTGATGTTAATACTATGTTTAAATATATTTGACAATTTATTTTCCTTTATAAGAGTAATTTCCAAGAAACCTGTAACTTATGTCTTTTCATTTTGTTACTGTTAAACAAGAAGGCTAATCATAATCTTTTTGCTTCAATTTTGCAATTCACAACTTCTTTAAGTGGAATGAACCACACACATCATTGCAGTTAAGTAAGGAGGAGGTAACGATTTATTGCTTTCCCACAATGCACGTTTTTGTTGTTGGATGTGTAGTGTTAGTTTTCTGCAAGTTTTTGTTTCTTCTTACAATTATGGTTAAGACCTCTAATTTTATTAAAAAACTTCAGTCTCTAGCAAATCCTTAAAATTACCATTTTCTGAGTCATTATTCAGTTATAGATGACTTTGGATTTACTTAATTTTAAAGTGTTTGTTCCTTGAAGTATCTGCTTTAAAAAGTTTAATGGTATCCAGGCGGTGGTGGTGCACAACTCTAATCCCAGCACTCGGGAGGCAGAAGCAGGTGAATCTTTGTGAGTTTTAGGTCAACCTGGTCTACAGAATGAGTTCCAGGACAGCTAGGACTGTTACACAGTGAAACCCTGTCTCAAAAAACACCCCCCCCTTAAAAAAATTCAGTGCTAGGGCTGGTGGTATAACTCAGTAGTTGAGTGTTCTTAGGATGTGCAAGCTTCTGGGCCTACTGTTTTATACTGCTCTGGTATCCCCCTTTGTGTGCGTGTTTATTTTCTTTTTTTGGAGGGCAGGGTGGTGTTTAAGATAGGGTTTTTTTTTTTTNGTGTGTGTGTGTGTGTGTGTGTGTGTGTGCAGCTTTAGTTGTCCTTGACTGTCCTGGAACTAGACCCGGTTGGTCTTAGACTCACAGAGATCTATCTGCCTCTGCCTCCCTAGTGCTGGGATTAAAGGCTCCACCACCACCACCTGGCTTTTTGTTTCTGACTATTCGTATAATAAAAATTTTAATATTAGAAATCATTTCCTGAGCCAGGCCTAATCATGCTCTTTTTATAAAGCTATTTGAAAGGTTGAGACAAGTTCAAAATCTCTGTGGGCTACAGAGTAAGTTCATCGCTAGTCTGGGCAACTTAATAAGAAGCACAAAGTAAAAAACAAAATTAAAAGGATCAGAAATATAGCTCAGTAGGAGAGCTGCTGCTTAGCAAGTGTGAAGGCTGTGGGTTCAATCAATGGTTCTTGCTACTTCAGAGAAAAGAACCCTTTCTGTTATTGTCTTGCAGAAAACAATATATAGGATCCAAAGGTAATCTTTTTTGTTTCCCACTAAATGTCTTTAAGGGGGTAGAGAGACTGCTCAACAGTTAAGAGCAGTAGCTGCTCTTCCAGAGGACCGGAGTTCAATTCCCAGCAACCACATGATGGCTCACAACCATCTGTAATGAGATCTGGTGCTCTTTACTGGCATACATGCATACATAATAAATAAGTCTTTAAAAGAATAAGTACCTTTAAAGTAGCTATTGCTTTAAAGTAGCTTGAGCTTTTTAATGTAATGTGTTGGCATGCTAAGTTTTATAGTGTCAAAGATCTTATTTATTCTGGAATTAAATCACCTAAAGAGCATCAAGTTAAATAAATATATATGGAGTAATAGCTAAACATTATTTTGGTGTTCAAATATTTAAAGAACATAAAATGATATTTTTAACTAAATATTAGTAGATGGCCCCTGAGGATTGTTTTTTTGGGGGGGGGCAATAAATTTTTATTGAGCACAGCCTTGTTCACTGTTGATGTGTTGCCTGTGACTGCCATGGCACTGTGACTGAGTCAGGTGGTCGTAAGGAGACTGCGTGGCCTGCAGAGCCTTTTGTATCTTCCTGTCTGATGCTGTACAGAGAGCCTTGCTCAGGCTGCTCTAGAGGACACTTGGTCTCTCAGATGACAACTGGTAGAGAAAGTGGCCTTGTGCTTTTCTGCAACAGGGAGTTAGTGTCTGCCTGTGGTTGCTGTTTATTTATTAATCATGAGACGTTAAGTGATTTTTGTGCTTCTCGGGGAGCCTCAGTCACCCACTTATAAGAACCGGATCTTTCAAGTCTTTTATAGCTGCAGAAGTCTGCTATTGTGCCTGCTGGGATAGAGGGCCCTTGGAGGTCCTTGTCATCTTTAAACTTATGATTCTATATAACAAACAGGTTTGTTTTTGTTTTCTTTTTCTTTATTTTAGCCTGATAGACTAAAGCAATTTAGTTTGGCACCAAGACCCTTTGAAGAGATGCTACCACCTGAGAGACCCAGAGTAGCTTTCCAGACACCTCTCCCTCCTCTCTCTGCCCCGTCTCTCCCACCCATCCCGTCAGTCCATTCCGCCCCTTCTCAAAATGAAGACTCGCACAATGGACTCGGCAGCACCCTTGGTGAAATGGTGCATCCCAGGTGCTTGTTTAAAACGTTTTGTGTTTGGGAATTAGGTAAGGTGTCGTCTTCTGTTTAGAGGGTGTGCTGCAGCAGATGATGGTGGCCAAATAATCTCTTCATATTCTTTGTTACTGATGCTCTTTTTCTGTGCTGTTAGAAAAAGGAAAAATCTTCAATGTTTCTGTTCAAGAGGGTTGATATTTTAAAATGAATTGGTAAGAACATGTTAGTATTTTCAATATCTGTTAACATAGGGAAGGGAAGGTATGTGTTGTTCCATTATTTCCATTTGGCAATCACTGAATTGTTTCTTCAACTTATTCAGAAAAAGTCTAATATAGCCACATATCTGTGTGGTTTTATTTTAGCTCTGCTTCAGTTTTCTCTGGGCTTATTCTAGGATGTTGGGTTTATAAACCTGTAACACGTATTGAACAAGTCATTTCTGTAGGTAAAAGCCTTGTTATACTAACCTGTACATAAGAAAACTCTGTAACACAGATATTTTCTGGTCTATGCTTATTTTTCACCTATGGTTGATGGTGCGAATGTGTTTAAATGTGTAGATCATTTTCTTAACCTTTTAACACACATTTCTGAACTGTCCTTCCTTTCAGCAGGAGTTGGTCTTTTATTTGCTACTAACAAATCGTAGGGCTTTTCTTGCAGTGTTTATGAGGTGCCTCCTTTGCTTCCTTTAATGACTTCCCTGCTCCAAAGACAGGGACTGGAATTGCAGAGCTGAAAGTGGCTTCTGTATGGGATTAATAGTTGGAATGGGCGGCTTTACTGGACTTTATGCAAAAATGTTTTCTTATTTGTGAAAGGTGGTAGTAGTACTTGTGTACAGTTGGAGGGTTGTGAAGTTTGACTCTTCTATGTATATGTACAATTTAGGAGTTGCTGATAATCACAGATTCCTTTCATAACATTTACCCAGGATTTTCTTTTATTTTTATTTTTCCTTGTGTGTCTGGGTTAATGATCCTGATGTTAGGCACACTGAATGACTAATAAGTGTGGAAATTGCTCACTGTTGAAGAGACTTTAGGGGGACCATGTTAATACTTATGTAACAGTCTAGAAAAGCCCCCTCTTTCCTTTTGTTTCTTTAAAATGATTTGTCCTTGCTGTTTTTATTACTGAAGATATTACTAAAGAATGCTGTTCTGGTAGAAACACGTAGTAGCTGTCTCCTACTCCGTAAAGAAATGTGGAAGTGTGAGCTTCCACACAGTTTATGAACTGCTACAGATTGTATCAGGACATATGAATTTTCAACTTAACCACATTTTGATTGACTTTTTGGGAAAAAACAGTAAGCTTTACATGTAAAAAGTATACCGTTTGGGGCTGGGGAGGTAGTTCAGTCATTAATGTACAAAAATCTGGGTGTTGGGTGTTGTGGGGTGAGTTTGTGGTCCCAGTGCTGGGAGGTGGGGAGGCTGGATACCCAGGGCTTGCTGACCAGCCAGCCTAATTAGTGAGTTCTTGGCCAGTGAGCGACCCTGTCTCAAAAAACCAAGTGAGCAGCTCCCAAGCCTTGACACCCAGGCTGACTAATAGCTTCTGCACTGGCACACGCTCATGTGCACATTCTCTCCCGCACTCACATGTTCCTGTATCCATGATGGACACACGAGCACCACGCATGCACACACATAACTGCACACAAACACTCACTGTATGCGTTGTAGTCCTGAAGGTATGGAGATCTTTGTCCTCTGCCTGAATCTCTACTCTTACCACCTTCCTCGAGCACCCTTTCCTGGGTGTCTTTAAGTTTTCCTCCGTCTCCTTAGAGACTAGGCATCCATGATTTTTGTTCCTTTAGCATTCTTTGTCTTCTTGTCTTCTTTCACTGGATGCTGTCCTGTTGTAGTTGTTCATTTCCATATTATTACTACGAGGCAGGGAGCAAACTTTGTTTGCCATGGCAATAATGACTATTGGATATTACTCAGTTGCTTTAACTTGTTTTCTTCTTATCAAAATGCTCCGAAAGTTTTAAAATATTTGCTATTTGCTTTTTGATTTCTAATTTTTTGAGCAATTAGTACAAGATTGATTTTTAACTTCAATAATACTTTTTGTAAAATATTAAAATATCTTGATTAAAAGTAATAAAATATGGCAATAAATTTTCAATTTTCTTTTGCTATAGGATTGTGCCTCTGCCTCCACCTCCTCTATTCCCCCCTCTGGCTGCTAACTATCGAACGCCTTATGATGATGCATACTATTATTATGGTGCCAGAAATACACTGGATCCCAATATTGCTTATTGTGAGTTTTCTATTCGGTAAATGTATTTTTCTGGTGGTTTAGTAAGGATAATTGCTTTTATGGAGGCAATTAACATACAAATGAAAAAGGTACAGTAATTTATTTAATCTAAGCATTATCTATTTACTGACAAATTCATACCTAATAGCAAGTCCAATTTTATTACTTTGACACAATACATGGAAAGGATATTTTATGAAGAAAATAGATTGTTTTGGAGGCCTAATCTGCCCAAATAGCACATGTAGGCAGCTCTGTGTGTGTGTGTGTGTGTGTGTGTGTGTGTGTATCTATCTTTGGTCTTTTTCATTTTTATAAGTTCATCGTGATTTAGTCATGGGGCTATAGTTTCTACTCTGTTAAATTTGTTAGCATAAAGTTTTATGAATTAAACTCCTGCATGCATTTTGGAGGACAAACTATAGCAATACCCATTTTAAAATCCAGTTATGGTTGGAGGTAGGATCATGAGTTCAAGGCCATCTTGGGCCACTTAGGAAGTTCCCAGTCAGCTTGTGTCATAAAACAAGACTCAGTCTGTAATGAATCTTTTTCTCTCCACCAGTTCCCAAATAATGACTTCTTATTAATTCTGAAAGCTTGGCTTATATCTTAGGCTTGTTCCTAATTAGCTCTAATAACTTAAATTAACCAGTTATATTAATCTTTGTTTTATCACTTGGCCATTATCTCTCTCCCATCTTACATCTCCTGTTTCCTCTCCTGCATCTCCCCTGGCCTTAGATTCCTTTCCCCTTTCTTTCTCTCTTCGGAAGTTTTGCCCATACCTCTTGCCTAGCTATTGGCCATTCAGTTCTTTATTACACCAATCACAACAAATACATCCTCACACAGTGTACAAATATCCCACACCAACAGTCTTAAAACCAAAATAAAACTAATTGTGTTCATAGTTAATTTCCTTTTTACTTAGAGTTAAGAAATAATTGTTTTATATTTTCCTTTGTTCTTTTGCTAACTCTTAACTCAGAAAGATGCTAGTGCTTGGTAAAGCATTCTGTACATTTTCCTTTAGGGATAAGATGTTAATAGCAAGTCTTCTGAAATAAACGTGTTTTTTTCTCCTTTCCCCTTTAAGATGGTCCAGGAATGATTGGAGGACAGCCTGCCCCTCACATTTCTGCCCCTATCACTCACCAAGTAGCACAGCCTGTTGTGTAAGTTTTTACGGAAAATAATTTTTTCTTCTTCCTTTTACTTAAAGAAGTGCTAAAATATGCATAATATTAGATCTTCTAGCCTAATTGCTTTAAAGAACACTAGTAGTTGTTTTTATTGCCTTTGTGACTTTACAGAACCATCCCCAGAATGCACCTCATCTTACAAACTGAACTGTGTACTGTGAAATCAGTGCTGGTGCAACTCCATTTCCTCTTGGGACTTGCCTGGCAGCCACTAATCTGTGGTCTCTGCTCTTCTCCTAGAACCTCCTGAGGAGAGGGGTCAGGCAGTGTTTTACTATGACTGGCTTATTTCACTTAGCACAGGTCTTTAGTTTTCATCTGTGCTATCATTTGTGTTAGGATTTTCAAGGCTGACAGCAGTTCCTCGTGTGCCCACACCATCGGTTTCACAGCAGACACTGCAGCTGCCTTATCATTTTAGGTGTTGTAGATATGCTGCTGGTAGAGTCCCTGGATAAGTGTCTTTCCAGGCTATTACTGTATATACCCAGAAATGTAAGTACTAGGTCATATGGTAATTATTTTAAAAGTATTTTGGAGGAACTGCCATATAACTTTCACAGTGGTACATACTGTTTTGCCTTCCCATTACCAGTGCACAAAGGTTCTAATATTTCCACATATCCCACACCAGTTGCCATTTTCTGACTAGCTCATTTAGTGCGAGGTGGTATTTCATTGTGCGTCCATATGTGTGGGTGCATGTTGTTGGAGGTCAGCCTTAGGTCTTATTCCTTTGGACCTCCCTAGCTTGTCTTTTGAGGAAAAATTTCTCTCCAGGCAATTGGGGCTCAGCTGTTAAACTAGGCGGACTGGCTAGTGAGCTCTAGCGGTCTCTCTGTCTCTGCCTCACCTGCTGGTGTTACAGTTGTAGTCCAGACAACACATCTAGGTTTTCTTTCATGTGCATGCTGGGGCTCAGACGTAGGACCTTGTGATCAAATGGTGTCTTAGTTACTTTTATTATTGCTGTATAAATACCCTTAAGGGGGAAGGGGTTTATTTTGGCTTGTAATTCATCGTGGTGGGGAAAACATGGTGGCAGGCAAGGAAAGCATGGTGGGATCAGGAGGCGGAAAGATTAATGCTTGCGCTCACTTTACTTTTTGCTTTTTCTAACTCCGGGATCTTAGCCCAGAGAATGCTGCCTTTCATAGTGGGTGGGTGGGTTTTCTGACCTCAGTTTACCTAATCAAGCCCATAGGCCTGCCCAGAGATGCTCTCCTAGGTGACTCCCGACCTCGTCACCCTTGGCGGACACTTTACTGAGAGAACTGTCTCCCCATCCATCTCGTCACTGTAGTGCTGGGGACTGAACACAGGTCCTTGTAAATGCTTGGAGACATTCTGTTATTGAGCCACACTCCAGCCCTCAGTGTAGTTGTGATTTGTGTTTCTCTATTGATTGAGTGATGTTGAGCATATTTTCATGTGTTGCTGGCTGTTGGTATCTTCTTTAGAGAAGTATTTATTAATCATTTGTTTGAGGTTAAATAAAAACTTCTTATCCTACCTTTTATTTTCTTTTGTGAATGTGTGTGTGCATATGCACAAATGTGCCATACTATGCACGTGGAGGCCGGAGGACAACTTGCAGGAGGGGCTTCTTTGCTTTTGCCAAGTGGTCCTGGCCAAGGAAGAGTAGATGTTATACTTCCTGACCTATCTTGCTGACTTTTGTCTTAAAGACTGTTTTATATACCAGGCAGTTTTAGAGAATTGCTTTTGTTTTCTTCTGGAATTTGCTTATTTTTATAATAAATTGATTCAAATTATTTATTGGATGTTAGGAATACCGTTGGACAGAATGAACAGAAAACTTTAAGTGATCGGCTGATGAATTCAGGACTAATCTTTGAAGATAAACCAAAACCTTCCAAACAGTCACTTCAGTCTTACCAAGAAGCCCTTCAGGAGCAGGTATTCATTCATTCATTCATTTGGTGCTGATGACTTATTTAGAGCATAAACTTAGACCCTAGGGGAAAACACTGACAGGCACTATGGTAAGCTTTGAAGTGGGTGCCCTGGAGTGCTGTTAAAAGCCACAGTCTTGGAGACAGCTAGGGCTTCATATATAGTGGGTATCTGAGCTGCATGTTAATTCATACACATCCTTGGTATAGTCGTGGAGCTTTATTCACTTTAGTTTTGTATTTCCCTGTGTTTGCTCCTAGGGACTTCCTTATTTATGTGCTGTATGTATGTGGTTCTCTCCTCTACCATGTGTTTGGAATCAAACTCAGGTAGTCAGGGTTGGTAGCAGGCTATTTGACCTTCTTAGCAGTCCTGCTGGCTCTAGAGAAACTGTTAGTGAACTGTTATCAGTTCAGTTCAGCTCAGCTAGGAGGGGCTAAGGCTCTGAACTGCGGGGAGAGAGCAAGGATGTCCAAGAGACACTTCCCTGGTCTCCGTGCATAGGGCATGATGTAGGGGAGGAGAAAGAGCAGAGGACCCGAGCATGATTCATGATTCAGATCTAGGAGACTGCAGAGGCGCAAGCCAATGGGGGAATACATTGCTGGAATACTGACACGGACTACACTGGCTTCTCTTGGAGTTTATATTGGTTAAAGCAAACTTAGGAGTTTGTAAGGGTTTCCCATGGGCAAGATTCAAGGCATACGTTCACATTATAAAGTGTGGTTTTTGTTGTTTTGTTTTCTTGAGGTAGGGATTCATGTGTCCCAGAACCCACTCTGTGGTGAAGAAAAGATGGCCTTGCAATCCCAGTTCTCCTGTTTCCTGCTCTCTTCTTGGTGCTGCCCTGTTTGTGTGTTGAAGGATTGATCTTAGGACTTTCTAGGCAAGAGCTCCACATTCCTAGTGCCTTGTCAATTTTTTTGAATATATCCATCATTTTTAATTATGTGTCTATGTCTGTGTGCAGGAGTGCTGATGGCACAGTGGTGTGAGAACCTCAGGAGCTGGAGCTACAGACAGTTGTGAGCTGCACTCTGTGGGAGCCCAGCTTAAGTTCTCTGCAGGAGCAGTACTCATGACTGCCCCAGCCCCTTGTAAAATAGTTTTATTCAGTATTTTTGTTTTGTTTTGTTTTGGTGGTTTGTTTGTTTGCTTTATTTTTCATGACAGGATTTTTCTGTGTAATAAATAGCCCTAGCTGTTCTGGAACTCACTATGTAGACCAGAGACACGTCTCCAAAGTGCTGGGATTGAATGGAAGGTGTTCAATCCTACTGCCCAGTTTTGTTCTTTTTTTTTTTGAGACAGGATCTCATTGCATGTCTGTAACTGGCCTGGAACTCACTCTGTAGACCAGGCTGGCCTCAACTCAAAGAGATCCATCTGCCTCTGCCTTCTGAGTGCTGAGATACAGATATGTACATTATGTCCTTAAGCTTATCTGAATTTCCTCAGTAATTTTGGTAATAATTCTACGTTCATCTCTGATTTGTGAAAGTTTGGTCCCCCACCCCCTGCATTTCTGTTCAATTTGGCTAAGGGTTTGTCAGTCTTATTAATCTTGGCAAAGAACCAGCTCTTCATTCCAATAATAATAATAATAATAATAATAATAATACTTTTTCTTTTCCTCTTCCTCCTTTTTTTTTAAATCCCTAACTTAAATTCTCTCTTCTTGTCTATTCCTTTGGTTGTTTTTGTTCTGTTTTTCCAAGGTCTTCAAGTGCATCATTAAGTTATTGATGAGATCTTTTCAGTTATTTGATGTGGTCACTTAATGCCATATCCTTTCCTCCTCCTTCATTATGTCCCTACACATAGTATATTGTGTTTTTATTTTCATTAACTCTAGAAATTTAAAAGCTTTCTTTCTTAATTTCTCCTTTGACTCAGTTTTCATGAGTATATATGTTTAACTCAACATGAGTTTGTGTATTTTCTCCTTTCTCTTGTTGATATTTAGCTTTATTCTTTTGTGAGCAGATAAAACGTGGTATGTTATTTCAGTTTACTTGAATTTGTTTAGGCTTACTTTGTGTCCTAATATGTGGTCAGTTTTGGGGAAAGTTCTGTGGGTGCTGAGAAGAACATGTATTCTCTAGTGTTTGGGTGAAGTAGTCTACTGTAAATGTTCATTAGATCCATTTGATTTATGGTGCTATTTAACTCCAGAGTTTCTCTATTATGTTTTTGTCTAGGTGATTTGTTTCTTAGTGCAAGTGGAGTATTAAAGTCACCCACTATCATTATGTTGTGTTCAATCTGTGATTTTAGATCTAATAGTGTTTCTTTAATGAACTTGGATGCCCTTGGGCTTAGTGTGCAAACATTCAGAATTATAATATTCTCTCACTGAATTTTTCCTTTAATGAGTATGAAATGTCCTCTCTTTTGACTAAGTTTGGTTTGAAATTTATTATTTTGTCAGATATTAGACTACCCAACCCTGCTTGTTTATTATTATTATTACTGTTTTTTTTTTTTAAATCATTATTTTGTTTTTTCGAGACAGGATTGCGCTGAATATCCCTGGCTGTCCTGGAACTAGCTCTGTAGACCAGGATGGGCTTGAACTCACAGAGATCCGCCTGCCTCTGCCTCCCAAGTGCTGGGATTAAAGGCAAGTGCCATTACCACCCAGCATATTATTTGTAACAATACCTTTTTCCATCCTTTCATCAGAGGTGGTGTCTATGGTTGATGGCGAGTTGTGTTTTTTATAACAAGCAAAAAGATGGATCCGGTTTTTTAATCTAGTCTTGTTAGTCTGTGTTTTTTGTTGGGAAATTGAAACACTTATTATTGGAAGTTATTATTATTATTATTTTTGTTTTTTTGAAACAGGGTTTCTCTGTATTTTTTATCAATGTTTATTAATTCCTGTTATACTGTTGTGATGTTGTTTTCTTAGTCCTTTTATGGTCAACTGTATTGGGATTATTTATTCCCTGTATTCTTGTGTGTGCTTAATCTCTTCACACTGAACTGTTCTTTCTAGTATCCTCTGTAGAGCTGACTTAGCGAACGTAAGTTCTTTAAATGTGGTTTTATCGCAAGATGTTTCTCCTTCCATTATGGCAGTTTCCTTGGGTGTAGTAGTCTGTCTGGGTTGGTGTCTGTAGTCCTTCAGGACTTTATACCCAGGGCCTTCTGGCTTTCACACACTCCACTGAAGTTTAGATGCTGTTCTGATGGAACTGCCTTTGTGTGTAACTTGGACTTTCTCTCTTGCAACTTCCAATATTCTTTCTTTGCTTGTGGGGAATTTTTTTTTCTGATCCTTTATGTTTGGTGTTCTTTGTGTCTGTCATCCCTTGATTAGTACTTTTCCCCTCAGATTTGAGAAATTCTTTCAATAATTTTGTGGAAAATATTTCCTGTGCCTTTGAACTGGGGTTCTTTTCCTTCTCTACCTATGATTTGTATGTTTGGTCTTCTTATAGTGTTTCAGATTTCCTGTGTGTTCTGTTGCTGGGGTTTGTCTTTTTGTTTGTTTGTTTTTTAGACGAAACATTTTGTTTGACCACATGGTTTATTTCCTCTAACTTGTGTTTAAGATCGATAGTCTCTACCCGCTGATCCAGCCTATTGATGTGGCTTTATGCTGATCTTTTTGTTGGACTTTCTAAGTTTTTATTTTCTTCAGAGATTCTATCTCTGTATTAAGCTGGATTTTCACATTATTTTCATTATTTCATGCAGGTGTTCATTTGTGCTTTTGCAGTCTTCATTCAGGCATTTGCTCATTAACTTTTTGAGTTCCTTGAACATATAGTTGTTGTTTTGAAATCATTGTCTTGTTCATCAGCTAAGTTGCTTTTCTCAGGGAATGGGGCAGAGTGCTGTCTTGGTTATTCATGTTTGTGTTTTTTTTTGATGGGATCTGAGCATCTGGAGTTAGATGGTTGATGGTGTTTCTTGGTGTGGATATCTGATCTTGCCTTTATTGGAATGTGTGTTTGAGCTTTGCTGTTGCCCCAATTTGTTAGATTATGAGCCAGCTGAATGATGGTTTGTTTCCAGTTTGGGTCACTCTGTTGATATGCAAATGGAGTTGTCAGAGTGTTCTTTGCCTAGAGAGGACAGGAGTAAACTTTCTGTTGGCTTAGATTCTTGCTCTGAGATCAGAAGTATAAGGAGAGCTCTCTGGATTCTGCTGTGGTTCTTAGGTGGCAGTGTGGGAGTCACAGTGCGTGTGGGCAGTGAGTGCTCTGTGGGGCGTCCATGCTGAGCTGTGGGGTGGGTTGACGGGTGGGCCTGGGAACTGGGTCTAGGGGTCCCTACCCAGAGTCAGGTCACAGTGCTCCAGGCTGGCCAGAGTGCTGGAGTAGGTAGAGTGTCTGGCAGCAGTTGGGTCTTCCAGGAGTCTTGTCCCTAGTAGGGGATCTGGGTCAGACTCCACCAGTCCTGGAACAGCACAGGGGCTGTGATGTCTAAGGGGCTAGAGGTCAGGTGGACTGGATGTGGGGTTGGCTGAGGGCATCTCCTCAAAGTTCCAGGTCAGATTTCCACAGTCCTAGATCAGCGTTCTTATTTGCAATTCTTAACTTTGTAGTAAAGAGTGTCCTTTAAAAAAATTTGCATTTTTTTAAACCAGAAAAATGAAGTAGTAGTATTGCTAGTCTCTTGTCTCGGGCTCCTATACGTCAGTATTTACTTAAAGCATATCTTATGTTATCAAGATTCGGGAAAGAGAAGAAAGAAGGAAGAAAGAACGTTTAGAAAAAGAAGAATATGAAGCTAAATTGGAAGCTGAGATGAGAATTTACAACCCCTGGGGGAAGGGCGGAGGTGGTGCGCCTCTCAGAGATGCCAAAGGAAATCTGATAAGTATGATGTGTCTGTGAACTTGCTTTTAAATGAATTATTTCCAGTGTTTTCAGAGTGGAGAAAGAAAGAGGTGGGGTAGAGACTGTATAATAAGGTTTTATTTTATGATTTAATGCTAAGGTGCTCTCCTGATTATGAATATAATAGATGTTACAAAACCTTTCTTCTGCAGAATAATATTTCTTCCATTCTTGTAATAACCACCAAACTGCAAAGAATAATTCATATTGGTGCTTATCCAGACTAGTATAGTATATGTGTGTGTGTGTATATGTATAGTATAGTGTAATATATACATATAATTATAATATAGTATAATATATTAGAGTGTATTTTTTATTGAAGGTATTAGAAGTCATAAGTTTATTTTAGACTAATAAAAATTACAAATAACTGGAATAATTGTGGGAAGGGATCTGCTTTTAATTCATATAGGGTGCAGACTTGTTCATTATATGACTTTTGTGCTTGGGGTGTCTTCATTTCAGAAACTCTGGCAGGCCGCAGAATTATAATCCTTCAGTTATGTGTATTTATTTATTCATTCTTTAATGTTTGCTTGGTGTGGTGGTACAACCCTTTAATCCCAATGCTTGGAAAGCAGAGATACGTGAATCTCTGAGAGTTAGAGATAGCCTGGTCTACATAGCAAGTTCCAGGCCAGCCAGAGCTACATAGTGTAACCCTGTATCAAAAAAAAAAAAAGCTACTTTATAAACATTGTTACCTACATTGAATAGTTTTTGGCTCCCTATGGCTAAGTAAAGATAGTGTGGGTTTAGCTGTAAGCCACATAGGGGCTAGAGAGAGGACGTGCGGAGCTTAGAATTCTTATGGATTATGCCTGCTGTTAAGTATATTTCAGGTGTATCTGAGCCCCAAACTATTTTTTTCCTTTTGGAAGACTAAAGCTTCTGTTGCTGTTTCCTAATAGATGAGGTGATTTTAAATGTTGCACAGGTGGACATTTCTTATTTGAAGTATGTATTAAATATGTTAGGAAACTAATTTTCATTTACTTACTCGTGATACTGTAATAGCCCCTATTTATTAAGGTAGTTAAACAGTGCTATGCCAAGCCTGTCTCGGAGGCTTATGGCAGTGCGAGTTTCATTCCCATGTCTGTCAGATTCTGATTTTAGTTGCTTCTTCTCTAAGAGAGGCGATGTCTTCCACTGAACCACTGTTCTCTTTTAGAATCCCTTCCTTCTTGGCTGCACAGCATGGGTCGGGTCCAGAAGTAGTGAAGATGAGTGGAGGGTTCTATGGTTCTAGCCTAGAACTGGAGCATCATCATCTCTGCCTTCACTTAGCTATCCCAGCCTCTCCCAAGAGCTCCGCTCAGGGTGGCCAAGTTTGCTTTTCTTCTTAGTGCCCAGGGGGAGGCCTGGGACTGATGACCTAGTTGTAGTCTAAGGAAACTGGAGTCATGGGTTGTCAGAAATACTCTAGTTACTAGTGGAGGAGGCCTCATCAGACACTGAAGCAGTGCTTCCAGAACTTTCCAGGAGGACTAAAGCAATATAATTATGGGGTAAGTTTGAAGTGAAGTGCGAGTTCTTGGATTGTAAGACACTGGTTTAGAACTGCTTACACTGGAGGATATGAAGACAGTGCCTCTGAGGTTTCGGTTTTAAGTAGTAATGTTTAGTCTACTTCATGCTGCAATCCTCACACAAAACAGAGAAAATGTCTTTATGAAGGACAGTGAAACTTGATACTATACTATATTATAGTTGTATAGTATGCTTGATACTATACAGTACTGTAATCAAAGTGATGAGTCATTCCTAAAAAGCACCGAGTTCTGTCTGGGTGCTGTACTAGAGATGGGAAAGCGCGGCTTCGGTGTTGTCTTGAGATGTTGGGGAGTGCACTGTGATAGCCAAGTGCTAACTAATGCTGCTGCTTGCTTGTTTGTGGACCTAACTCCTTTTGTTCACTTTCTGTCTTCTGATAGAGAGAAACTAAAGGGTGTGAGTCTTCACTTCTCACCCCTAGATCTTTTTAAGGGAAAATATATATTAGTGAAATAAAGTAGAACACATCGTTTTTAAATAAGCTCCTGTTTTGTTTGTACCACAATTGTTTTTCATTCACTAGAACTCTTTATTTAACATCCTATAAAAGCTAAGGTATTGTAAAATGTTCGAGTAGGTGAATGGATAAGCTTGTTCTCTGTGTGTGTGTGTGTGTGTGTGTGTGTATGTGTGTGTGTGTGTGTGTGTGTAGTGGTAGCTACGTAGCAATACAAAGGAATGAATTGTTGGTGCACATAGTATGTGAGACTCAAAAGTTCTGATAAGGAAAAGACCCATTCTGATAGTTACCTTTGTACATTTCTGTTCCATGACATTCTCAAAACAGCAAAAATCTGAAGGACTTGCCCGTGGTTGTAGGTTGGTAATATGAATAATATGAAAGGCAGCACAATGGGTATTTTGGTGGTTGAGCTTTGCAAAAATTAACTGCTTATACTGGTGTTACTTGAAATTACATGTGTTAAAATTTTAGCAGCTATACAGCCTTGATTCTCAACCTTCTTAATGCTGCGACCCTTTGATACTGTTCCTCACATGGTGACCCCCAGCTGTAAAATTATTCCGTTACTACTTCATAACTATAATTTTGCTACTGTTAAGACTCCTAATATAAATATATAATATCAGGATACCTGATATGTGACCCCCAAAGGGATTGAGACCCACAGGTTGAAAACTGGTGCTATACACCAAAAAAATATGTAGCTAGCAGGAAACTAAACCCCCAAATGAAAAGTCTGAGCATTCGAAAGATCCTTTGCAGTCTCTCAGTCCTGGGAGAGGTGTGCTGACCAGTCTGTCATGTGTGTTTGACAAAGTAATGCCTGTCTTTACCTCAGGTCTACTGAGGTCAAACTTGCATATACTGAAATTACTCTTTGAAAATTTTCTGAGGTTTGCCATTTTTAAATCATTTCCTAAAACTGTTTCTACCATATTCAAGAGGCGGCTGTTCTGGAGCTGCTAAAGGAGAGTCCCCCTCTGTCCCTTTATGGGCAGTCCTCTTACAGCCCTTTGCCCCATGAAACCTGCCATCTGCTTCTGGGGTGCCAGTGTTGCCTTTCAGTTTTGATGATTTTCTTCCAGAGCAGTTTTGTGAGATTCTTGTTTTCCATACTGCGTGGTGTTGCATTGTTTCTGAGGTACTGTCATTGCATGCCTGCTCACAGTGGACAGGTACCTGGCTTGTTTCCAGTTTATGAACGTTGTGAATAGATTCTCTGTAAGCCACTGCTTCTCAGTCTATTGCTTGTAGCCCTTTTAGAGATCAAATGACTCTTTCATGGGGTCCCCTAAGACCATTGGAACACACAGATATCTATATTACAATTGGTAATAGTAGAAAAATTACAGTTATGAAGTAGAACAGAATAATTTTATGTTTAGGGGGTCACCACTGTGTTAAGGTGTTACAGCTTCAGGAAGGTTGAGGCCTCTGTGTGAATGCACACTTTAATTTCTCCTGGGTGCATGCTTAGGAATAGGCTCAGTTGGTCGCATAATGTTTTGTTTGCTTGTTTCTTTTTATCTTTGTTAGAAACCTAACTGTTTTCCAAATTGTGCCTTTTTCATTAACACCAGAGAAACACAAACTTTCCAGTGCTCTGAACTCCCACCAGCATTTGAGTTTGTGGCTCAAAGTTTAGCCATTCTGTGCTATGTATAGATATTCTATGAAAGAGTTGCAGAGGTACAATGAGAGTACCTTTCAGTGTGTTTTCTTCATAGTGGACATTTATGTAATCGTGGCACAATTATAAAAGCTAGAAGTAACAGTGATACTGTACTGTCAATGAAATTATAGACAGAATCTAAATTTTGACAGTTTTCCTCCCCGCTGTCTTCTTCCTATCCCAAATCCTGTAGTACACTTAGTTGCCTGTCTTGTTTATTGATTTATTTATATATTATTACCATGCACGTGTGCTTGATGTGTAAGTGCTGGCTCTGGTGTACCACATGCACGGTTATGGAGGTCAGAGGGCAGCACTGGGAGTCAGTCTTCTTCTCCGTCATAGTCTATGATAGGGAGTCTAGCTCGAGTGGAGGCTGGTGCTGTGCTTGCTCGTACCTCCTGAACCTCTTGTAGGCCCACCGTGCCTTTAACCTGCAGTCTGTGACAGTTGTCTATGTATTTGGCTGTTTATTTGTGCATGCATGAGCTTTTATGCATTTCCTGG
The DNA here is from genome assembly GCA_001685075.1 of Bramus lutescens. Taxonomy (NCBI): domain Eukaryota; kingdom Metazoa; phylum Chordata; class Mammalia; order Rodentia; family Cricetidae; genus Bramus; species Bramus lutescens. The sequence goes on from LOEQ01001549.1 coordinate 175,908, forward strand.
ACCACTCAGTCCATCTATCCAACATAGTGCATCACTTCATGGTTTTTATCATTCAGAGTTATACCAAAAGCCAGTCAATTTGAGAACAATTTCACATTGAATTGCATTGGTACTATGGTAAACTCTGCATGTCTGACTTCGTGCTTACATCAATACACTTGTCTGTTTTGTAGTAAGTTTGAAATTTAAATGTTGAAGTTTTTTTTCTTTTCTTTTTTTTTTTGAGATAGGATCTCCCTGTGTAGTTTTGTATGCCCTTGAATTGTAGACTTGTGTGCCACCCTCCCATGTGCTGGGATTACCAGTTTATGTCATGATTCCTCCTTAACCCTCCAAAGTTGTGCTGTTTTCAAGATTGCTTTGACAATCCACTTATTTTACTAATAGTTGGTCATTTTTTTTCTCCACATATTGTAGTGAAAGGGGAGAAGGCCCTGGCCTGCTTTTTGTCCTGCCCCCTCCCGCACGGCTAGCTTATACCCGGAAATAACAACATACAAATTGTATTCATT
>LOEQ01001549.1:198622-216830 GCA_001685075.1 Bramus lutescens
CTCCAAAGCTACAGAGAAACCCTGTATCAAAAACAAACAAACAAACAAACAAAACCAAAAAAACCCCAAAAACCAAAAGAAAGAAAAACAAAGACACACAAAAATCTGTGGAGTATCAGATTTGAGTCTATGTTTTTGTATAATTATCCAGTTATCTAAATCTAGTCCAATGATATTAGGACACTGACAGGATGTGGTGGGCAGCAAGCTAGGCTGCTGCTCTCAAGGGGCTGATGACATAGAAGTCAGAGGCCAGATGTGAACACTGTAAAGGATCTAAGCCCACAGCCATGTGGAGCTCGCAGGTGCACAGGGTCAGTGCGCCCAGAGGTAGAGTGGCGTTGTCTCAGCATCCCTGGCCTTCCTGAGCACACGTGGACATTGTGACTTTACCCGCATCCCACTTCTTTGCCAGCCTGCAGGCCATTGAGAGTGGCCAAAGAAAACGAGTCATTAAGACTAGGCTAGGCTTGATCTTGTTATTTTTTGGAAACTTGAGACCATTTCTTGGTGGTCTGATATGGCTTGCAGAATCTGAGGAAGGTCCCTGACCTCGGTAGGTATGAGAGGCAGGAGTAAGTGATATGACACCTTAGGCTGAGCTCGTAGATCAAGACTTGGACAATCACTGTACAAGAGACATCATCTCTCCTCACGGCACAGAATTTTAAGTGTCAAAAGTCTGATTTTGTAGGATCTTACTATTGTAGGCACAGCAAGACAAACATGGTTCCCAGCTAGGTACAGGTATTTCTTACTGTGAGTATCCATCTGCCTAAGTCACGAAGATGGAAGGATGTGGGCCATCACTGCAGCTGTTACTCCCATGTGGGAAAGCTGCTGTGCTACAGATGCCTGGGCTACTGACCTAGGGTTGGCTGCCCACAGTTTAGCTGACTCCAACCCCTGGTTAAGCCATGGCTTTGTGCAGAGACTACAGGAGCAAGACAGAGGGTTAAAGAAGAAATCCTGTGTTATTTTTTTCTTAGATATCAAAGTTCACAAAGATTTTATTAGTGAGTCATTTACCAGTATAGATACAAGAGTTAGTGAGCAAGTAGCATCATTTCTAAGACTGTTGTGGTGTGTGACGTAAAAATAATCTTCAGTAGAAGCTAGTAATAGGAGATCTGAAATGTATTCCATTTGTTAAGCTTCTCTAAATGTCTGCCCGTTATTCTGTTGACTACAGCTGATCTAGACACCGTCTACAATGGGCAAGAACAAGGGCACAGAATGGTAAGCAGTCAATCCACATTTTCAAGTTAGATTTTGGGGCCTATGTTAAATGAGCATTCTAGATTTTGAACATGTCCATACTATTCTTCTTTATATTTAAAACATAATTTAAGTTGCAAGTGCAATATCCAAAGATCTGTGGCTAAGATGTGTAGAGAAAATTGACTGTAATGGGAAGAATAACAGCCACATGGCTTGAGCTGGTGTTGTTACCTGTGTCATTTGGGGGAGGTGGGCAGATTGTTTAATTTTTATGCCTCAGCTTCCCAGTGCTTATTGTGACTCAATATTTGCAAGGTATAGATAGGTTTGGCATATATATTCTGTATACTTTCTTTTAAATAAGATTGTGTGCCAGGGTGACTGTAGGGTAAGGAGATAACACATAGAACTGAGAAGTTCTTTGTTGTGAGCCCGGCCACACTGGTTGCAGAGTTGTTAGCAGCAGAAGTGGATTTGGCAGTGCAGAAGATACACAAGAGTGCTACCTTACTCTTACCTGAAGTGACACTGTACGAAGGCTGCATCAACAAGTATCTTTGCTCCGTGGGCCGGAAACTGTTGACTGTGTTCAGGGTACAGGAGTCTTGGAGAGTATTAAAAAAAAAATCTCTTTTCCCTGGAGGCTTGCCTTCTGTTCTAAGAGGAGGGGACACATTGCTGTGGTGCTGCTGGGAAGGCGAGAGCAGGGAATGGGCGCTGGAGAGGGTTGGCCTGGCTGGACTTTCAGTTTATAGCACAACAGTTATGGGGCAGGTAACTGGAGGAAGACTACTTGAACAGAGGAGGCTGGAGCAAGGGTGAGCGGGGAACAGATGGGCCATCCAGTGTGGGTGATGAGACGCCTCCTGTGGAGAGAAGACTCACAGGAGGACTTCAGTGGTAGTCAGAGGAGCTGTTAGTTCAATATATGGAAGAGTCAAGTGTACAAAAAAAATGTCAGCAGGAGCAAGTGAATTCACTGCCTTAATTCATTGGTAGCATGTTGGATCAAAGTGCCGAGATCACATGGAAGTTGTAGGCTCCTAATAACACACAAAGTGGTTATCGTACAACTTCCCACTTGGGATCTCACTATAGTGAGCCCAAGCTCATGGTTTTCCCAACAGTGTGTCATCCTGCGCCTGTAGTGTGGAGGTCGCTGTGCCGAGGGCTATTGTGTGTATGACAGCATCTTTCCTACTTTCCATGAGACTGTCGTCTACCTACTTTTCAGAACTGGTAACATAGCCCCAGTTCCTAGCACAGAAGAATTTAGGAAGCAGATTACTCTGACCCACTCAAAAGACAGGAGAACCTCAGTAGCACTTAATGCTTAACGTTTCGATTCACGGCTTCATACGCTTTTCATCAACAACCACAAGAGGGCAGTAAGGAGTTAGTAAATGTCATTCTCAAGCAGGGTGAAATCAGGCCTTCCTGCTGTCTGGCGTCTTGGAGGGGCTGTCTGGATACTAGAATGTGGTTGTTAGGAGGAAAGCAGCCCTCCCTGTCATCTCTTTTGTTGTTTTGTTGGGGGTTAGAGTAGAAACCTGCACTGTCTCTTAGTGTGACGTATCTTCCCACTCCAGACTAAAAATTTGGCCATTAACATGTGACTATTGTTTTCTTTTTTTAAATTTAGCCCAGAGATGACACTACTAACGACTTTTTAAAAAATTCATTACTGGAATCTGATAGTGCTTTTATTGGTGAGTGTATTTACCAGTGTCATGTTAAATTTTAACCCCCCCCCCCATGTGTGTATCTATTTTAGACCTTTAAGATAGGATTTCTCTTTGTAGCACAGGCTGTACTGGAACTCACTGTGGCCCAGGACAACCTCAAACTTTGATCCTCCTCCTCTTGAGTATTGAGATTGTGAGTGTGCACTGCTGTGCCAGGCTGGTACAGCCATTTTTGAAAGTACTTTGGCAGCCACACAAAATGCTGAGCAGTCATCCGTAACACCTGTTAGTAATTCCTAGTTTCCATCCCAAAGAAATCATGTCCACCAAGAGATGGACCTGAAGATTCCTCAAGTGGTATCATTCAGGTGCCACTAGGTAGCAATATTCACCAGCTGGCAAGTGCAGAGGCAAAGTATGATGCATCCATATAATGCAATATGTGACTCAGACACAAAGGACTGTGTTGTAGAATTCCACTTGTGTACAATCTTAGGGAAGAGAATGTTGGACTGGGCCTGGGGAGTGGTTGCCAGTGAGCATAGGGAGCTATTTGAGACGATGAAAATTCTAGATAGTCATGATTTTCTAACTGCAAATTCACTGAAGAAATCACTGAACGTGTATACTAAATAGCATCTCCATAAAGCACTTAGAGACCTCATAGTCTTGAGCCTTAGCTCTAAAATTCAAGATCTCTTTGTGTGGCCCCGTTAGGTGCTTATGGTGAGACCTACCCTGCCATTGAAGAGGAGGCCTTCCCTCCACTGCCACAGCTGCCCTCTGCAAGGGAGCGCAGGAGGAACAAACTGAAAGGACTAGATTCTGTACGTATGACTGTCTCCCTCCCGCATCTCAGTTTAGGTGATCCAAAGCTTGGGCTCAATTTATGTGGTCCAATTTTAAAAACAAAATGGGGAAGGGACTTGCTTTGAAAAGTGGGTGTGGTCTGAGTCTTGATTCTGCTGTCAGTTATTGTGGTGACCTGTAGCTCTCATGATGGTAAATATGTAGCTCTGTAAATGGCAGAGATATCCTTTCCTATAAATGCTAAACTTAGTGCCTCAATCTTTATCTTATTCCCTATATGTGGGCTTTAGTGAAACCATACAAAGCAACCAATAGCATTTATCATAAGCCTGTTGGCCTCGAAATAACAATATAGTGGCAGCTCCATTTGGTCAAGTGAGTTTCCCGCTAGGTAAGAGGGCTAAGATTCAAACCCATGTTCTTTTCAGCAGCTTTACAATGTAGTTAATACAAGGTGTTGGAGGCTTCAACAAACCACATTCTTATGGTATCCTTCCTCTTTGGATAGACAACTTTGGACAGCTTCTTAAGCTCTTTATTCCCATTTATAGGACATACACTAGTAGTCAGGAGCTCAAGAACTGTCTGCTAACTAGCATAATCACATGGCTAGCCTTATCAGGTAGACACATTTCTTTGCCCTAGGTAACTACTAATCAGTGTTGGTCCATGTTGTCTTCCTGCATATTTCATATAAATATTCATATAAACATTTCTTGTTCTTCCTCAAGGGCCATCCATCTTAGAGCATGTGTTAATACCAGTTTCCTTTGTTATATGTAGACACTACAGTTGCTCATTCATTCGACAGGTGATGAATACTGGGGTTGGTGTCACTTGTTAGCTCATGACTAAGATGGCTTTTAGCATTCATGTACAAGTTTCATATGGGTTTTTGTTTTGCTTTACCTATTTCTCTTGAGTGTGTGCCTGGATTATTTGATCACTGTATGAATTTAACACTTTGAAGCATTTTCCCAAAACATGGTCACCATTTTCAATCATTTTTCACTTATAGCAGTATATGAATTTCCTATTTCTCCATTTGCTTGCAACTAAAATGCCCATGTCATAGACTATCCCATGTGCTTCCTAGCCAGTTGTGGATCTGCTCTGAAAACCCTTTATCCATTTTTAAATTGTGTGTAGTATCTTCATTGGTGAAACTTAGGATTTCTATATACATTCAGATGTTAGATTTGCAAATGTTTTCTATTAAAAAGATTGTTCTTTATCATCTTGGTGGTTTTGAAGCATAGATGCTTTAACTTTTAATAAGGTCCAAATTGCCAGTTTTATCATTTGGATTTTTGATGGTCTTACATAAGAAATTAGTTTAATAGAAATCCATGAAGATTTACTTGATATACTTGAACTAGTTTTGCATATGGGATCTAGAGTCTGAATTCCTCCTTTAGCATGCAGACACTATTTCTCTAGCACTGTTCACTGAAAAGACTGTTTTCTTTCCCTGTTGCATTTTGTTTGGTCTTTATTAAGAAAAACACCATGATTAATTTCTTCTATTGCTTTGTGTGTCTGTCCTGGCAGTGACACTGTCTTGAGCACTAACCCTCAGCTACTACTGTTTGTGTTTTCCTCTTGTGCCCTATAATTCCTGATTATTCAGCTTGCCGGCATTTATGTCATCACAGCGCTACTTTCTTAGCCCTGACAGTCACCTGACCTTGCAAAGACAGGAGACAGAATCCATATGCTGCGCTTTTGCTCTTCATAGTGTGTATTAATCCAGGGTAAAACTATGTTGATTGATTGTTGGGAGTGTTGCTAAATTCTCTTTTAGGATAGTAGCCGGCTCCACATACCACCAGATGGTCTCACTTTAAAATCTGTCTCCAGTGTAAATATCGATGAGCTTAGAGTGAGAAATGAAGACAGGATGAGAAGACTCAATGAGCATCAGAAGAGACCCACTAACGCAGGTACATGCAGATGTTCACTGGCTAGTGCACATCTGGACGAATTGAGAATTTTGAAATCCTTTGAGTTTTATGGTCAAGGACATAACTAGCCTGCTAATCCTGGGCTTGAGGTTAACCCTGCAGCAGATTATTGACACTAGAAGGTGCCCTTTAAGAGCAGACCCCTAAGCAGCTCCAGGAGAGTGGTGTGTATGAAGTACATCCTCAGTGCTTCCATCAGGGGAAGTGCAACTTAGACTTACTCACTGAAGTAAGGAATGATCAGAAGCTTTGGGTTTTAAGAGACACATCTTTAGTCTGTAGTTTTATAAGGAAAAATTTACGTTTACTTGGCTTTCTGCACCAGGAAGAAAGAAAAATAGTTTTCAGTTAATACTCAAAGCTAACAAGCTGATTCTATGACTGGTTCTGGGTGAAACTTTCCATGAAGCACAGGGCAGCTTCAGACCTCTTCTGCAGCCTGTGTCATGCATACCCTTTGTAAAAACAAAAACAAAAACAAAAAAAACAGGCTGCCAGTCCCTGGGATGATGGTCAGGGTTGTTTTAGTAGGGTGGCCTGTTTATAGAAGTCTTTGGTCTGTTAAACTGCATTGCAGTATTTTTGTTACAACTTTTTAAACCTCTCTAGTCCAGGAGCAATGTGTTCTGACAGTAAACACTCTTCCACCAAATACGCAGACACGGTAAACTGAGGGAATAGTACTTTTCATTTCATATCGTAGAAAACATGGAATAGTGAAGATAATGAAAAAGCATTTTCCCTTAATGTTTATCTAAAATTGCCTTTTGTTTTAGAATCAGACTTGAACTAATACTTCAGAAGGATATATCTGAGAAGAGATATAAGAAAAACTTAAGATTCTTTTCAGGTTTTTGATGTCTAAACTATTTAACACTGTCCTTTCAATCAGCTTTGTGGTACGATGTAGACTGATTACTCATTAACTGATTGCACACTCCTTTGCTGAGCTAACCCAGGCCAGGAGATGTCATTTTTTTTTTTTTTAGAAAAAGAAATTGACATCACAGGGTAGGAAGACAGATTTTTCATATTTTATATTTATTAAGTCAAATATATAGACTTTAAGTAACATCAGATGTGGTTAATGAACAAGTCCCCTCTTAATGGGCCATTTTAGATTAGTGCAGATGTAATTTCCTCTGAATGACTTTTGACATGCCTGTATCAGTGCTATAAGGCTGGAGAAGTATTCCTCAAACTCTGCTAAATTAAAGTCTTGTGTCATGTCTACTGTTTTTCCTAATGGTAACAGACACGAAATAAGATAGTCTATATTTCTACAGTCAATGTCTCATGTTTGGTAGAGTCTCCTTTGGTACAGTTCAAAGTTCTTGTAGCTGCAGTGCCATGGAGTTAGTTTATTTCTCCCCACCCCCAACACAGCCCCTTTCATGCATGGGCTCCTACTGCCAAAGGGATAGTTGCTGTGGGGAGGAGTTGTGATTCTGTAAAGAGATGCAGAGCTCTAATGGGTTGGACTATAGAGGTACCCTGTGTATGTCATGTGCCACCCGACTTGTCTCTTTTGCCTCCTGTAGATGACTGTAGTTCACTGGTCGACCCTGATGACATCATGAGACACTTGGGTGAGGATGGATCCAACTCTGTGGCAACTGAGCCCTGGCTCCGCCCGGGCACCTCTGAAACTCTGAAACGGTTCATGGCAGAGCAGCTGAATGAGGAGCAGCAGCAGCGGGTTCCTGGAAAGCCAGGCACTTTCACTTGGCAGGGCCTGTCTGCTGCGCATGCTTAAATTAAACCCTCTCTAGACCCAGCAGTGCCTTTTAGTGTAAGGAGCTGTATCTTGAATGTTTTGCTTGTAGCCCTACCTAAATATTAGTTATTTATGTTCTATATAGTGTATTTTCCCATGATGATATGTTACATATATAATGTATATAAAATCCCTGATTATTGATTTATAACATGATTGTATAGAATTATTTTTGCAATTTTGCCATGAGTGGTAATGAACTCTTGATTCAACTACCATATGTGCATTCAATTCTGCTCGCCATTAAGAGGGGGTAGATTAGTGCTAACAGAACTGTGAAGCAGAGCACATTTTCACTAGCACACTCGCCACTGCTGGCTTGTATTGAAAACAGTTGTTAGGGAACACAGCTGCAGGAGGCGTGACTGTTCCAGCTGCTATGTAAATGAGCAACTCACAAGCTACTCCTCATGACCTTTGTAGCTACAGATTCCACAGGAATCAAGGAGCTGTGACCTCCATGAGCCATGACTAAATGTTACTACGTCTGCCTCTAATTTTATTTTTAATGTTGATAAAGCATATTCAGCTATTAATTTATCTGATTTCACTATTTCTTGATACAAATAAAGTTTTATTTTTATTAACTACCAATGTCAGTTTCTTTATTTGAAGTAGATTTGAGGATTCTAGAGCCTAAAAAGCTCCCACCCAGGAAGGACAGAGGCAGTGGTCTTCTGTCCACTCCCGAGACCCTTGGCTAATCAGTAGTGAATGATACTTCAGAAAAAAAAAAAACTTGTTCAATTTCTAGAAAATATTCCTTACTTGGATTAGGGTCTTCAGTACACACCATGATGACAGCTGAAGACAACCCAGGGACAGAAGAATTTACCAAAAATGAGAAATTTCTGCTATTCCTGTTTGGGACTACATGCAGTTTTGCTCTATTGATAAATTTTCTCCTGTCAGTGTCTGACAGTATAAGGACTGTGTTCTCTTTGGAGAGAGGATGCTACTGCCAATCATGTAAGGAGACAGCTTAGATCAGCAGACAGCAAAGTGGCTTTTAGTTCTACCATTTATCCTGCTTTGAACAAGTCTGCTCTAAAGAGATGGAGGCAAAGACTACAACATCTCCTTTCTTGAAATTAATTGCATAGCTGGGACTGACTCCTTTACAAAATGTCACATTACAAACTCCCCGAAGGCAGGGGGAATCTTTTCCAGTCTCATAGTAAATAGCTTTATCTCTGATTAGTAAATACGCTTTCGGATCTCCTAGGATTAAGGTGAAGGACCTAATGCATAGACTGCAAAGAAGTGTCTTTGTAGCTAAAAAAATATCATTTTTATAGTTTGGACTTAAAAAACATCAATGAAAACAGGGCAGTAGGTTACACAGTTTTAACTGCACTGATGAAATAATTCAAAAACTTTATTGACCTATAACCTGATTAGATATGCCAGATGAGAATCAATATTGTACAGAAAGTTGTACAGAATTTTTACATAGAAAACTTTACATCTGTACCATATACATTTTATCCATCTGAAAAAATTTCTACATCCACTGTTTATATGGAATGCTTGACAAGCTTTTCGTTTTAACCATCAGAGCACAATTCACAGTATGAATACATTTCCAGTAAATCTAACCTCCCCAAACCATGCCAGATTTGTTATTTTAATATATTCAACATTAAATTCTGTACATAGAATAAAATCTACATCAAGCCCCGCCACCAAAAAGAAAAAGTGACAGCAACCTAGATTCATTTAGCAGTGATTCAAGTTTCAGTCTGTGTGAAAAGTCATCTACTTTAATGGCTCATCTTTAAAGCCCTAGGAGTATGTCACAGGTAGTTCTTGTCTGCACAGATGTCTCCTACCTTGGTGGTTTCCCCTTCTGTTGTGATCTTGACAAGCACTGGCCACAACAGATTTAGGTCATATTAAGCCTTCAAAATGACCATTCCCTCCAAAAGACAAAAGTTCAACCCAAATGTTTTAGTGCATTTGACAAAATATTATGGGTATTTAGCAAGTAGATAAGAAAATAAAGAAATCAAATAGTGCAGGAGGAACAATATGTTTAAGATTTTTATATTACAGACCTGCATCTCTGTACATTTTCACAGAAAGATGATGATTCCCAGTATCTCAGATAGCCTGAGTGTGCAAAAATCTTCAGAGTAAGAATACCATAGTTGCTAAATATCTTTTACCATGAGCAATAATTTTCTCCCTTCCCCCAATTATAAACATTTTATCCTTCAAAATACAGCTCTCCTGAGTTGTACTTCTTGCAGAAGTTCCATCTTTATATCTATACTTCTTTGGGTAAGTTTCATTTCTGTACCTGCCAAAAGTGTGTGGGGCTCACCCTGCTCAGAGGACAGGGAAGGACCCATGAAGGTAAGCTGACACTGTTTGAACAGGCTTTCTGCTCAATGTGAGCCCAACATGACAGAGAAGCCACCAGACTACTAAAGGGACCGCATGGAGTGTTCCGACTGAGTTATAGCTGCAAGCATCTTTACCACTAATTCTCAGACACGGCAATTCAGAGAAACAATTTTTCAGTAGGAAACCTCTGCTCCAGGGTCCTTTTTGTAGAGCAGAGAAATGTAAACACCAACAGAAAAATATTCAGTTCTCATCATTGCTTGTTTATTCCAAGTTCCTGTTCAGGTGGTTGTGATATCTGAAAAACTATTCCAATTCGCAGGAAAAATCTTCTAAGAACAGCACGAAGTTCAGGAATCAAGTCAAATTGCATAATTTCACATAAGAGAGGGTAGTAGAATGATGCATGAGCTTTAAACTGGGGGGAGGAGATAAATGTCTCCATTAGTACTGCTTGTATTACAAACCACAGAAGCTAAGCTGACTTTAAAAGCTAGAGCACCTGATCATAGAGAGGTGGGTCAGCCCAAGTATTAAGGACATGGATTATACAACTGAAAGCGTGAAAGGAATTAAAAACAACAAAAATGTGCACAAACCCAGGCCACTTGGTTCTTTACTCTTTTAAAAAAACATTTTCTATTTACGTATCTGACATTTAATAAGTTAACATACTTTTCCTGCATATTGAGCAAAAGTAAGGCTAGGGAGAAAAATTGAATCTACATTTACATACAGATAATTTTTATCTTTATTTTTACTGGCATAATTGTTCACTCTGATTAACTGGAGAGCTACTAAATACACTAAAGGCTGGATGCAGCCTGCGCACAGGCCCAAGAATCAGATGTGGTGAGGCAGAGGCTCAAAGGTAAGATCACATTGTGTGGGCTGGAGACCTGTTTTCAACTGGGGGAATTTTAGTAACTCCAGGGGTCATAATGGGGATTTCAATGCTGAGGAGCTTATCAATTGTGTCTGATGGGATTCTAATTCCTACTCTAATTGAACTGCTGATTAGAAAACAAAGTGAGAGTTTGCATAGCCTAGGTTTAGTGTGGTGATCTCCACCTTGGCTGCAAGGGACAGGGATGGACAGGGAGCCTCATACTTACCCTGTTGTCACTGATCTTTAGAACTTTAGTTAGGAACAATAAAAGTAAGTTAGTCCAGGCTTCCCGGTGACTTTCGGATGTCAGAGTGAGGAAGTAACTCAGTGCTTCACTGCAGACGCTGCAAAAGAGAAGGCTGGGTTTTATATACTGAGACCTAATGGTCTGCACTCAGAGAGTTCCGGAGACAAAGGAGGGCAGGGTATACTAACTACTGCCGAACTGACTGGATCCTATTTGTTTTTATTAACTCAGCAATAAGACTTGTTTTGCAAATTAGGAAGAAAATATTAAAGGAACCCACTGGGAACTGTGGGAAACCCACATCTCCATTTTCTCTCTCACTTAGAGCCTCTGAGTGACAGAGCAGGTGTGCAGGCCTGCTGGTGAGACCTGGGTTGAAACTCGTGTCTTTTCCCTTCTCTGTGAGGTCCAGCCTCTTCTGCACCTGATTAGTTTTGTCCATAAAATAGGAGATTGGACAGTGACTTCTGAGACATATACTGAACCACTGCTCTCAGGACAGGAATGAGCAATGCATAGGCAGCCTTTCAGTCCAAGCATAAGCTAAATTTACTTATGAAGTAAAACAGAATGAAACAAATTCAACTAATCAAAATTCCAACTGGGCAGTGGTGGCAAACACCTTTAATCCCACCACTTGGGAGGCAGAGGTAGGCAGATCTTTGTGAGTCTGAGGCCAGACTGGTCTACAGAATACCAGGACTGCCAAAGATACACAAAGAAACCCTGTCTTGAAAAACCTAGAAAAAACAACAAATCTCCAAATAGATTTTTAATAAAAAAAATACAGGCAGATAAGGCAACCTGTCACTTTTCACGACTGCTTTATAAGAAAGACCTATCTTAGGCACTGGAAGGAGTCAAGATCAAGTTTCTGAGTGATAAAGATTTCTCCTTTGTCCTTCCTGTATGTTAGACTTGACCTGCTCGGGTGCTGCTGTGGTCCAGACAGCAGGAAGCACACACAGAGTCCACAGACAGCCTGTGACACAGGGGAGACGCCCGGTTTGTGGGGAACAGGGGCTGAATGCTAATTTTCATACTCATCTTCCAGCTTCTAAAGCTTCAGCCATCTGCTGCTGCTACTGTCCCTTTTCTAGTCCACACAGCTACCATCCACGAGCCTTACTTTAGAAGCCTCTGCTGGACCTCTTCCCAGGCACTGACTCGGCTCTCGTCCATGTACATCCGGAAGAGAATGCGCAGCCCACAGGCCAGGCTGCTTGTCTCCTGTTTTAGAAGATTGGGCTTGGACTTGCCTTTGAAGCCTGCAGAGGGGAAGTTTCTGGAGTTAGACGGGGAAGGCACCTTATAGAAAGGTCCAACAGCCTGTGGGGAGACAGCACCTACCTGTTTAGCACTGGCTGCCTACAAAGTAGACCCTATAGCCCAGCACTTCTCAACCTGTGGGTGCCACCCTATGGGGCCGCATATTTACAACATGATTCATAGCAGCAGCAAAACTACAGTAGCAATGAAAACAATTTTGTGTGTGGGGGGGATGGCAGCTTTAGGAAGGTTGAGAACCACTGCTCTAAACCTTAGATATAAAACAATTTGGGAAACCAAATAAATGCTCCTAAAGAATTAAACCTGGAGCCTTGCAGGCAAAACAGCAGGTGCAGAGAGCTCTGCCCATGGCAGGGCTCCATAATCAGAGGCGATGGAAGGAAGGAGGGGCTGTTGAAACGGCAGAGGAGAAGCAGTGCCCTTCACAGAAATGTCCTAGTCAGATGTCAGCATCTGTTCTCTGACCGGGTTGTAAAGGGAAGAGGATAAAGCCATGTTAGCTGAAAAAGCCTGGGACTACATAGCAGCCAGCATTCTACTGGATGCAGAAACAGCCCCTTCTTTATTTTTCTGGCTATGTTCTAAGGTCCTTCTCCTATGAATGTGTACAAATATTTCTTGAATGTAGAAAAGCCACTGTAATTTACACAAAGCTTATTTTTTTTTTCAAATCTGCTAGATTTCCTAAAACAAATGTAGTTTCCTCATGTACATCATTCCTTTTGGTTCCGAGGGACGGCCATTCCTAGGGAAGCAACATAGAATCCATGTGGAACCTGGACTTAAGTTCTTCTCTCAAAGGAGGAGTCTGTATTATGCCAACTTGCAATACAAAAGCAGTCTACATGATCTGAGGAAAACAAATCAGCCAGCTACTGAGGGGACTGAGTGGGGGATGAACACACTCAGGTGATTATTTGGCTTCCAGCTGACACAAGGCCTGGGTGCTAAATTATATATTCTTATCATCACTAGACCTTTTTAGCATTCACTCAGAGAATTCCAGCAACCACATGCTGGTGTGTTCTCAGTGACACTGAGACATGGATGGCCTACCTGCTTTCCACAGAGCACTCCTCTGTTCATTGTTGGAATTAAATGCTTTTGCAAATCTATGCGACTCTAATAAGCAGTCCAGTAGCTTAAAAAGCTGTTGTGATGTTAAAAAACGGTACATTCCTTGGTCTTGAGTATCAACACGAACATCGAAGTCTACCGCATCTCTCTTTGGAAAACAAAATACCACAATACACACTTAAACTAGTTTTAGTAAACTTAAAACTCAACGCTCTCCCCAGCCCGCTTCTCTTTAATATTTGTGTATCTATGCATATGCCTGTTCATCTGTATGTGCACTACATATACGGAGGAGCCCGCCCACACAGGCCAGAGTTGAGAGTACTGGATCCCCTGGAACTGCCTGAGGGGAGTCCTGGGACTTAAACTGAGTCTTCTGCCAAGAGCAGCAAGTGCTCTTAACCTTTGAGCCATCTCTGTAACTTCCACCTCCTATCCAAGACGTGAGCAAATCTATCTTAACAAAGTAGAAAACATGTGCCTTCTTTTAAGGGTCTGGTACCAGCACCCTTCCTATTGTCTCAGATCTTTCTGGAACCCTGACGCCAGGCTTTGGTCCTTCCAGGCCTGTGGTCATTGTCCACCTCTAGCTCACAAGCCCTTTCTCTTCTCAAGCAGTTTTGCATCTCTGAATAATGATTTTAATTACTCTCTTTCAGGATCCCTGTTCTTTTTCTAGTAATCTGATGGCAAATTACCTCCTCTGTGATTGCATCCACAGAGCTGGTAGGACTATGGGCAACATGCCCAGACCAGCTTTTCTCCACGTTTCTCGATGGCCAGCTAAAGTGCGCACATACCCTGTGTCTAAAAAGCACTCTTCCCAGCCTCACATGGTGTGGGATTTTTCTTCTCAACAAACTCCTCCTCCTGCAAATGCACACACCTTTCCTAACTGCATCCTTTGCCTACCCCTCCACAAGCGGACTATTTAGTGTAACTCCAAATGGCTCCACTCTCGACACCAGTCGCTCGTAAATACTGGATAGCACCTATTCCCCTTCCACCCTGGTTTTATCTCTGGTGGGAAGTGCTTATCAATAAGCACGTTGACATACCAGCAACCTGGGAGACAGAACAAGGCAAACCCTTTCATGACCCCGTCATGCCCCTGCACTATTACTCCATTTCTTCAGACCTCTGTGCAGCAAAACTCCTAACAGAGCTAACAATATATAGTCTCCATCTCCTCCTTACACCCACAACTACACTCTTGTCCTCAGTGTTAAACTGAGTTCAATGTCAAGCTTATGAACTCCTATGAACTATCAATGTCATGTGACCCATCTAGAGCACTTGGTTAATCCTTCTTAAAACATTTGTTTTATTTGACTTTGACCTGACCTTGCTTCTTCCTCTTTGGGCCACACTGATTTCCATGGCATCTCTACTGACTGCCTTGACAACTGTGGTGAATGAGGTCCCAGAGCTCACTCCTTGACCCTCCCTCTCTGCCATGGCCATTCTTATACCTCATGACATGAGCTCACGGCTCGGAATGACAGCTACATGAAGGTCTTCCAAATGACATCTCTAGACTGAATATTGTCTGAGGCCAGAGCCTGCAGCCGCCTCCCTCCTCTCACAGGCAAGCTGCCACCATCACATGTTCTCACCTGGGCTGCAGCTAAGTTCTCTGCGTCTTCCTTCTTACTTGTGGCTGGGAAGAACACAATGTTGTCGATGGTCTGGATGAGTTCCAGCTGCACAACACATTTAATCAACAGGGCAGCAAACAATTTTTGTTCTGGGAATTCTGTGAGGAAACCCCCCAACGCACATGCAAACAAAACATTATTTTGAATCCTTTATAATTTCTATGACATTACAATGCTAAGGAAACATTACTGTGTACGAAGGTCATTTACATAGCTCACACTGAAGAAGATATCCTGCCTTTATTCATAGATACCACTTGCTAAAGTTAACTTTGTATCAATGAAATGTTTAAGAAAGCAATTACTTAAAGAAGTGGAAATATCTCCCATGATTTGAACAGTGTACTTGTTCAAATTGATTACTTTCAATTCAGGTTATTATTGAAATAAGTAGCTTTTCCTGATGTCCAAGTCTATTCTTTGAAAATATGAAAACCTGTATAAGGAAACCCCAGGACTCAGATCAACACAAAACAGAACGTGGGACAGCCAGGATTCTCATCAGACCATGGGATATTGTAGTTTAGCTGTCTGACAGGTTTATCTTGGTCCACATGTGTGTTTGTGGATTAAACTAATGCTTATTTTCAATTGATACACCAGTAAACAAATTATAAACATGTAGGTTAAGCACACTGCCACTAAACCCAGTTTCAGACGTGTTCCCCACGCAGTCTTCTACTCCACAGCTAAGGCACACTTCACTGCTCAGTCTACCAGCCGGCAACGGCATCAAAGGACAGCTCAGCTAGGCGGCTGCAGACGGAGGAGCTGAGAGGACTCAGCCACTAACTAGTTGCTGTGAGCACTGGGCAGCACTGATGTGGGACAGGCAGGGAAGGGTCAGACAGCAAGGCCACATCTGGTTCCTGTTCTAATGGGCAACAGATGCCAAGAGGAATTACTTATTAATCAATCTTGGGGCAAGAGTCCCAGCAGTTGCCGATTTATAATCCCTTAGTTTCTTTCCAATATAAAGAGCATTTACTATAAAATTCCTTCTCTGGTACCAATTTTTGCAAGTCAAACTTACTCACTGAGACATTTGAAAGTTCCCTATTCAAATATTTTTCTAGAAATGTTGTTCTATATAGTATTTGGTTCTTATGGTTGAAGATAAGTTAAAAACAAAGAGCCCCACTAGGCCCACGGTCCCCCTTCCTACAGTGATAGCCAGCACTGTGCATTCTCACCCCTTTATTTTATTAGCCGAAACATCCCAGACCAGAGTCTTTTGGTAGCACTTGCACCCCAGAAGGGGCTGAGCAGTAGGCAGGTGTTTAAGGAAAAGAGGTTTCATCAGGATGTTGGGAGAGCTCTGAGTGGTACCTAGATATCCTCACTAACAGAGTTTGGCAGATATGCTGCACTATGACTACAGTAGGAATATAAATGGTGTTACTACCATGAACAGCTTCATGGTTCTTTAGATGGTACAAAGAATTAGCATACAGCCCAGTAATTCTACATTTACAAAAGACCCGACAACAGGTGTTCAGACTGCTCAGACACAAATACTCCCACTAACACTATTCATAATCCAAGTGCACAAACAAACAGAGGATTCTTAACTCAGCAATAGAAAGGAGTAAGTTACTGATACATACTATGACAAATCTCAAGATCACATACTGTATGATTTCATCCATGTAAAACCCAAAGAAGAGCCGAGACACAGACACAGAAAGCAGAATGGTGGTTATCAGGAGATAGAGAAGGGGAGAATAAGGAGTGGCTCCTCACTGACTATGGGATTTTCTTTCCGGAGTGATGAAAAGGTTTTGTAATTAGTCATGGGTGGCGTCTGACAACATTTTGAATGTATGAAATGCAATTCAGCTGTTATTTGCAAATAGTCACTGTTCAGTGAGTATGGTCTCAATTAAAATTTCATTCCATTTGTTTTCTGTTGACTCTGTATGTACATACATGTGTGTGTTGGCAGGTGGAGACCAGAGGGCAACTTTTAGAACTCAGCTCCTTCCTTCTACGGTAGAGTTCCCATGAATCAAATTCAGGGCATCAGGCCTGGTGGCAAGTGACTTTACTTGTTGAGCCATCTAGTTGGTCATACAGACTCCAGTGTTATAAAGCATTTAAAGCCACCTTCTTTTCTAAAGAGGTATAGTCTTTCCTATGTGTTATTTGCTTTCAGCAAACAAAACTGAATTGATGGCAAAAAATCATTTGGGGGCAAAGGTGATAGGCAATTATGAAAGTGGTCCATGGAGACAGGGTAGGCAGCAGTGCAGAAGGCTTGGTCCCCTTAGCTGGGAGCTCCTGCATTACAATCCTTTACTAAGTTCCCAGCAGATAGGTAGAGGAAGACATGGGGTTTCCCACCTTTACACACAGAAAATGGGGTCTGAATACAGAGGAATAGAGAAGACCCATGCACCCAAAGCAAACATTAGGTAAAGTTGACACTGCAGATGTTAGCGAAATTTTTGAGAAAGAATTTCTGTCAGAGATGTCCACACTGGGGTAGAAACAGTAAAAAGTTATCTCAAACCTAATTATGGAATATGCTGATTAATAAGAGCAACAACTAGGTGATGGAGGCACATGTTGATAATCATAGCACTCAAAAGCAGAGGCAAGAGGATCTCTCTGAGTTCAAGGTCAGCCTGGTCTACAGAGTGAGTTCCAGGACAGTCAGAGATACAGAGAAACCCTGCCTTGAACCCTCCTCCCCGCACCAAAAAGAAGTGTATCAAAAAATGACTCTTACCTATATAAAGTATAGTTTATTTTTATTTAGATAAATAACTCACTTGCTGTAGGTTTCACTTTGCTAACTTCTTCATTCATAGTAGAAACAGAAACCAGTGATGCCTGTTGTCTGTTATCAGAAGATCTTGGTTGAACAGAATCATGTATATCTACAGATTTCTGCGATATTGTATCCTAGTAAGATAAATTTATTGTTAAGCACACTGCAAGGAGGAACATACTTTGTTATTTATTATACTATTTTTTTAAAAATTATAAAATTTAGATGTTATCCATGAAAAAAATCATTCTGCATTTAAATTATCTAGATACAGGTAAAAGTCGAACATCTTTAGTACAACAGCTGAGGGTTTATATGGGGGAATGATGCAAATCTGAGGCCAGCTTGGACTGCAGAAAGTGAAACTTCTGGTGGTGGTGGCACAAGCCTTTGATCCCAGCCCCAGGGAAGCAGAGGCAGGCAGATCTCTGTGACTTCCAGCGAGTTGCAGGACAGCAAGGTTACATT
>LOEQ01001549.1:216838-238886 GCA_001685075.1 Bramus lutescens
AAAAAAAAAGGCTCCCTTTCTGACCTTCTGTGAGCTCAGGCCTGATACCATCCATGTGCTAATGCTAAGTCGATGTTACAATACATGCAAAACTAGTCAGCAGGATGCACACGTGTTCTCCAGATCTAACCCAGCTCACATGGGTTAAAGTGGAGGGCAATTTCATGAACTGTGGGCGTAGCCAGTGAAGCATCTTCTGTTCTCAAGGAAACAAGCTGAGAAAGGAGAAGCTGGCTTTAGGATGAGTACTGTGCTATTTCTCTAGAGTATGGCCTCACCTGGGTTTTGTGGAAGGCTTGTGTTCCTAAAAACAGTGCTGAGCAAGTAAACGTTAACTGGCTCATGTCAAATGAAAACATAGTTTATGATCTGTCATTTCGTGCTCTTGATAAAATACATCTATATATATACATTTACTATAGGAGGATTAAGTATGAGAACATTTTTTAAAGATTTATTTTTAATTCTATGTATGTGTTCATTTGTGCAGATGCCCAGAGACCAGCACCAGGTGTTGGATCCCTGGAGCTGGAGTTACAGATGGGTGTAAGCTCCATGTGGATGCTGAGGAACAAACTCAGGCCCTCTGCAGCAGCAGTTCCTGCTCTCAAACAACGAGCCTCTCTCTAGCACTCTACATCATAGAGCCGTTATTTTATTGTTATGGGTTTTAGCAATCTAAGTAAGTTCTTTTTTAACACATAAGCAGTGTTAAGTAAAAAATTGTTTTAGTCTAGCAGAGTATTTATTTGACCATATTGACTTCAAAAAACATTTTAAAATAAAAACACATAGGAATACTTACAGTAATACTTAAACTGGGTTACAACACAAAGGGTTGAAAAATTATTTTAGAAATTTTTGAATGTTAGGGTAAAGAAAAATTCTTCATGTAGTTGTGAAAATATTGCCTAGATATGCTAACTAGTATTTACATTTAAAAATCTTTTAAGTGTGTATATATAATAGTAACTATTTGAAAATGTCTAAGAAACAAATGGAAGCATGCTGATCAATTAGTAGGGAGGTAGAATAAAAACTGTTATATTTTAATCCCTGAATTTTCTTGTACATATACTTTTATTACATCTATTTTTATAGTGACAGGTTACTTTTAAAATACTATTTTAAGTGCACAGCAAGAATTACTTCAGCTAGGAGTGGCAGTGGGAACTTCTGACAACCTTGGCCAGTTCTAAGTAGTTAGAGGAAAAGAGAAACACAGACTGAGAATAGAGCTGATGGCGAGCAGAAGGGCAGCAGCAGCAACAGCAGCTTCAAGATCAGAAGGTGAGCCAGGGCTGAGTGGGACTTATCTTTGGTACCCAAGCCTGAGGTTGTGATGAGATAGATGCCTGACTTAATCTTCACCACAAGTCTCACTTTATACAGAGAGTAAGTGACATACAGAACAGTACAGACCTCATATTGCATATGCTGCCCTGTGTGACAGAAGAGTACCCACAGAAGAGAGTAAACTCATTCCTGGCATGCACAGGATGTTCAACAAATGATGGGGTGTCTAACAGATCAAACCAACACATCAATTATAGAGCAATTATGAATCTCTGTGGCAGATACCACAAGAAACGGAATACTACTCTTGTATGTAATCTACTTAGTTGAGAAATTTAAAAGCTATGGGAAGTAAACAGGTCAGTTGGCACTATCTTGCTACTATGCTCTCTGAGGTTAAAAATTCAAGGGCTAGGGACTGTTGACAGTTTTTGCAGAGGACCTGGGTTTGATTCCATGTGTAACTTAAGTTCTAGGGGACCTGGCAACACTTCTGGCCTCCATAGGGTCCTACATACTTGTGGAGCATAAAATTTCACATAGGCAAATATACATAACACACATAAATCTTTTTAAAGTTTTCAAGGGCTAGAAAACCAACATGAACAGTGTGACCTAGTTTTTTTTTTCTTGCTGTTTTTGGTAAAATGGAAAAGGTAGAATCAGAATGAAGCCTACATAGTGGATAAAAATAGTTCCTACAAGAATGCTTTGATTGTGGTGATCTGAGTTATCCTTTTGGTATCTTCAAAAAAAAAAAAGATGTGAATCTCATAGTGGTTAAAGAACACCATATTTGCAAATTCCCCTAAAAGGACTAGATAAAGCACGGGGAGAGAGCATGGGAGGGAGGGAGCCGATGACAGAAGCAGCACAGCAGGGTGAAGGTACAGGGGAGCGTACATATGAGCTAAGACACAGCCTCCTTATTCCAGTCACTTAATGCTGGTCAAGTGTTTCCCGTACAGCTATGTAGGAATCTAATATATGGGCTGAAGGGCACATTGGAATTCTTTCACTATTTTCGATATAATGAAATTATATCAAAGTAAACAGGTAAAACAAGATTTAATCATATCTTTAGTATAAAAAAATCTCCATATAATCTGGCTTCTGCATTCATAAACCCTTGAAATTATTTTATTCTATGCCCTATAAACAGTAATTTTAAGTATCCCCTTCATGGTACTTACAGAGTATAAAACTCTTATATGTAAAATTTATCATCAGGAATTTTAATCTGAGAATATCACATAAGAAACTTACACTGTCTTTATATGCCACTCTTTAGTGTATGTGTGGAATCAGAAACAAAATTCATGCTCAAACTTAATCCTCTATGAGCAGTAAGAGTTCATCTGACAAGAGGGCAGTGCCCTATGGACAGGGTGATGTCTTATTATAAAAGGTTAAGGGGCCATTGTGGAAGGAGAGAGCAGCCCCCCTTAGATACACGCTGCTCCCTGTGCAGCCACCCTCCATACTGAGAAGCCAGCCTCGGGTATCTCTAGGCTACCTAGGACTAGGCATTCTGTAACAGCAATGGGAACATTAGGACACTGACACGTAGAGTTTGGCTACAGTTAAATTACTTGCCATAGACAAAATCAAATAAGCTTTACTTACCAACTGTTTTTCACTCATGGGTGATGGAGAGGGGGGAGCAGCCTCTCCTGAAGTAGGACGCCATGTCAGGAGCCTTTAAGATACCAAAACAAAACCAGTCACTGGGCCACAGTAAAGAGTGATGCAACATATTTTAAATGGGCATTAAAAAAGGGGGAAAAATACAGTCTGACTACTGATAAAAGCAATTTTCTGATATCTATTCAGTAAAAATTTTAAAAGATGTACTTTTGGAAATTAATTCATCAGCACTCAATATAGTTATAAGGATAATAGTTTCATAGAGAAATATACTTTCTAAAGTGCCATGGATTTCTGACGTATTTCTCCTAAATATTAATGTCTTAAATATCACCCTAAAGCAAGCTTGTTTTTTTCCTTTCTTTTTTTGTTTGTTTGTTTTTGTTGTTTTGAAGACAGGGTTTCTCTGCAGCTTTGGAGCCTGTCCTGGAACTAGCTCTTATAGACCAGGCTGGCTTTGAACCCACAGAGATCCGCCTCCCTCTGCCTCCCAAGTGCTGGCATTAAAGGTGTGCACCACCACCACCTGGCTTGCAAACTTGTTTTAAAAGTCTGACACTCTTCAAACAAACAAACAAAAAGAAAACTCATAGAATTAAAACTTATAACAAAATTAAAATTCATAAAACTCTTAAAATTCTATTTTTTTAAAAGATAGAAAAATTAGGTCTACAAGGTCCCAAAGATAAATTAACTTGCCACTTATGAATTAGGAACTTGCAGAAGAAATATGTTTAAGAATCAAAGCTCTAGAATCCAGGCAGACAGATGCCAAAAAATGGTTTCACTGCAATAAAGAGAAGTTGGAAATCGATCTTTTCTATTAAGAAAGTTATATATATAATATATATATATATTATATATATATAAAACCATGAGTGTGTAACTTAACAAATTAAAACACACGCAGGTCCAATTAAAAATAATGTGTAGCCAGGAGATTTATATAAAGAGCTTATGGGGGGGGGTGGAGGGAGTAGGGAGAGCTGCAAAGCAAGGATTCATACTATCTCACCTGCTCCAGGTTAAGTGTGAAAATACATTGAATAATTGGAAGTGGGTCAAAGAAATCATTGTGTATCTTTCAGTATAGACCACTTTTCTAGTTAATGATTTGTTTTACTTCCTATTTATAATTTTACTATTTATAAGGGTATTACAAGAACGTAAACGAGATTTAATTCATGTTACAAAGCTTAAAATGTGGAATAGCTGATATTTTCATATGACTTTATATCAGCACTGGGTGTATTTAATGTTTCTAGGAAGAGTCTATCTATAGACTTAAACATTTCAGACAGCAAGTAAAAGCTATATACAAATCAGAAAGCCCCAGGGCTGTGCTGGACATGAATTCCAATCTATCCTATGAATAATCCAGGTGCTAATGTATCTGTTTCTTTATTGATTAAAAACTACTCATAATTCATTCCTCACGGAAAGATAACAACTTAGTGCACAGTGTGGTGTTTACAAACAGATTTTCTGTAGATTAATAAATCTACTGTAACTGAAATACACGTTAAGGAAGGCTCTCGTTAACTCAAACTATCACCTGGCGTGTGATATGTTCTAAAAACAGGAGAATCATCACATTATGATCCAAACTTTGGAAAAACACGGAAGATTTTTGTTTACAAAGAACTTACTTCAAGTAGTTTTTACAGTTTAGTAATTACTCACTTTTAAACCCAGTCAATATATAAATACAGAGTAGACCTGTACAAAATCTTACGCGTGTGGTATTGTAGTTTTGAAGATATCCAGGGTGCAGTTACATGTTTTATCCCAGATTTCTAGAGTAAACTTTTCACCATTCAGAATAACCACGTTTTCTAAGCAGTTTGTACCAGAGCGTGCTAACTGCTCATTGTCTAGAAGAGAAAAGAGTAATTCATTTACATATCTCAGGTGTCATATGTCACACTAAGGTCTTTACATAGCTGGTACAGACCTACCTTGTTGCACACACCAGTAGAGCTGGGCAAAAATGTCATCCAAAAGTACATCACTAAGAACCTCTAAATACTGGGTGAACACATCACAGATTGCATAAAGGGCATGGTTGCAAGTTGTTGTCATCCATTCGGCTTTCTGGGGGAAAGAGGATCATGAAAAGAAGGTCATGTGTCCACCAACCACTAGACCCTGTCTCAAATCGCCTCTCCTAAATATAGGACAGAGAGGAAAAATGAGACTCTCAGGCCACAGAATCTGAAATGCATACCTAAGTGGTTTATAGTAAAATAAATCTAAATAACTACAGTTAATTTTACTTTGTAGTCTTTACTGAACAAGAATTCAGCATCTAATATTAATAAAAGTTACTGGTGTTTCTTTCTTATGACTATAACAAAATATGGAAGAGAAGCTGACAGTTAACAAAAGCAATGAAAATAAAAAGTAAATCACTAATTCAGTCCTACTTCCAAATAGTGCCCTTGCTAATGAAAGAAAATAGTATTTCTTATGTAATGAAGACACCATATTCTAGGAATTCTTTATGTTCAGTGTGTTTAATTTCAAACACTAACATGTACTGAGTGAAAAACCTGAAGAATGTTACAACTTTCTGCTAAGGAAAATGTTGTGTTCTCTTACCTCTGTCTGTTGCTCTGGCAATTTCATATTGTCAAAGATTCTGAAAACAATTCTAAACAAGTCCTGCCACCAGTGCTTCTCGTAAGTGTGACCATATGTCTTCATTATCTCAAACATGACTGTTAAGCCCCTAAATAACAGAACACAGTTAAAAAAGCTGTAATGAGAAGCAGAAAGACTGTCTTAAGAAAGCTTTAAAAGTTTACAAAGCTACTAAAAAAGGAAAGCTAATACTGGTTGTTGTATATTGAATATAAAGCAATTTAAGTTGTAAAATAACAGGTTCCTTTAGGATACATCATCCAGAAAATAAAAACTCCAAAGGCTCTGACGTTAAGGTTATTTTTCTGTTCCCCTCCCATCCACTCAGCTGTTGAAGACTGTACATGGACTCTGCAGTGGTCTGACTAGGAATGGCTTCTATAGCTAATCTGTTTGAATGCTTGGTCATTAGGGAAAGGCTCAACTTGTTAGGGATTAGGAGGTGTGGCCTTGATGGAAGAAGTGGGGAACAGAAAAAAATTTGTGTTAACTTCTGCCTAGTAATATGTCTGCACCCTTCAACTCAGAAGTTTTTATTTCTAGAAGTGTTAAAATGGTCAGTATCTTTAAACATTACCTAACGACTGGTACAGAGCCTAGTTCACATGCTGATGTGTTTCTCAGGCCTAGCACATGTAGTAGGTTCTCGAAAAACATGTTACGTGGATATGTAAGGTAAGTACGATGTATGTTCAGTACCTCAGCAAGTTCCCACCAGCCTGCAACACCTAATGCATGTTAGGAACAAGATATGAGACTGAAGTGACTCTTCCTTATGTTAAAACTATACTCATCAAAATTAGCTGGGAATTACAGCCTGAGGAACTTTACACTTTTGTAGCTATTTTTGTTATAAAAGAAATTCTTACAAAATAGATAATAATCCAAAGTAGGGCTCAGACCATACAAGTTACTCATAAAAGTCCATACTATCAATAACATTATCAAATATTTTATTTTATACTTTTACATGGCAGACTGTTTGGCAAAGGACCTCTTTAGCAACTTGTTAAAATTCAAGACTATTTCTTTATAAATTCTTTTAGCCAGTGAGGTTTCTGTAAGCATGAGTACATACGAGGGAGAGGAAGAAGGATCAGGAGCTTTTAAGGTCAGCCTGAGCTACATGACATTTTGTATCAAAAACAAGAGCTAATTAATTTTTAAAAATGCTTCTACCATCTACCAAGAAAAAATTTTTGTCATTTATTGAAGTTTCTGAGTAGAAACAAGTGAAAAAATTGTTACAGTATTAAACAGACTAAAAGACAGATTTAAGTAAAGTAATATATTTCATTTCCCACTAATATATCTAGTAATCATACTATTATATGTAGACCTGCAGCCATTCAGTCAGAAAGGAACACACAAGAGGAAAGGCAGAGATGCAGTCACCAGCCAGATGCAGAGGAAGCAAGATGAAAATGACTCACTGAGAAAAGGCACCAAGTTACGTGACCAACACTGACAAGAATGAGTTAATTTAAGTTGTAAGAGCTAGTTAATAATAAGCCTGAGCTAATTGGTCAAACAGTTTATAATTAATATAAGCCTCTGTGTGTTTCTTTGGAACTGAATGGCTGTGGGACTAGGCAGGACAAAAACTTCCATCTACAAATGCCCCCCAAATGTTTGGCAAGAATTTCCATATAAAGTCTGAGAAAGCTTTAAAAAAGGATTCTAGACAGACAAGGACAGAGTCAAGCTCAGCTTCTTGGTAACCATCTTTATTCCGGTAGGGTCTGTTTTGCTGATGGCAAGCAGAGTCGTGGCTCCTTTAAGAGAGGCTTCCTGACTCACTATAAGCAGAAAAAAATCGTGTGGCTCTTTTAAGAGGCTCTGTCACCAAACAATTAAATGGTATTTATGAGCAGTCTAAGGCAGGCTTGTTGGCAGTGGCATAGACCTTGAAACTCCAGAGTTGTGGCAATAATACACAGCTCCTGCCAGTACCTCTGCCATAAAGATAGATTCTCAGAAATCTAAGCAATGGGGCACAGCAAGCTGCCAAAGCCACAGCTTTAATCCTAGCCATATCCCTTAGCAGAATAAAGACTCATGTGGAGAGAAAAAGAGAAATGCAGTAAAGACAGATGCAGATGAAAAACAAACCTCCAAATGCTTTACAGTGTGTTTAAAAATATATGTAGACTTGGGAGAGAGAAAAAAAAAAAGGATAGAGAAAGTCCTTAAAAAAAGAAACAGTGTAGCTGGAAGTGGTGGTGCACAACACCTTTAATCCCAACACTTGGGAGGCAGAGGCAGGCTGATCTCCTTTACTTTGAGGCCAACCAAATCTACAGAGTAAGTTCCAGGATGGCCAAAGATACACAGAGAAACCCTGTCTTAAAAAAAACCAAAAATTAAAAAGTTACATAAAGATGGGTACTGTATGTTATTGTGTTGTCTTTGAATTGTTTGACTGCTGAGGAAGGAGCAACAGCTTCTAAAAGACATTTGATTATAAATGCTGTTGGATCAATCCAACCTATATATTTTGAAAATGCCTTAACTTCAAAATTTAAGCCAAAAGATATGTTACTTTGGAGAAGAGGTTTTGCTTTTATTTCCACAGGAAATAAGAGGCTGTGAATACATTCTGGGTTAAGAAAAATCAGGTTCAATCAGGAGAGACTCCATAGGAGCAGATGGCTCTCTGTTGCAGTTTATTCTGCGTTCCACATCCAAAACAGCTTCAGGGTGGTAAGTTGAGGTGACAGTTTCATAGAATACTCCAGTCAGGATTTGACCATAATCCTAATGTTCTCAGGGTCCCCCAAAGATTTACCAGCAAGCCCAATCAGCAAGAAGTAGCTTAGAAAACTATGCCCACATCCTCTCCCAACTGGATTATGGATGCTTGTCTTTGTTTAGCATATTGGTTACAAGTTGTTATGGATAATGATCAGGAAAAAAACTAAAGAAAGGAGATTAGATTCAAGATTTTTGTTTTGAAAAGATAAAAGAGGAAATGCTGACAAATAATCATCTTGTACACTGTAAAGATTTGTCACTCATATTGGTTTAATAAAACACTGATTGGCCAGTAGCCAGGCAGAAAGAACAGGCAGGGCGACCAGACTAGAATTCTGGGAAGAGGAAAGTTAGAGAATCAGTCATCAGCCAGACGCAGAGGAAGCAAAATGATAATTCCTTACTGAGAAAAAGTACCAAGCCTTGTGGCTAAACCTAGTTAAGAATTATAGGTTAAGTTGTAAGAGCTAGTTAATAAAAAGCCTGAGCTAATAGACCAAAGTTTATAATTAATATAAGCCTCTGTGTGTTTCCTTGGGACAGAATGGCTATGGAATCATGTGGGAAAAAACTTCTGTCTACAAATATAGTCTAAAATGTGTTTATCTAACTCTTTTCTTTTTTTTCAAAACAGGATTTCTCTGGGTAGCCCCGGCTATCCTGGAATTTGCTCTGTAAACCAAGCTGGCCTGGACTCACAGAGATTTGCCTGCCTCTGCCCCCCCTCCCACCCCAGTGCTAGGATGAAAGGTGTGCACCATCACAGCTTGGCTGGCAAGATCTATCTATCTATCTATCTGTCTGTCTGTCTGTCTGTCTGTCTGTCTGTCTGTCTGTCTGTCTGTCTGTCTATTTATCTCTAATTCTTAATATATTTGGTTAAAAAAACAGTAATTTTGTGGTCTCTAACTGTAAATTTGTGTGTATCCATAATAAAAGTTAATGAGAATAAAAATAAATCTTTCAAAACTTAAATTTCAAATATGGATTGTTACCTGGTTCTTACATCTAATTTGCATCTATTGATGATACATGATAGCTCGAAGAGAATCGGGAACCACCCTCTCACCCACACCCTGTCTTCAGGGGCCACATTCATGTCATCACTTGTGTACTCCTTGAAAGCCTTGAAGAGGAAGGATGCAATCAGTAAGGCAAAGATACATATTCTGACAGTCAGTAATATTTCTCAGGAAAAACACTAAGTGCTTTACCAATCAAAGGTGAGAAATTTAATATATTAATAATTCACAAAAAGCTGAAGACTTATAACTATCTGTAAAGAGCCCTTGATTAGACTTTTTTTTTTTTTAGTTGGTTTTACAGGGCTAGCCACAGCTTATCAGTTAAGACCAAATCGTACTCTTGTAAGGAAACTGGGTTTGGTTTCCAGCACTCCTGTGAGGTGGTTAGCAGCCTGTTAACTCCAGCTCTAGGGGCATTTAATGCTTCTGGCTCCCACAAAAACCTGCCTATACACATGTGCACATACCTACTTCCCCACATATACACAGAGTAGGTTCAGATATTCAAGGTCAAATTAGCAAGGCTGTCAATTCAGTCTTTTATTTCAGTGCTTAAGTACACACTCATCCACGTGTAACTTCAGTGCTGCGAGGCACAGGCAGACAGGCGGTAGGTCAGGATGCTTAGAAACAAGCCAGGAGGCCTCTTTCTCCTTTACTTGCCTTGCAACTATGGACACAACTTAAAATTTCTCGCACCTGTCTCCTTATATATATACAAAGCTGTAACACTAGCTGCCCCATTTGGTGTTATGAAAATCAAACAAATAAATGTATTTACTTGGGAGTACTGTAACTCAGAATCAAGTTCAAACTAATTTTGGGCTCAAAATAAATTCTTCCTGTACACTAACTTTCCAAACAAATACAGACTTCACATTGTACCCATTACTCAGCAATATTCTGTTTACTAAATGATGCTACTATACCTGAGGTCTATCAGACACATATTTTGCACAATGGCGAATTAGTCGAATGGCTTCCATACTTGTGTCTGGGAAAGCTGCATTACATGCGAACTCAGATAAACACTTCACTGCATCCTGGAAAGAATCAATAGTGGCTGGAAAGTGTTTTTCAAATACAAGAGCTAAAACAGAGAAAAATAAATAGAAATAACTACACATTTTCAATTATTTTAATTGTGTCCAAGATATATTAATCTCTAAGGAGTACATACTTCTAACAGGTTGTCAAGGGTTTTGCCACCTAACAAAAATGTGTATGGGTTCTCTTCACAACTAGCCTGTCCTGAGTAAGATATATCTATTTTGTTCACACTCTAAACACCACATAATAAAGTAACAGGTGCACCTTAACGCTTGTTGGGCAGATATGCAGAGTTACTACTCTTTGGATACCTGTGTTTAACCATGCCTACAAGGTCATTTTATTCTTGAAATACTTAAGTAAAATGCTTAATACTTAAGCAATCACTCACTAAATGATAACCAAGATAGTCCTACCCCACATAAACACAAACTAGGTTTACAGATGTGCCTGGCCATGCTCAGATTGTTTCTGATGGTGCTGGGGACCCAAACTCAGACCACCCCGCTTACACAGCAAACATTTACTCACTATCTTTTATACAAGATTAACTTCAACTTCCATCCTTAATACTTCAATTTCCCACAAAGTCAGAGGAGATGGTTCAGTGGTTAAGAATATAAGAATCAAACAAAGTGCTTTGCCTCAAGAGCCCAGCTGCTGGAGATATACCTTATTGTTAGTGTATTAGACCTAGCAAGTCCCAGGCCTTGAGTTACTCCAGCACCACAAGTCAACTGAACATAGTCAGCTTTTCTAGCTGCACTTGAACACAGCTAAGGAATACTTACTGACAATGTGCCCTGTTGTCTGAAAGGCAAGTTCTACTATGCTTTCATCTTGGTCTGATGCAGCAAGATGGAATACGGAGAAAATATTCTTCCATCCTGAGCGAATATTTGCAGCCTGAGAATTAACCATCTGTGCTATACACCGTACAACCATATCTCGAATTGTTGGAGACCTAAAATAGTAATGTAATTGCTTAAATATGCATCCACATAAAATTCAACCCTTTTCTTTTTTAAAAATTCTTCTCTTTGGAGTAGAACATAGTTAAGATATTACTGATATTCAACTAAAAAGAAGAAAACATATTACCTATTTCGTTTCATTATGTGTTCAAAAGGCCGTAAGAAATCCTTTTGGAATCTGAAATTTGCAAGTTCCCCTTTCTCTAAAAACTTCATTGATAACTGCCTCAGGGAGTCCACTGCAAATATGGCTACATCTTCATTAGGATTGCAACCAACCTGTAAGGGCAGCAACAAGACCAAGATGCTAGTGTCAGGTAAAACTATGACTTTTCATTCTTTCCTTACAAAAAAGCACAAAATAATCAGCATAAGATGATGAATCCTAGGTTCTTCACAGAGGCACCAGGATGCGAAAAATAGAAAACAGATATTTTAGTGGAACTGTCAAAAGTTTCAGCAATCATTTCTAAAAAGAAAGCAACCCAAAGTTTTTGCTTTTCTTAAAAAAAAAATACTATATGTGAATGTGCATTTGTGGTGCCTGTGTATGTATTTGTACATGTATGTGCGCGTCCAAGGAAGTCAAGTAGAAAACAGTATTTATTCCTCCAAAATTTGAGTTTTAACTCTAGGTGGTTGTGAGCTGCTAGACGTGGACACTTGGAACTGGACTTGGGTCCTCTGCAAGAGCCACTTCTCTAGCCCTTTTCCTTTTTGATACAGGCTCTTGCTATACATGTAACCCAAGCTGCCTCAATCTACCCAAAGTGCCGGTAATAAAAGTTTGTAACACGATCCTGAAAGGTTTTCTACATTTAATTATACAACTGTAACAAACAACTGGTTAGAAGAAATAAAAATCAGATTATGATTAGGAAAATTTAAACAAAGAAAAATATTGCAAATGTAAACAAATACTATAATTACTCAAATACCTTATTGAAATGATCTCCAATAACTTCCCAAATGCGAGACCACTGCAGTCGTATTCTTCCCATGTTATAGTATGATATTTCTACTATTTTTTGTAGACTAAACATTCTTGGGTGTGTAGTGGAAAGCAATTCATCCATGGACACGGCACAGAGCCAACGAACAAAATCAACTAAAAAATAAATACATTTACATTTTAATCTTAATTTTAAAGCTTTTGAGCCAAAAGAACGGAATAGGAGTAGAATAAATATTCACACTCACCAATAGCATTTCCATCTAGCCGTGTAGATCCCGTAAATATTCTGGGGGAAAAAAGACAATTAAAAAACTTAAGAAGTCTTATTTCTATTATGCCAACTCAAAAGTAATAGCCTGGAGTATTAACAGTTCTTAGGTGTTTTAAGAAGGCCAAATGAATATTATTTATTCATCACACAGCCTACTAACAAGAGTTGTCTGAACTTTTTCTCCTTCCCACTTACATTCTGTACTCAGGAGTGTACAATGTAGCTTTAATTACGTACGTTTCTACAAATATGAGGTAAGCACCTCATGGGGTTCTAAAGATAAGAAAATATGAATCTATGAAAGCAATGAGTTGGTTTACTAAAAAATTATGGGATTTCCAAATTTTACTGATTATCTACTAGTAGCCTTAAACAAATGCTCTACCAGCTGAGTTATATGTATCTGAAACCCTAAGCAAGCTCTTAAGATAGTTATCTTTTATTTTTATAAGCAATGTTCATCTGATTAGAAAATTCATTTGGAACTTAAGAATGGCAAACGCTCTCACTTTACCCAAGAACTGGCTGAAGCAGTTTCCTGATGGTATTCAAGGGTTCAAGGGCAGGCTACGAGACTCAGCTTTGTGCAGCCTTCCTTCCTGAGCGCTTTTCTGCATCACTGTCATAAGAGACTTCAGAACACACAAGTAGAACCTGTTCTTTTTACCAGGAGCAGGCTTTTATGCAGCAGTATGAGACCAAATCTTCACAGGTTTTATAAAATTCCTCAAATTAAAAATTTAAAACTAGATGTACATAATAAAGGGGAAACCTCAAAGGCAGAGCCAGCTCAAATACTAATCTTAAAAATACTGTACTAATAGTAGTTCCAATCACTGGGAAGTACTATCCTTGTATCATATATATACTACTTAATATATTCATATTCATTCAATAATCAATATGAGCTATTATAACCCAACAACTGAAAGCAGAAAACTCATGCACTGAACCAGTAAGTGCCAGAGTCAAGATTCAAACTGCAGCAGGCTGACTTCAAAGTCCCCTTAAATACTCTTTATACAGCATCATATTTACATGAATTAAACTTGCAGCTAACATTTTCAAGATGTTCTAGTGTTTCTCTAACACAATCTGAATGTCTCACATACAACTAATGTTAATCTTCAGTGTAAAAATAAGAAACAAAACAGATTGGCAAAAGTAAAAATCTCAGCTCCTGCTGTACTGCTCTTTTGGGTAAAATGAAGTAAGTAATTAAAAAATTTGGCAAAAAACAATCCAGGTGGTGGTGGCACAAGCCTTTAATCCCAGCACTCAGAGATGCAGAGGCAGGTGGATATCTGTAAGTTCAAGGCCAGCCTGATTTACAGAGTGAGTTCTAGGACAGCCAGAGATACACAGAGAAACCCTGTCTAGGAACAAAACAAAGCAAAACAAAAAACAGAATAACCACCTCCCCCAAACCGAACTAACACAAAACAAAAAGAAAAAAAAACTTGGCAAAAAAAATCAAGAGAACTGCATACCATGTAGCACAATGGTTAGACTGAACCTAGAACATAAAATACAGAAAAACTACAAAGTTCTTATATCAATCAAAGTAAAAACTGCTAGACTATATGTACAAAAGCCAGCTGATTTCTCTCAAACTAGAGGTATTCTCATGGAAGGCAAAGCAGTAAACAAAACATACCAGAGTAAAATATTTAAACATCATAAAAGAACAAAAGTAAAGACAAATATAAGAAAGGATTTAACTGGAGATAAAAAAGAAGCAAATGGTAAAGTGTAGTGCAGAAAATGGAGACTCTGCAATCGCAGGGAAAGATGCAGGCTGTGATGATGGGAAAGACTGAAGAACAAGGCATGGACAGAGAACTACCATAGCAACCAGAGGCTCTGGAGACCCAGTCATGATGGTAGAAGGCGGGGGATGTGCAACCCGAGAAAGGGTGTTGAAATTCCTACTCACTTTGGTAGCCTCTGAGGGGCTGCTCTATTTCTAGCCATGTTCCACTAAAATGCAGACATACTGCAGCAGGCACATTTATAGTCATGCCTTAACTTTTCCAAAATTTTTATAATATTAAATAGATTATCATAATGACAATAAAGATGACTTTCTACAAGACAGAAACATCATTTGAATGGATGATAGCCTGGGAGCAAAAATGGCAATTACTACCCAGCTCTGAAGCTGAATTGAGGAAGAAGGGCTCTGGACAGACCCACTGGCATGTTCTACACCCCAGGTTTCTCTATGAATGGGAGAATAAAACACTGTAAACATCAATACAAAACTAGTTGGTTGTGAGAATGAGCAACTTATTTAAACCCTTCTGTTCCAATTTTCTCATTTGTAAACTGAGGACAATAACACTCAGCTCTTGCTAACCTAAATAATGATAAAAAAATATATGTCAAAGACCTTGTATGTCACAAGTCTTCATGCTAAATACAAGATGATAGACAGTATTTCTAGAATCTACACAAGGAAGATAACAAAACAAACAAACAAAACACCCAACACCAAACACTAGGAATTTGTTTCAAGAAAGAAGTTCCAGAAAGTACTTTCAGGGTTAGGAGCCATTGACAAATCTAGTTGTTTGTACTTGGGAAAGTGCCTCTACAGATGGAGTGCTCATGTAAGAGCTTGAGGACCTTTCAGATCCCCAGCCCACGTAAATAAAAAACCAGGCACAGCTGCAATCTATAATGTCAGCACTGGAGGTGGAAAAAGAGAATCTTCTGTTAGACTAGCCAAAGTGTTGAGCTCCAGGTCAACCAATGAGAGATTGTTTCAAAAAAAAAAGGTTGGAAAAAGACACTTGATAGGTGGGTATGCACAGGTATGCCCCACACCAACCCGCCAGTTTTATCTGAAGTAAATAATGAATCAGTCTGAGTCTCAAGATCAGCAATCAAAGGCTGTTTGAAAGCTTCAAACATAAGTAGTTTTAAAAAATTTGAATACTAGTATTGTAAAATGTGGTTTCAATTTTGAGAGCAATTATCTGGAAAAAAGGAACCATCAAGACTGCTATAAAATATGGTTCTATTTGCTGTGCATTTTAAAGTAATATTCTATAGTTAAATACTATGTAGTTTCTTTTAGAAAACAAGCTAAAAAGGGAATACCTAGAAATGTATAGAATGCAAAAAATTTAAAGACCTTTCCAAAGAAGCATATAATGAGAATTTCCAGGAAAATCCATTCACTTTATCCACCATGCTGTTTTACACCACTTACCTAAGCTTAAATTACAAGAGTTGAAAAAAGGGAATAATTTTCTAGAGAGATCTATGAGTTTTTAAATCAAGAATATTTCCTTAATAGTTCCAGTACCAATTGTAACACAGTTTTATGCAATTAAAATCATTCCTGTATTTTACATTTGGAGAACCAAAATTAAAGGTACATCATCGTCTAAATCACAGCATGTCACAAAATAGTCTTATATATTACTTTTTAAAAGTTATTTGGACAATATTTTTTCCTTTTTAAACAAGGTGCAAAATAGGGCTGAAACAGTATTCCAGTGAGAAGGGGAGAAAGTGAATACCTTACCTATCCACAGCAACCACAACACTCTGAGAGCTGGTTTCGCCAATAGACTCCTGAATACTTGCTATCTGCTTCCAGTCCACATTTCCTCCAACTGCCACACATAAGAGAGTATGTGCCATTTCAGTTAGAAAGCAATTCAAGGAAAGAATGCACTTAGAGCTCTAAGTGTTCTAAAACACATTTCTAAAGTCAGGTATTTAATAAAAGAAATGACAGTTAAAAAGCGACACACACACACTCAGTGAGATATACTACATAATATATAAAACATACTTGCAAGGGCTACACAAATTAAGACCACTATGAATTTAGATGACAAAATTGGTGGTACTGGGCAAAATTTTCCTTAATTTTTAAGAAGTGTGGCATCAAGAAATGCAGCAGCTCTACTGACTTCCGTAGATGGTTCTGGTTGGGCAGCAGAATTCTGCCACTTAATCTCCAACCTCTTACATAAGAGTTTATTCAAAATTCTCTTTGTATATTGTAACTTTATCCACGCCTTCCAAAACTATTTCATATTAGACAGCAAAGCAACATCCTTAGTTTTATTTTAAACTGTACTTTAGGATTATCTTTGGTATTCATCCTGACTACTTTCATGTCAGTTTGACACAAACTGGTCATTTGGGAAGAGGGAACCTCAACTGAGAAAATGCTCAAACCAGAATGGCCTGTGGAGCACTTTCATGATTGATGACTGATATGGGACGGCCTAGCTCACTGTGGGCGGTGCCACCTCCTGGTTGTTGTCCTGGGGGCTATAAGAAAGCAGGCAGAACAATCTATGGGGATCAAGTCAGTAGTAAGCAAACATCCTGTATGGTTTCTGCGTCATGATGTTCGGGCCTCCAGGTTCCTTACTTGAGTTCCTGCCCTGAATTCTCTGAAAGTGGTAATATGAAATAAACCCTTTCCTCCTCAAGTTGTTTTTGGTCATGGTATTTTATAATAGCAACAGAAACCCTAGCCAAGACAGAAATTGTTACCAGAAGTGGAAAATCACTTTAACAGACCTGACCATGCTGTTTTGGGGAAGGATTGTGGAAGAAAACTTGGTCTGGAAAAGCCACTGAGTTTTCCAAGCTTTAGCGAGCTGTTGTGGTAACTAGGAATAGTGACGAGAGCAGGACAGATGATGGGGATCTGGAGGCTTCAGAGCAAAGTTTCAAAGTCCCTTTCAGACTGCTGGACTGTTTGTGTGACACTTTGTATTAAGAATCTGTGTTATCTGGAGATGGAGATAGCAACAATCCATACCAGTCAGTCGAGCTGAGAAAGCAGTGATGGTTAGGAAGAATCCAGCATCACTGAGGTACCATCTTCTGAGAAGTGTGTCCTCAGGGTACACACACAGAGGAAGCTAAAGTTGTATATTACACTGGCAGTTGAATTTGGAAATATCGAAGAGTCTTCCAGGTGGTATCACTTTTAAAGGCATTAAGGGACCATGGAGAGCAAGCAGCTGAGGCTTAGCACTGAGAGGTCAGGGAGACCAATTAGTGACAGGGCAGCCTCAGCTGAGCAGAAGCCCAGGGTTGAAGGGGCCATGGAGAGAGGCTGAGCTGGTGTGGCAGGCAATAGAGGCCCTGGAAAGGTTCCAGAAGTGGTATATGTAGACCCTTGCAGCAGAGACCTGGCCACCAAGGACAGCAGCAGTTGTGGAGCAAAGCCAGTCTGAGACCACAACACTACAGGTACTGTGAATTGCAGAGAACATCCAAGCCTTTTGGAACCCAGAAGACCTTGAGTAAATCCCAGGCACTGGACACCGAGTTATTCATACTAATAGAGTTTGGTTTTGCTTGACTTGGTTGTGACTGTGCCCTGGTCTTCCTTCTTGGAATAAGAAGGTGTGTAACATTTTTAATTTTACATTGAGATCATTAGATACGTTTTTCACATCTATGTATTTCTCTTCCTACACAGTTCAGGCTCTCTCAGTCTCAGTCCTAGGTTGATGAAAGTTCTCAGACTTACTTCCCTCTACAATCTCTTCATTCTTTCACAAAACCAATACTCCTAAATCATCACCTTTTTTTTGTTTACTATGTTACGGTAGATATTCTTCAGCTGTCATTTAAGTACTCTTTAACATTTTAATCAGTATGTGTCAGTCATCACACCCGATGTGAGAAGGATTTCACTCAATTGTTCTCATTTATCTTATTTAGCAAGGTACTGTTCAGATTAGAATTTATTCTTTTTCTTTATCTTTTTAAAGAACAAATCTTTTATCATTTTACATACCAATCCCTGTTCCCACTCCCTCTACCTTCCCCTCACTCCATTCCCCATCCTTTCCTCAGAGAAGGTAAGGCTTCCCATGGGAGTCATAGCACAAAACCACTTTAGGAATGTTAATAGTGCCTTCTCACCCAGACTAAAATTCCCTGAAAGAATTGAGTTAAATACATTTTCCCATGTTCCTACTCTAATCCATATTAAAACCAAAGTAAGTACTTAACAAGTATTTGTTGATCTTATTGACCAAATGCTAAATTCTCTTCTGAATGCAGACAACAGATGTCATTTAAGCCACTGAATTCAAATTCTATGCTAGGAACTGAACAATATAAAAAAGATACAACTGTACTCAGTCACTTTACCAGCAGAGAAAGACACACAGACACACAATAAATTTTAATACAGTATAATGGTTATTCCATGGCTGAAATAGACTAATTACATAATTGTTAACTAAGAGTAAAGTTCATATAGAAAAGGATAATGGTATTGGCTCATGGTTATAACATATGTATGATGAAATAGTAACTGATTCTACATTTGGGAGGCTAACTATATATAAAAGGAACCTGAAGGAAAAGGTATCAGAAAGATGGGCTAGTTATTTAAAATAATGGAAGCATGTGAGTCCATGCCATATTTTAACCTATTTGTATGTGTCCATAATGAAAAACTGAGCAGGAGGCACAGAGTAGGGATAGAAAAGTAGGAGATGGCAGCATAATGACACTAGAGAACATAAAGCTGATTCAGCACTGACGTCTGTCAACCCACTAATCTCTAGGGTTGATTATTAGGCTGATATGGCTTCTTTTCTCACAGTTCCAAGTATATCCTTCCCAAAAGTTGTGTGCTCAGACAAGAGGACAACTTCCCCTATAAAGACTGGGTTTTTTGTTTGTTTGTTTTTTGTTAGTATATATGAATAGCTGCGCTCCATACCCAAACCTCCAAACAAGCTCTAAAGAAACTAGAAATAGAGTTTATGGGTGTTAATGTATTACTTTTTTTTTCTTTTTCTTGTTGCACACAGTGGCTCCCCCAGGGCTAGGATTATGGGATGTACCACAACGCCTGGCAATGCAGTAAAACTGAATGACTTGTCCTTCCTGAAGACTGACATGTTCTACATTTCCCCCTAAATACCTAGGTGTCACCTATTACAAGAGGAAATAATAGGTGTTTCCCATTTTTGAAACAGAAAAAGATGTGGAACATAAACTGAGTCTATCTCTATTAAGACAAGAAGTCAAGGACACGACAAGAGTAACTGAGGTGGAGGGAGACAGTGTCAAGGAACATTTAACATACACAGCAAGCAGGAACCGAATGAAGGAAACATTTTAAGAGGAAATAATGTCAGTCATTACATAACTTGTTTTGTGTTTCAATTGAAATATACATTCTAAGAGCATCTTAAACTTTTATACTTAATGTAATTTATAACCATTTATTAAAATAATTAAAGAAATCAAAGAACATATAAAATGTCTAGAAACTCAAAGAATCTACTTCACAAACATGTAATATCTTTCAGAGAGTTGTATAATGGTATAATAGCAACAAACAATTCTCCTCTTACCAAATTACTCATATTTAGGATAAGAAAGATGTGCTGTATATATTCTTAAAGACATATGTGGCTCAAGCCACTGAATTTTCCAATACTAATATACACCATAAGGTCTCTAATTCAAATTTATATACTATGAATCTTTTAAGACAGTTTTACTGTGTACCAGATGACCCTCAGACCTGTAATCTTTCTGCCTCAGTCTCCCAGATGCTGGGATTATGGTGTACATCTGCATGACCAGCTAAACATTTTTATATTTGGGGTGGTGTTTTTGTTTATTGTTTCTGCAATGATGGTAATAAGGACCCAACTCTCAGTTATGAAACTTGACAGCAAGCAAGGCTAAGTAATCCGTCTTGCTGACCCTCCCAAGGCTTGAGTTCTTGATGACTTTAAAGTTTCTATTCCTAAAACGTAAAGCTACAGACTTCTTTCATACACAATTTGCCCTCCACATGTGAGTTTCATATCTATCAAAAATATCTGAAGGAATTTCTGTGGGAAAATTAGAGGGAAGAAAGGAAAAAGTTATTTAATTATATTTTAATTTAAAAAACAAAATGAAGTCAGGCAGTGGTGGCCTTTAGTCCCAGCACCTGGGAGGCAGAGGGCAGGTCGATCTCTGAGTTCTAGGGCAGTCAGGGCTACACAGAGAAACGCTATCTTAGAAAAACAAAAAAACCAAGTAAATAAAAAATAGAAATGAAAAATATTTGGGAGAAAAATTTTACTTGTACTACACTTACAAAATGGTTTTTATTTCTATGCATGTTGTATAATTATTTGTATCGATTAGTTTCTATTTGGTATTATAAGCAGTCTAGAGATTATTTAAAGTTCGCAGCAGGGTATGTGTTGGTTATATGGATATACTATACTCTTTATGCAAGGAACTTGAGCAGCCAGGATTTAAGTATCTCCAGGGGCCCTGAATTCAAATCTCCATAGACACTAAAGCATGACTGTCAGAACAGTCCTGGAATGGAGTCATGTGAGGAGAATTCTGAGTGCTTGTGAGAATGCTTCAACAACCTCAGCTTCTTCAAAACATGAGAAATTGCTCTTGGAATGTGTTTTCATGCTCCTCCCAAGAGTAGCAGATAGGACTGAGTTTACTTCGGATTTTTGCTCTTGTTATTTCAATTAAATGTTTAGACTATCTTTTATTTGCCTCTATGGAAAGATGTTTTGCCACATGAGGCTTATCCTTGTGTTTATGTACAGCTTGAACTCATGAGAACTTACTCAGGTGGCCTTTCTTAACCTTCTGGTATAAAACTATCAGAGGCTCTGAATAAAGTTGGCTACTGCATGCTACTGCATGAGACTTTAGTCTCCCTCATTTATCGGCTCCTATTTGGGGATATTCAATCACCCTGAGTTTGCATTTGCATTAATAAAATTAATCTTGGGTTGTGAGGCTACCTTAGCAACTAGTTGACAGAAGGTAATCAATCATAGAGCCTCAGAGGGCATCTGGGAGAGAAAGAGACAAGAAGGTGGGGTTTGGACTGGTGAATTTTCTGGTTTGGCAATGCAGAAGCACAGGTCTTTCTGAGACTACAACAAGGGGAAAAGTTAGCTAACTGCAACCCAATGTCTTTGAGCTAGAAGATTTTTTGCCCCAGCCTTTGAACCTTGAGTCTTATTTATAAATAGAACAACAGAGATTTAGTTAAAGCTACCTTTAGAGGCAGCGACAGAGCCAGTGCCTGTGGGACAGAATTCTCATCAGGCTGTGGTCTAAGTGGCCAGGCCACCACTACAGAAGGAGGCCCATAACTGCAGAGTTGTAATTGCTGGCTGAAATAGCAGCTGATTAAGGTGCAGTCATTGTAAAGAAGTTAAGACAACAGCCTCCATTCTCCCAGGTCCCACTGCCTCTACAGTCATGACTAATGACTAAGGTTTCATAGAACGTGTGATGTGTGAATGCCGATTAATACAGAAAAATAGTAGCTTAAAGTGGCTCAGCTGGTATACATACATGCAGCTTTTCCAGTTTGAATTCTAAGTAGAGCACCCTGCTCAACAGAGCACTTGTTGTGTGTGTGTGTGTGTGTGTGTGTGTGTGT
>LOEQ01001549.1:254312-268520 GCA_001685075.1 Bramus lutescens
AAATTAGACTTTGGTGGTATCTGAACTTTGACCTGTCATGGGCCACCAATCTGGGTTGAGCAATGCTCGTGTGTATGTGTGTGTGTGTGTGTGTGTGTGTGTGTGTGTGTGTGTGTAGAAACGTAAAAGTTTTAGAACAAAACACCCTCCCACCAAGCTAAAAATAATTCTAAACATAAAGAATAATGCAGGAGTCATAACATCTGATTTTAAATTATATTAGACAGCCATATGAACAAAATCAGCATGGTACTACACAAAAACTGATATGTAGCTAATAGAACTGAGGGCCCAAGGAGATGAAGGGAGGAAGGTAAAATAAAATTTCAGTAACAATGTCTGAAAAAGCCTTAAGGAATTACATTTTTATTTATCTAAAATTACATATAATACATATGTCTGTGTGCATTCACATACAGTTTAAAAAAAAAAAAACTTCCCACCTGGCCTGACTGTTCCCTCAAGAACTACAGGCTAACGAAATCCTAGTGCCACGTATGAGACATAACTCTTTTTCATATTGTCAGGAGTCCAACACTTTCAAAATATTACAGGCTGTTGCTGTTGCCCTTGGTTGCCTCCCAGTGGTTGAAGGTAAATCACTGCTGAAGACACCATGCTCAGTGAACACAGAACTTGAAGAAGCCAAGCTATATCTATCCTGAAAGCCTTCTCTCTGAGGACGAGTAGTCACGGTACCAAAAAGCACTATGTCTTCCAAGGTAAAGAATCAGCCAAGAGTCCTACCCAGATATAACTCCTATGAACTACAATGACCAGCATGGCACACTAAACCCTATGGGTACAATAGTGACACTCGTATTTTGACAATAACTGACAGCTGTCTAACTGGACTTAAGATACTACCGACGAGAAAAATTCATGATAAAAACAGATTTAAAGAATTTATGTCCACTAAGTCAGCTCTACAGAGCTGAAAGAAATTGTCCAGTCTGAAAAGAAGACTAAATATGCCCAGGAAAGAAACGATCCCAGTATAGTTAATCATAAGAGGTCTAAGAAAAGAACACACAATAGGGAACTAGAGAAAATAGGACGGACAACAAATACATTTCTCTCATATGCAGATACTAAATAAGTCTTTATGTATATGTATGTGTGTATATTTGTGTGTGTATGTGTGAGAGAGAAAGACACACACACATAGAGACAGAGAGAGATAGAGACAGAAAGGAATAGTGGGGTTATTTGCAGGACAGAAAGGGACATATGTATTAAATGTAATGAAGGGGGAACAAGGCAGGAATTAAGGACACAAAAATGAGCAAAGTAGAATTGCATGTATATATGAGTGTGTGTGCATGTGTATGTGAAATGACTTAATGAAATCCTGAATATCAACAGATATACCAACACGGACAGGAGAAGTATCATGGGGCCCCACTCGTAGACACAGACAACTAAAATGCTACAAGTGGAAGAAAGAGTCCTCCCCACTGATGAGTCTAAGTCATATACACACAACAAACACTGAATGGGCTGAGCATCTTGTGCTTATACATTTAGGTATATATATATGTGTGTGTGTGTGTCTCATATATTATGTATGTTTGTATATATGTATAAATGCATATATCAGAAAATAATCAAAGAAAAATGGCCATAAATTTGAGGTGCAAGGGGGTGGGTACATGAGAGGGGCTGGGAGAGAATGGAAAGTGGGAAATGACATAATTAGATTTTAATTTAAAGAAGAAAGAAATCCATTATTTTGTAGGTTGAATAAGAAAAACTTAAAAGAAATGTTTTTGTAGATCCTTTGTAGACTGCTTCACAAAATTTAGCAGGAAAATTGATTTCACAAGTTCAGAGTCTGGGAGAGTAGCCAGGTTGGGATAGGAAATGACTACTTAATATTAACAAACAAAAATAAAATTCCTAGCAAGAATGAAGCATGTAAAACTAAAGTCAAAGAAGCAGAAACATAGAAGGAACAATGATAAATACTGGAATTTTCAAATTTTACATTTTTGTCATGTGATTATAAAACCAGATTAACTAAAATAGTGAAAACTGCACACCCTCTGCTCATCAGCCTGGTGCGAGATTAATTCAGAGGAAGCCACAGGCTGGGCATCTTCTCAGTCTGCGTAGGCTAGACTTCAATGAAGAAGGAGAACTAAATATGGAGCCATTCAATGTTTAGATCCAAAAGAACAATAATAAGGAATACGAGAGAGAGAGAGAGAGAGAGAGAGAGAGAGAGAGAGAGAGAGAGAGATGTACGGAAACTGGGGGCAGGGATGGCACATTTGTGGTTGAAGAATATTCTGTAATATTTCTTTTTCAAATCTGGCACTTACAAATCAATCCCTTGTTCTATTATTTCTTTTTGCTGCTTTAAGACCTCAAATTGTTCTGGATTATCAGTGCCAGACATCTGTGTACTGTAGCTGCCAATTCCTGAAGATGATGTGGATTCTAAGGAGTTTAGACTTCCATATCTGTTTATAGTCTCAGGGTGTTTGATTTCACTTATCTCTTGCTCTGAGGGTTTTTCTTGACCTGTAAGAAGAAATATGAATATAGAAGATTACAGCAGAAGTAAACCAGAAAATTTAAGTGTAAGTTGAAATACTTTTAATGCTTAAAAAGACTTGTCAGTGTATGTACATACATAAATATAACACAAGACTATTTTACTAATATTATTGTTGCTTTTTTTTTTCCTTCGAGACAGGGTATCTGTATAGCTTTGGAGCCTGTCCTGGAACTACCTCTTGTGGACCAGGCTGGCCTCGAACTCACAGAGATCTGCCTGCTTCTGCCTCCCAAGTGTAGGGATTAAAGGCGTGCACCACACCACCACTGCCTGGCTCACAAGACTATTTTAACAGCATCTTTAAACATCTTCCAATGTATCACTGACTTAAAATATTGGAACATTACACTCAAAATGTTATCTTACCAAGGGTAGTCTGAGAGTTGGGATTCACATACTGATCTTTACTCCATTCAACCATACACTTCAAAATTGAAACTAAACATTCTAATCCTTTTTTCCGCAGACTCAATTCCTATAATAATTCAGAATAAAGACAAAAAGATTTTTTAAAGAAATGCACGTGTCATTCTTAGAAATATTTAAATTAAAAAAAAAAAAAGCTCTTACCTGAACATTACTCATACCAAGTTCTTGACTGCCCCTTCCTTGGGCAATTTTTGACAGATCATTTACTAGTCTTTCAAAAATATTTGCTGCATTTAAGTCACAGTCATAATTTACATAAATATCCACCACACTCTGAGCATCTGTGATGATACAATAATCTCAGAATGAGCATCTACAGTATGAACACACTTCATTACCAGAAATAATGAAGATTAATTCCAAATACCTGCACAGATCCTTGTCAGTGTCTGAATAACCATCCACTTATGATCAAATGAGCTTGTAGAAGTTTCCAAAATGTATAGGAAAATTTCTTTAAAGAATACCTGTTACCAGAAGGAAACATGTGTTTAAAGTACTATTTAAATGCAGATGTATGGTTGTCTTTTAAATGTCCCAAAGCTCTAGAACAGGACTGCAACTTTGAGTTTGTCTCTGAACACGTAACACTAAAAGAGCACCAGTAAGTGCTCAGCACCAGCTTTCTTTGCCATTGCAGAGATGGCAAATGGAATGTGCAAAGATACGGAGTTCTTCTGAGTGGTAATGTCTTAAACATAACTGTAAACCAACAAAACTGTTTCTCATTCATCAGTTATCATTTTAGATACCCCTGTTCAGAGCAATCCTTAGTGCACCTAGATTTCAATGTAACTGAACTCTAAAAAAGATCTAGTTTTTATATGCTGTTATATTTTTTTAATTACTCATAAAAGTGAAAATCTTTACTCATAACACCACTTCTCACAATTCTTTATAATGAATATTATCAAGCACAGTTAATCTAATGAAGAAATAATGTGAAAGCTAAGAATATCTAAATTAAAAAAATTTGGGGAAAGTGACTGACTTAGGAAAGGCCAATATGTTTTGTGAATCCAGAAATGACCACATTTTAAAAGTGATAATCTTTTTGTCTCCCATGGGTTAGCCAGTCAGCCCTATAACGTACTTTTCTTTCAAAGAACTCAAAACAAGTATTTCTTAATCATGTATTTTCTGTGGACAGTAAGCATTACAAAGACTAGTGCTTTCTCAGTAAGACTGTATACACAATACATGACTTATATACA
The DNA here is from genome assembly GCA_001685075.1 of Bramus lutescens. Classification (NCBI taxonomy): domain Eukaryota; kingdom Metazoa; phylum Chordata; class Mammalia; order Rodentia; family Cricetidae; genus Bramus; species Bramus lutescens. The sequence continues at coordinate 258,519 of LOEQ01001549.1, forward strand.
AATTTTCAATAAATATCTATAGCCATGGCCACAATTCTGAAACACTGTATCATATCTTTCCACAAGATATGCAAATCAAGGAAGTTTAAAAATATTCTGATTTATAAAATAAGAAATGCAGATTTATAGAGGGAAGAAAGAAAGGCAAAAAGCCCCAAAGCAAACCACAGATGAGTAGAAACAGGTTAAATTAAGTTAGAAGAGCTAGTGAGATAAGCCTAAACTAAGGCTCAACATTCATAATTAACAAGAAGTCTCTGTCTTTGTTTGGGAGCTGGCTGGTGGCCCAAGGAAAATTGCAATTACAAATAAACCCATACTTATATCATTTATCTCCTTTTAAGATATAATGGGAAATTAAAAAAATAAACTTTGAAAAAATTAGAACAAGCTGGGCATTGTGGTACACGCCTTTAACCACGGCACTCAAGTGGTGAAGCAGGCAGATCTCTGTGAGTTGAAGTTAGCCTGGTCTACATAGAGGTATCCAGGCTGGATAAAGCTACACAGTGAGACTGTCTCACAAAAAGAAAAATAAAAAGTAAAAATGAAAATACAAATTAGAATACAGTAAAATTTTATAACCCAAACCTACCATTTATGAGGTAAGTTATTTCTAATGTACATTTCCTTTTAAATTAATTTTTATAGAAAAATAGTAACCAAAACTTAATTTTATAATCTCAGTTCTGTAAGAATTTAAATGTCATGTGGCTAATATACAGAGCCCTTATAGATTCTCAGTAGTCCAAATTCCCCCAAATTATCTAATCTTAAGAGAAATGTCTCATCCTCAAATGAAAGGTTTTTGTTGATACTGCAGTAAAAATCCCAATATTTTGCTTGGAACTCTATTTTATTTGTAGTTCTTGAAGATAATGGGCAAAACTATATAAATAAACAACTAATCTACATGCCTGGTTTTATTTCATAGATATATGACAAAGAAGTATTAGGCAATTGGTGCAAATTTTTGCACTTTAGACTTAAATTTTAAAGTCCCATAACAATATTTAAATGAATTTTGATAGAAAATATAGAGACTGGGCAGTGGTGGCAAATGCCTTTAATCCCAGCAATCAGGAGACAGAGGCAGGCAGATCTATGGGAGTTCAAGGCCAACCTGAATTCTCAGAGAATTCCAGGACAGCTAGAGCTGTTATAAAGAAAAAAGCTGTCTTGAAAGACAAAACAAACAAAAAGGAAAATACAGAAGATTAATTAAGATAATGCAATTATTTTAACCATGTCAAGGGTAGGGGAAAGGAATCATTAATGAGCTAATTAATCATTTTCTATTAGTATGAAATTAACAAAATATAAAACAGCACACAGCAGCTGGGAAGACGGCTGAGTTGGTAAAGCCCACATTCAGATCCCTAGCCCCACATCAAGTCAGGCTTGGTGACAGATGTGCAGGTGGGGCTCCTGAGGTTTACTGGACAGCTCATGTAGCTCAACAAGTAAGCTCCAGAATCAGTGCAGCAGAAGAAGACAGCCAACACCAACCTCTGTCCTCCATGGGCACATGCTTGCAACCACAAATTTTTAAGACAGTTTATCACATTAAACGTAACACAAAGGCAAAAACAGACCAACACTAAAATGAATATTTCTAAAATATATAATGCCTTGTTCAAAACAGTAGTTTGAGAAGTTGGGAAAAGCATCTACCAAATAACAAAAGCATAAAACATTTCTTTTGAACAATGAATTATCCCAAGATGAAGAAAAAAAATCTAACTTAGGAACTGATCCAACAGCATAATAAATGCAGACATAGTTGAAATATCCACTAACTTAGCTTTGTTAAGTCTCTAAAATATTTGAGAACCAAAAGTGTCGCTCTTTCAACATCTTAGGAGAAGACCTTAAGAGTAACATGATGTGGGATTCCCCTCTGCTGTGAATATCATTGGTTAATAACGAAACTGTCTTGGGCCTGCACAGGGGATAGAGGTAGGCAGGGAAAACTAAACTGAATGCTAGAATAAAGGAGGTAGAGTCAGAGGGAAGCCATGGAGCCATTGGAGACTGATGTGCTGAAACTTTGCTGGTAGGACATGACCTCATTGTGATACACAGATTAATAGAAATGGGTTAAACTAATATGTAAGAGTTAGCCAATAAGGGGCTAGAGCTAATGGGCCAAGCAGTGATTTAATTAATACAATTTCTGTGTGATTATTTGGGGGCTAAGCGATCAGGAACTAACCAGCAGCCCTCCTTCAACAGTAACATACATTCAAATATCTATTTTAGGAAAAAAATGTCCAAGACAATAAAAATTTTTCACATGTTACCAAATAATTTTTTTGAAAAAATGTATCTTTCAATTGCCTCTTTTAAAGGTCTTTTAAAGCCCTGAAGGCTCAGTATTGTACCTTTCTTTTAAGATAGCCAAATTCAGGCAGGAAAAAAATGGCTCAGTGGTTAAGAGTAGCTGCTTGCTTATGGATCTAAGGTCAAATTCCAGTATCACATAAAAAGGTAGGCTTGATTGTGCGTGCCTATAACTCCAGCATTCCAGGGTGGAGACAAATGGATCCTAGAAGGCTGAACAGCCAGCTTAGCTAAAAATGGAAGGTTCTGATTCACAGAGACAGGGTGTCTCAAGGAAATAAGCTGAATGTCATAGATGAAGACATTCTGTTATGGCCTCCACATGGGTATGAACACCCAACACGTGCATACATTCAAAACATAAACACATACACACACACTACATGCAGAGAACAGCGAAAGAGCATGTCAAATTATTTCATAGCACATAAAGTATAAACCTATTTTTTTTCAACTAGTACAAATTTCCTAAACACAATGGCCGTTCCTTCATTTTGTACTCTTACTGCTTAGCCAATATCTAGTACTTCAGAGACACAAGTTAGCTAAATGAACAACTAAACAAAATGAAACATAAGATCACACACACACACACACACACACATTACTACTTCACGGTATGGGAAGTGTTCATGTGCTGCTAATGTAACATGAAACAAAATAGCCAGCGGTAACCTTAAATTTTAATGTCCAAATGTAGAACATACCTCAATTTGCATCTTCAGATGTGTCTTGAAGTTTGACAATAAAGTAAGAAATATGGAAAGAGAAAGCTCAAAAACCTCTGGAACAGATGAGACTCCATTTTTTGAGAGTGCAACGCACAGATACTGCTTAATAGCATTAATAAACATCTCATTTGTTCTGAAAACAGGTCCTGCATTCTGCAGAATGGACAGAAGTAACTGCAATGAAAGAATCTTGGACCGTAACTCATGAGACCTAAGAGGTGAAACACAAAGCATAGTATAGGGACAAGGTCATCATTTTGGTAATAACATCTTGACCTAAAGACATTATGCATTCCACGAATTCATAAACTTGGCCATAACACCAAGTGCTTTTTTGGTGACACATAATTTCATATGCTCTGTTTTTAAATTTATTTTTTGAGATTATAATCACATTATTTCTCATTTCTTTTTCCTCACTTCAAACCTTCCCATATGCCCCTCTCTGACCTCTTTTAGGGGTGAGGGGGGAATAGGAGGTGGAGGTGGGTTGTTGTTGTTGGTGCATACTTTTAATCTCAGCATTGGGGAGGGAAAGGCAGGCGGATTTATGTGAGTTCGAGGCCAGCCTGGTCTACAGAGGACAGTCAGGACTACACAGAGAAACCCTGTCTCCAAAACTGAAAAAACAATGACAAAAAGATCCATAGACTCTTTTCTCCTTTATTGTTGATGGAGGGCATATATTCACATATCCATGGGTAAAAATTATAAATATTTTAAACATAAGCCTACTATTCCCCTAGAAGAGATACGCCTTATTTCACTGTTTTTCTAAAGCATGGTACTAAAGTCACACAACTCTACTTCTTATAGATGACCATGAATGCAGTGAAGATATCTGCTCTGCTTAGTATAAAGTGGTTCTAATGTAATCTTTTTCTAGTTACGTTAGTCAGAATCCCTAATCACAAATAAAAATGTTTTTTTTTTGTTGCACTAGATTACAGCATTATTTCAACCATACTTTCCCAATAAATATCTGAAATTTTGTTACTCTTCTGAAATAGAGACCTTCAGAAATTTTAAAATTACCTCAATATGTACACACTTATTCTAAACACTTCTGTAATGGAAATCTGAAAAATTTTTGGCTGAAATTTTTCTTAATTTTTTTTCTAATTAAGGTTCTGTGTCATGCTTTTGTTTACTATCTAAAATTTTAATTATTTTAACATACGTACTTTTTTCTCCCACTGAAAACTATTCCTTAGTTCCAAAAGACCAAAGAAATTCACTGGAGGCAGTCAGTACTTTAAAGGCAGAGCATTAAATGTTATAGGAACTATTTTTCAAAACTTATTCCAAATACTATATTCAGTCACATTCACATAGTGTGTGAAACCTTTGCTCTTGATTTCTTCCTTAAAAAGTTTATAGTTGTGTCAGCAATTTGCAGATCTAAACAAGCAATACTTAATTTTATATCAATAGTTCATCACAAAAAATACTTCCTATTTAATAATAAAGCTGGAGTCAATAGTATCAGAGCCTTTTAATTTTGTTTCCAAGATAACTATTACTCTAATCTAGTAACTATTATTAATACAAAAGTATTAGTATCCCCAAAATGCTTGTTCTTAATTACAAACAATGAGAGGCAAGACTGGAAAGAGCTACTGGAAAGTCCTCATGGTGGGTGTTCCGAGGCCTACTACAATTACTTTTAAGTTACCTCACATTGTCCTTTTGCTCAGTAACTATAATAATTAGATCTGCAGGATTTTTGTTATAAATTAGATCTAATGATTTCTGTTATAAATATGCTTTAACTTTCTATTCTTAGCATCAAACAAAATGCTTTTTAGACCTTTATGTACCTGTTCTGTACAAGACACTAACAAAAGTAAGGACAAATGACTGTCATATTGATAAATGATAAACATCCTCTGAGACATGTTTCTCACTGTATAGTCCAGGCTGGCTTTGAACACACGGCAATCCTCCTGCCTCATCCTCCACAAGATGGAATGACAAGAGTATACCACCATGCCGGGCTAAATTACACAAAACTGGAAACTTCATGCCTGCCATTTTTCCTGAGTTACTTTCAAATAATGACTGAAGCTGGATAGCATAGGTCACTGCTTAGCAGAGTAAGCAGAACAAGAACACAGAAGCAAAGACAAAACTATGTAACTACAGAAGTTCTAGCATTTTATCAAATCACAGCAAAAATGATCCTCAGCAGTAAACCCAACTCCTTTCGTATGTGTTCATGAAGGGCCTAAAGGATCACTTAGGAAGCCATTTCTCTGGCACCATCCACACCTCTCTTAAAATTGTGAGACACTGTCTCTCACTGGCCTGGAACTTGCCAAACAGGCTAAGCTGGTTAGCCAGTGAGCCCTAAGGATGTGTCTGGTTCTGTAACCCCATCACTGAGCTTATAAGTACATGCTTTTTGCTTTTTGAGACAGGGTTTTTCTGTGTAAACCCAGCTTTCCTGGAACTTGCTCTGGATTTGAATTCACAGAGCTCCACCTGCCTCTGCCGCCTGAGTACTGGAGTTAAAGACACCCCAACATTCTAGCTTTTTAAAAAAACAGGATCAAACTCAGGTCCCCAAGCTAGTAAGGCAAGCATGTTATCAACTGAGCTTTCTCCCTGGACTTAATCCTTCAAAAAAATTTTTTTTGAAGATTTATTGTGTGTGTTTGCCTATGTAGTTTTATGTGCATCATATGCATGCAAGTGTCCTCAGAAATCAGAAGAGGGCATCAGATCCCCTCAAATGGAGTACAGTTGGCTATGAGCTTCCTGATGTGGGTAACGGGAATCCAACCTGGATTTTCTCTAAGATGTTAACTTACTCAAAATTGTTTTTTGTTTTCTTCTTATTTATTTTTTTAAAAAGAAAACAAGCTGTCTTTTTTTTTTCAATTATACATGCCAATCCAAGTTCCCACTCCCTCCCCTCCTCCCATTCCCTCTACACACCCTCCTACCCTACTCCCTATCCACTCCTCAAAAAGGATAAGGCACATTGTTTTGGGGAAGGTCCAAGGTCCTCCCTACTATATCTAGGCTGAGCAAGGTATCCATTAAAAGAGAATGGGTTTCCAAAAAGCCAGTGCAAACAGTAGGGATAAATCCTGGTGCCATTGCTAGTGGCCCTACAGTCTGCTCCAGCCATGCAACTGTCAATCACATTCAGAGGAACTAGTTTGGTCCTATGTTGCCTTCCCAGTCCAGCTGGAGTTTGTGAGCTTCCATTAGCACAGGTAGACTGTTTCAGTTGGTAAACCCAAGTTTTCTTCTTAAAGAAGATCCTCATCAATTCATAAGGAAATGCAAAGTTGTCAGATTTTTAATGAGAAAGTTGATTTTCCATAATAAGGAAAGGTGTTTTTAAAATATTCTTATTTAGTATATAATTACTAAGTTTAATTCTACTTCTGCAAAGTACCTATTTTCAAAAACTGAAAAAGCAGTAACTTATTTTTCTGATTTTTGAGATTTGAACCTAAAATATTTAAAAATTTTCTTTCTGAACATAAAACAAGCTTTTCCCTAAAGTAGAACAATATGACAAAATAAAACTATAGAAAATATAATGTGTTTTGCAGAACATTACGAAGTTTTAAAAGCTTTTTTCTGGGGGCTAGAGAGATGGCTCAGTGGTTAAGAGCACAGGCTGCTCTTCCAGAGGTCCTGAGTTCAATTCCCAGCAACCACATGGTGGCTAACAACCACCTGTAATGAGATCTGGTGCTCTCTTCTGGTACATGGGCATACATGGAGGCATGTTGTTGTATACACAATAAATAAATAAACAAATAAATAAATCTTTAAAAAAGCCTTTTTCCTATGTGTATGAGTGTGTTTATATATATCATGAGTGTCTGTGTATGCATGCACATTCACATATGAATGCAGACAAACTGTGGCAAGGACAAGCTTGGGTGCTGTTCCTCACCCTGCACCTTATTTGTGACACGGTCTCTTCACTGTTTGCAGCTGTATGTACCAGGCTAGCTGGCTTGCAGACTTCTGAGGATTTACATGGATTCTAGGTGCCGAACACAGGTCTTCACACTTGGGTAGCAAGGGCTTTACTATTCCCTACTACTACTTTACAATCTCCCTAGCTCTCGAGCTTTTGTAGTAACTCTCCAGACTTTAGCTGAATTAGAAACTCAAATACTCCAAAGATTTTTTGTTGAACTGAAGGAGGAATGCCTACATTCTCCCTATTTCAGCATCTTTTTCTCTAAGTCACTCCTCCAAATATCCTTTTTCCTGAAATTCTCCTAAAGCTGTCAAGTGCACTATATCCTGCTACAATAGTAAAAAACAAACAAACAAAAAACAAAAAAACAGGCCATTCTATTAACTCCAAGAAGAAATAAGTTTCACTGGAATCATATAAATACATATGAACATTATGATCTACAAAATATGGCACTTTCCTATGTGCCATAATTGAAAACAACAATAAAAAAGTTTCTTTTCAATTGACCAAAATCAACTTGGGGAGGAAAGAGTTCATTTGTCTTTGACATAGTCCATCCTCAAGGGAACCCAGAGCATGAACTCAAGGCAGAAACCTAGAGGCAGGAACTGATACAAAGGCCGTGGAGAGAATGCTGCTTACTGGTATCCTTCTCAGGGCTTGCTCAGCCTGCTTTCTTATAACCCAGGACCTAGAGTTGGGACCACCCAGAGAAGTCTGGGCCTTCCCACATCTACTATCAATCAAGAAAATGTCCCAGAGTCTTGCTCATTAAGCCAGTCTAATGGAGGCTATTCCTCAACTGAGACTTTCTCTTCCTAGATGGTTACAGCTTAAATCAAAAACAAACAAGCACCCAAAATACAAACTATATTTAACGGGAATTAGATAATTAGCTTTTATCAGAGTACTTAGTACAGTGTCAACAGAAATCATCGTAAGGTAATTCATTAGACATTAATAGTTCCAAAGTTATTCAAAATGTGAAAATATGAAATCACTGATTTATTCACTCGCTAACATATACTGATACCTATATTGTACCAGGTATTCACTATTCTATATTGCTGTCCATCCTTTGGTGGTGGTGAAAGGTATATATTTCAATAGTTTTTGAACTTACTATTTTTGATATGTATTTTTTAAAATAAAATATTCCCTTCAGCAAATTTTCAAGATTCTACAGGACAAGAAGAACAAATGAGAACCCAAACACTATATTAACAGTAAGTTTTAAGCTTAAAAACGTAAGCGAAGTGACTTACTTTGGATCTGGTGGTCCGTCTGACAGTGGTTTCATTGACAGCTTGCACAATGACCTGAATACTAGAAAGGCATCCTTTTGTAAAATGTGGGAAAACTTAGCACCAGGTGAAGGTCCTGAAGAATTTCCAGATTCCTAAACAAGTTAATATACCATGAAAATGAAGACATATCCCAGTGTAAATTACTTTAGCCTTCTAGTATATTATTCAATTGACTCTGATGTGGGATTCTCCCCGACCTAAAGTGGAATCTATCACACTGATCTTTAATATGCTAGTCTCATACCCAACACTAAATTAATACCTTCAAAATATAGTCTATAAAATATTCCGGTTTTGGCCTGGTGGTGGTGGTGCATGCCTTTAATCCCAGCGCTTGCGAGGCAGAGACAGGTGGATCTCTGTGAGTTTAAGGCCAGCCTAGTCTATAGAGCGAGTTCCGGGACAGCCAGGGCTACAGAGAAATCCTGTACCAAAACCACAAACAAACAAAGAAAATAAATCCCCAAATCCCTTCTTTGACATCAGGCATACTCCTAAAATGTAACCAGTTCATATTTTTTAATTGACTCTGACAGAATAAGTCAGTGAAGTAATCTTTGAAGTCTGGTGAAGATCAATCCAATCATGAAACCCTCTAGAATCCCTCTTCAGACAGAAGGACCAGAATCATGGGAAGCAGAAAAGCATGAGCAAGTCCAGTCACTCCCATCCATGCTGACTGCACAGAGACTGAGATAAAATGTTTCACATTCCTGTTTTCCCTTGTCCTATGATACTGTAATTTTTTCCCCATGAATGTGTGGAAAGAATATTCCTCTTAAACATAACTTCAATGTGGGTGAGGGATTGTGAACACAGATGAAACATAATTTACAGTTGGAATGTAGCTATTAATACATCTTAAGAGAACAAACTGCTCTAAGTTATAGCAATGAGAAAGAAAGAAATCCACTCAAAACCCAGGCTTTTATTTCCACAAATGGAAAACAGCCAAAAGCATCAACTGGGAAGATTTGCTCAAGATACTGGCAGTCCACCCATTCCTTTCTCTCTACATCACCCCATATATACCTGAGTATCATTGGAAGAGACAGACAATCTGTCATCAGGTAACGATGGTGTATATGCAACAGAAATCGGTGTTCCCGGGATTCCATTTGCTTGAATGTTTTCACTGTCACTACCATCCTCTATAGTTCCAATGCTGCCATCTGCACGTGCACTTATAGCAGTCCCTTCTCCCATATCTAAAATGGTAAGAAAAGACACTCAAGCATCTTTGACTAAACCAGAGTGCACTTAAAAAACAGAGTATCTAAAATGAAACAGTGGCCAGAAAGCAGAGTGAAATACATATGGGCACTGTTATAAGGTAGTGTATTTACTATGGTGCAACATGCACTTGGCATGCTTCCCAACATGGTCTGTAAGTTGTACTGTGAATAAGCACACTTATCTGACAGAAGGCTATTCCAGATGTACATAGGCAGAGGCCTACTTTTAAATTTACACTAGCTCACTAAACTGGGCTCTGATGAACACTACACAGTGAGAAATTTTATTGAACTTCAGCTATTATTCATTTCTTCTCAAATACTTAATTCTTTTTGATAAAGGTCAGAGGACTACAACTAAAGAGATCAAACACATATGTAGATAGAAAGATAGATAGATAGATGGATAGATAGATAGATAGATAGATAGA
>LOEQ01001549.1:305316-316540 GCA_001685075.1 Bramus lutescens
GGGTTGCGGGGTACCAGCACACCGGGAGCCCCCTGACACCTGGCAGAGAGGACCCCTGGCTACCGGGCAAAGGCTTCTCCAACTTCCTGGGTAGTCGGTCGCTAGGAGCAAAGTCCCCCGCGGTCCTGGGGCCACAGAAACACCCGCGTCGCTCCCTCAGACGCAGCTGATTTCCGCCTGCCGCACGGGGTCTAAATTTCCTTCCCAGGTCTAGGAAATTACTATCCTTGACCGACCCCTCCGATTACTTCAGGGAGGATCTCTTTTGCAAAACGTAAGCTAAAAACCAATGGATGAGTATTCAGGCATGTATTCACTTTCTTATCTCTCTATAGGATAAGAAAGTAACCCCTAGGTTTCATGTCCTTCCTGATTGAAGTTACAGTGAGCGAGGAAAGTATCCCAGAGGCCCCGTAGGGTTCTGTACCTTTAATCCTGAGATTCCGCTCAGGATTTGAAAACCAGTTTCAGAATGGAAAAGCTCTAAGTACGTACTGATACTCGTGACCATGCTGTGCCTGTTTTAAAGCCAAAGAATTCACAGGTCTGCAGTGCTTCCTTCTGAGCGAAAACGGTAAAAATCCCATGAAATAAATGGAGACAGTTTACAAGAGGATCTGGGGCGCATCTCTAATTTCCAAGCTATTGCGTGGCTCAGGCAACATGGATCCGTGTTAGGATGTCCTTTTCCTTAGATTGCTTTAGCTGTGAACTCATCCTAATGCAGCCATCCTAATGCAGCAAGATGTAAACACTGCAAAGTGACAAGACTTGGGACATGCAAAAAGCCAAAGAAAATAACAATGGAAAATCTGAAGGTGACAAACAATTAAAATGGACAAATAGATTTAAAATGTGTTTGTCTTGAGAAATCCATAAATCCATTACATTAATTTTAACACCAGATTCTTGGATATTAGAGCTTCATTGTACTCCTACACCAAATAATAATGTCCCCTCTATTATACATTAGGGGAGCATACTCCATTTCTGAATTATCTTTGCTTCATAGTGCCAGGGTTCCACTGTAAATACCATCAGATCAGCAAAACGGCCTCAGTTCATAATTGCATTAATGTTCTCTAGCCTTCCCTGCAGCTAGATATAGCCAGTAGGTTTAGCTCGTAAAAGCAAACGTATGCAAACAGAAACTTTGAGGAACTACCTTCCATTCCCTTTTTCTATCCGTGGCCACATAGTAAAGAAAGCAGAACTGCAAATTAAAGGGCAATAGGGGCCTCTCAATTACTCTTGGAGCAGAACATCATTATGAGTACCTTGTTTGAATTTTACATGATCAAAGTAAACTCGTGTTTAGCTGTTTTATTCTAAGCAGCAGACATGAGCAACAGAAGCCAGGCAGTGGTGGCACACGCCTTTAATCCCAGCACTTGGGAGGCAGAGGCAGGTGGACCTCTGGGTTTAAGGCCAGCCTGGTCTACAGAGCAAGTTCCAGGTCAGCCAAGGCAACAGAGAAGCTCAAAATAAATAAATAAATAAATAAACCCAGAAAACAAAAAAAAAAATGAGCAAGAGAGAAATCCTTGCCTTTGAAGAGCTCACAGTATGTTTAGTTGATTCGTCACAATCTGTAGTCATTTTGTCACCTTGCTTACTTGTTTATTGGTTGCTTGCTTCTCTCATAGGAGCAAAGACCTCATCTATTTTCTCCTATATCTACCATCTACTGTGTTACTGGCACAGGGAATTCTCATGATAACACTTGTCAAATAGAAACTCGGATACATGAAAGCCCTCGGACAAAGTCAGCTATGATATCTGCCCTTGTGGAGCTTACTGAATGCAGTAGGTAGAGACTGGCTAAGTTAATGACTAGTGGATATGTAATTGCAAAGTGGGTGTGAAGTCTGATTAAAGAGTACCAGCAGGCAGTCTTGTGTAGATCTTAGATTCAGGGATAACTAGCCAGGGAAAGTGACAGATAAACTGGACCCTGAAGAAATGAGAAATTAACCAAACTAAGTCAGCAAAGACTTTTCTGTGCCGTGTCTTGGTGTGGAGGCCTCTTAGCAAATTTTAGGAACAAAGCAAGACGTGGGCAAAAGGATCAAGAGGAAGTTAAGAGCAAATCATAAGAACTTTGTGGGCCATATTATGTGTTTGGGTTACAGCAATGAAATTCTGTTAAAGATTTTTAAGTAAGGGATGACAGGATCAAATTGGTGGTTTCAAAATACATACATGCATGAAATTTCCAAAAAATAATATAATATCTTTGCTGTACTGTGAGTGGAGGGGATGCAGCAAGGATGTGGCCTGAACAGTGAAGAATTCGTCACAGAAGGGCCCGATGGCTTGTGCTGTGACCCATGACCCATGGCCACCAAGCAGAGTCTTGAGACCATGTCTTATACAAGGGCCATGTGGGGCTGGTCTGATCCATCTGCTCCACTCATTTTATAAACATTCTAGAGGATTTTAGAGAAGAGAGAAAATGGACAGATTTGAGATATATGTTAGTGGTGGTGGGACAGTTCATAGGAAATTGGCATCAAAGATAAAATGCTTAGAAATTTGAGGTTTTGGGTGAAAGCCAGGTTGAAATGCCATTTGTGCAGGTAAGTTACACTGGGATGAGAGTAGCTTTGAGAGTAAGGTATTTAATTTTCAACTTTAGGAAAAAACACTTCTGTGATATGACTTGGTTGTTCAGAAGGTAAGGTTTTCTCAGGGGACCATTCCAGTTTCTCCCTTGTTGGGCCTAGAACCCCACCCAAGAGGTGGGAATAAATTGGAGATGCTCTCAGGAGGGGAGACTCCCACCTGCTCAGAACTCAAGATGTTAAGTGACTTGAAGCAAAAATGGGATTAGATTCTGGAATAATGCTGATATTCGTGGAGCATAAGGGGGATGCTGTGTTTAGTCTGCTGTCGTTCAGAGGCTAACAGGCTCAGGTATTGTACAGGAACCTGAATGTGTGCACAGGTATTTCTATACATTTCCTTTTGCTTTTTATCTGTAGTGTTTGGATTATTCAGTTATTTAAGTAAGCCCTCCTCAGTATTCCTGCTGTTTTCCAAAACTTTCAACTTCTGTTTCTGAGTTGCTCACCTTATCGCTGAATGACCCCCTCATTATTTTTCCTTTATTAGTAACCTTGCTGTATGTTGTCTGCTTTGGCTTTTTTCTTTGAAAAATTTTCCCACTTTGGTTCTAAGGAGCCAAATAATAGCAGATAACAAAAGCAATGAGACTTTGCTCTGAACTTTAGTGTGTCTTTCTCGGTATACTCTATCACTATTCTTTTAAATATATTTAAAATATGAAATTTAAATAAAGATGGACTATGTTTTTAATTAAGGATGGATGTAATTGACTGAGGTTTGAAAAATATTACTTAATATCATGTTTGCTTGGCTGAAAGAACAGTGATCCAGCAGCCTTTCACATGGTCTCTGAATTCCCTCAGCTTTCAAACTTTGCATGATCTGACCCCTGATTTAATGTGGAAAAGAATAAAACCTCTTTTCCCTCTACCCAGCGTAGCTTCATTGGCCATGGCCCTGCAGAATTGACTAACAGGCTAACAAGAGCAAGCAAGCAATTACTAATGTCTGTCTGTCATGGGGACACATGGTTACTCAACAGTGGGCTGCTTAGAACTTGGACTTGGAGGCATCTTCAGGAACAGTATACACTCTTAGAGAAGTAAGAAGGTAAATAAAAAGAGCTTGGGAAGTAAACATGGGGAAATGGAAGATAAAGACTCCTTAGTAAAAGATATCCTGGGACTTCTCTGATGGGGTCTTTAGGCCAGTGAGCATCCAGAATTGCCTTCAGTTATCAACCTCGATAAAGAGAGGAGGGTACTTTTGTAAATTTCTGTCTAGGTTATAGTGAAATGGTCTTTAGTCTTGCAGGGGATGAGAGGTTTCCTTGTGTATATTTCTAGTTGCCTTTGTTTCAAAAATAGTGTACCAGTGTAGAATGTTTTAGAATGTCCTATTCAGTCACTCTCTAATTCCCAACTAATTTCTCTATAGTAGTGATATTAATAGTTAATATTGCTATAAGTTTAGTATGGGAAAAATACAGCAACCCAAATGAAGGTTCCATTATTAGCCCTCATTTGTAAGTGGCGCTAGCCCCTTGTCGCCGAGCTCTTTGTCCCCAGATGCACATACGCACATGTGGAGAGCCTTCAGGTCTCCCCTCTGTTTTAGTCTCACCCCATCTCCCCTCCCACAGCTGGAGTATCCGCCACCATCTGACTTTTGTTTACTCTCCTCAGCTCTCCCAACCTTCAGAGCCCCTTCAAAATTCTGTCACCTCCTAAAGAGGTGACACTTATTTCCGCCACTAGTGACACCATTCCTTCCCTCTGTATTGTCACAGCATTCCCACCTCACACTTTATATATTGGGGCAGGGTCCCTCGCTGAACCTAGAGCTCACCAGTACAATGTGACAGAACCAAATATAGATATCTTTGTAACTTACCAAAGTGCATGCATGCTCTTACCCGTAATTTTGTCCTGTTTCTTTTTGATCATATATGTGTATGCATCCATTTGAAAATGGCTTTTCAATAGTATAATGTCATAAGATATAACCACATCATCTCTTTTGAAATTACTCTCAACTACTAGTATATTGAATCAAATGTTAAATATTTTAAACTTTTTATTGCATTTATTATCCTATACAGTAATGTGTATGATTATAAAATTGTATATTAATTGAATATAACATGCAATAATTATACAATATTTAAATATTGTATACAATATATCACAATAAATATATTAATTACAATAGTTATTGTAACAATAATAGCAATAAAATTAATTGCAATAATACAATATTAATTGTATATAATACATAATTGTATAAAATATATAAAATTGTATACTAATTGTACAGTAATAAATATAATTTATACATTAGTGACTCTTTTATGTGTATGTGTGCATGCACATGTGCACAAGTGTTACAATGCATATGTGGAAATGAGAGGATAAATTTCATGAGCTCTTTCTTTTCCACCATGAACATTTGGGTAAAATTGAACTCAGGTCATCAGGCTAGATGACTAGGCAGGCTAGATCAGGCAACCTAGAGTCATCTTTCTGATGAGATCAGAATTTAAAAAATTCACAGTAACCAAGCATGGTATCAGCACTCAGGAGGCAGAGGCAAGCAGATCTCTTGGTATTCCAGGACAGCCAGGAGTGAGACTGGTCTCCAAAATGAAGTAAAATAAGTAGACGAATTAATCCATGGGAACTTTTAATGCCTAAAACCTGCCATTAATAAATTGAACTTGTATTTTAAAGTCCTCTGGAAAAAGCAAATTCTGAGTCCAGATGGTCTTCCTAGTGAACCCTACTGAGTAACTATGAAGAAAGAGTTCAGAGGAGTAAGCGCCCTTCTAGGTTCAGTTTGTGAAACTAGCGTAGTCCTAGGGGTTGGGTGGGGTTTGTGAACACAGTGGACAAGGCAACTCAGTGGATGAAGGTGACTGCTGCACGACCCCCGAGGAATAAATAAAAATGATAACATGTTACCAACACTTGGGGTTCATCCTGAGAATGCAGGCTGATTTAATTGTAAAAAAAAAGTATTACAATTGACACACATAATAGACTCGCAAAAAATGTAAATCGTTCTCAATAAAAAAGGAGTAAGAAAAAACATATATTCATAAGGAGAAAGGCTGGGACTGTAGCTCCACTGCAGAACCCTTGGTCTGCATGCATGATTCCCTAGGTTCAATCCCTGCTACTGCAAACCACACACACACACACACACACACACACACACACCTCTAATCAACCTGACTAAAGAGACCTTTAAAAAATAAAATAGCTAACAACAGCCAATGATAAACTGAATGCTAGGATTGGAAACAAGGCAAAGATGTCTATGTCTTTCCTGACGGCTCTTCAATATTAGTGAAAGTCCCAAACAGTACAAGGCAAGAAATGGGGAGAAAAAGCACACAAGTTAAAATGGAAGCAACCATGTTCTTATTCACAGGTGATATATTTGTCTTTTACAAGATCTCAAGGAAGCTATTTAAAAAATAAAGCTCTTGGAACATATAACTAAGTCAAATGTTTTAAGGATACAAAATTAAGGCACAAAATAAATATATACATTTTACCAATATTTAATTAGAAGCAAAGATTTAATGAATACTTTTGCAATAAATCAGAGAAATGAAATACTCCCATATCTAACAAATGTACCTATCACCCCCATGCTGAGAACAACAAAATGCTATTGAGGGAAGCTGAAGAAGTCCTGAACAGATGTAAACATGTTCATGAACTGAAAAACACTGTAACCATGTCAGTCAGCTCATCTGACTGCTGAGTGTTGATTCTGTAGTTCAAGGCATGAGACAAAATACGTGGGAAGGTAATGCAACTATAATAAGATTGGAGGGATCATAAGGATCCAGACTTTGTGGAGTCAGCTAAGAGGGTCTTATAGGTCACAGAACAGAAAAGAGAATTGAGCTACAGATCCGAAAAACTTAGCCAATTAATTTTTGACAAGAGGACAGAGGCAATTCTGTGAAGAAAGGGTGGGGTTGAAAAAAGTAGACACCCATATGTCAAAACCCCTATCTGTTGACGGAGGATGCTCATTCATTTCCTGGCCTCCCAGACCTGAATAATAACACAGAAATGATATTAGTTAAAACACTGCTTGGTCTTTTAGCTCAGGTAAGGTTCCAGGGTATCTGTCTCCTTCAGCAGCTACATGGTGTCTCTCTGACTCTACCTTCTTTTTTCCCTCTATTTCTGCTTGAAATTCCCACCTTGCTCTATTTTGTGCTGCCATAGACCCAAAGCAGATTCTTTATTAACCAATGGTAAAACATTCACAGCAAACAGAAAGGAATCTCACATCACCTCCCCTTTTTTGTCTATATAAAAAGGAAAATTTTAACCTTAACATAGCAAGATTACACACATCAAAGCAGTTATCAACCAAGAATTATAATTACAATATTTAGTCCATTTACATTTGGCAAATTAAGGCAAATCTATTATCTATCCTATCTTTGTGAGTTTAAAGTTTTATATCTAATCTATCTTTTATAATTATAACTATCTTTCTTCAACTTCATCAAAGACTCCAGAAGGATGTAATATTACCTAAGTTAACAGGAAGTACTTTGGAAGCAACTTCTAAAACTCTAGAATTGACAGACACATCTTGCTGCCTGGACAATCACCCAAAGTTCTTCTGTAACATTGTAGCATCCATCTTCAGCCTACAGGCCCATAGTATCTGGCAGACTTTTCCACAAAGCAGGAAATATCAGATACAGTTCTGCCTATATTGGCAGTTTGTCAGTCACTTTCTTCTCTTTCCTGCAGAATGTCTGTCAGACTCTTTCATGAAGCAGGAACCCTGAAGGACCATTTCACCTTCTTTAGGCAATGTTAGCAGTCATTTTTCTGTGGATCCTACATGCCCAGTTTATACAACATATCATTAAGCAGTCCAGGCAAGAGCAGTTTCTTGCCCAAATGGCTAGCCTTGTCACATTGAAGGCAAATTTCATAACGATTTTCTTCAATGCCCATCAACCTCTCTGAAGTAATTGGTGCTTCCAGAAGCAAATATGTCTCACTGTCAAGAAAACTCTTAAGTTCTTAAAACATTTTAAATGACATATTCTGTAAGTATTTGAAAGATTCAAAGAATACATATCTATCTGAAATATATCTCTGTACATCTGAAAAACCTAACATGACTACAAGCTTGACTATTATAGATAACTACCTATTAATCTGTATTTTAACTATATATTACATTTTTAGATGAGCTGCATAATCACAATACCTTAATTAAGAGCAGAAATAAACACATAACAAAATTAACCTTAACTTTGTATGTAACCAAGATACATACAAATGCAAAGTATTGTCACTATATCATATCCCCCTTTAAATGAAAACAAACATTTATAAACAATATTTGGGAATTTGGACATAGCTCTCTCCAAACTGCTTTCTGCTTTTGTTGGGTGAAGTATTTTGAGGGTGTTCATGGCAACCTTTTGGGGATCTTGGTCCATCAAATCATGTTAGTCTAGAAAGAATCCACAGGTGCTCATCTTCTGTGAAACAAAAAATTCAAAGAAAACACAATAATATGCATAATCCAGACTCTCTGTGTATATTCCATCTTTACGTGGCTTATTTTTCTTACTGTTACTTTTTTTTACAAGTTTTAATATTTATTTTATTATCTTTATTCCTTTAATCTATGACTGCCTGTACTCTTTTATTTTATAACTGTCTATACTCTTTTTCCTCTCTCTCTCTCTCAAGCCTACATACATTTATTCAACACTGTGACCCATTTAAAGGTCTTTTTCTTCAGAATTTGTCTTTATTGTGTGCATATCTGTAATTATTTTCTGACCAGGAGCGCTTTTTAAAAAAAATGCCAAGCAGACATGGCTAGGACCATCTCTGCAGCCCTGCTTGTTGGCTCTACCCAGTCCAACATGGCAGAGGCATGTTCATGGCCTCTGAGAGCCATGAATACCACCCCAACTCCAGGGTCGCAGCATGTCTATGTCACCATTAAGCAATTTGTAACACTCTGCTCACAGACCCCATTTAACTGCTCAGCCTCCTGAAAGAGCCAGAGCTGTATGTGTAACTAGCATGAGCCAGGAAGCCCTCCTCTAAAGAAGCCATGCAGCCTTTGCTTCCAATGCTGAATCAGGAAGACCTCTCTCAAAGGAGCCAGCACCCCTACTCACCACCAGCAAACAAAGCCCATTCAAGAAAAAAAAATATGACTACCAAGAAACTATGCTAAACTTTCCTTTTTGTGTCTAGAATTTATTTTTAAGCTCTCTCAGGTTTTATGTGGATGTAGTTGCCCCATGTTGGCACACCAATTTGTTGACAAAGGCTGCTTGTTTGTTTCCCAGCTGCCCAAACCCGAATAATAACTCAGAAACAATATTAATTAAAACACTGCTTGGTCTTTTAGCTCAAGCTTCTTATTAACTTATTATTTATTATCTTAAATTAGCCCATTCCTATTATTTTGTGTCTTACCACAAGGCTCATGGTTTACTTGTAAGGTTCCAGGGTGTCTGTCTTCTTTGGCAGCTACTTGGCGTCTCCCTGACTCTGCCTTCTTTTTCTCCTCTATCTCTGCTCGGAATTCCTGCCTTGCTCTATTCTGTGCTGCCATAGGCTCAAAGCAGGTTCTTTATTAATCAATGGTAATAAAACATATTCACAGCATACAGAGGGGAATCCCACAGCACCTATCATTATGCAAAAAACATACTCAAAATAGATCAAAATGTAAAATGCAAATCTCAAAACCATTCAGATATAAACACAAGAAAGTCTTTGTGAGTTGAAGTTAGACAAAAAGAGTAACAACACAAAGGAACCTTAGATATAACACCAAAGCATAATCCCTAAAGAAAAGAAAACCCATTGACAAGCTACACTTTTTAAAAGCTGTGTCTATAAAAGACACCA
This sequence comes from Bramus lutescens, assembly GCA_001685075.1. Lineage (NCBI taxonomy): Eukaryota > Metazoa > Chordata > Mammalia > Rodentia > Cricetidae > Bramus > Bramus lutescens. The sequence continues at coordinate 314,814 of LOEQ01001549.1, forward strand.
TAAAATACAACAAGAGATTGAATGGCTGCATCACCTTGACACAAGCTGGAGAGACCTTCAACTGTGTAGTGGCCTCCATCACACCGGCCTGTGCATCTTTGGGCATTTTCTTGGGTCAGAAAATTGGTGTAGGAGGGTTCAGGCCACTTCAGGCAGTGTTATCCTCAGGGAGGTGAGCCTGGTTTACATGAGAAAGTAGGTGGCCAAGCCAGAAAAGGCGAGCCAGTAAGCAGCATTCACTGTAGATCCCTGACTCCTGCCTCTGACTGACCTTACAGAACTATAGACCCGAAAGAATAAGCCAAACAAATCCTCTCTCCTCCTCCTCTAATTGATCAATGTTTGATCACAATGACAAGATACATACTAGAACAGAAATAAACTGAAAAATGAGAAAAAGATTTTGAAATATTACCTGTTTGACAAATGACTTATACGCAGAATATATTTGAAATCCTCAAGCATAGAAAAATCAACACAATTTAAAACTTGATAAAGATCTTGAAGAAAGTATTAAACATCATCACCCATTAAGGAAACGCAAATTAAAACTTCAGGGAGATACTACTGTACACCTGCTAAAAAAGCTAAAATAGAAAATGCTGACAATGTGAGGTGTCAGGATGTAGGTCAATCTCACTCGCACGTCTAGCTGGCAGAACTGCAAAATGGTACAGCAACTCTGGGAAAGGCGGGGTTCTTACATACAAAGTTTAACACTTAATGAAGGGTCTGTCTGGCCTGCTGCTGTTAGCACACACCTTTAATCCCAGCACTTGAAGGCAGAGGCAGGTGTTTCTGTGACTTCGAGGTCAGCCTGGTCTTCAGAGTGAGTTCCAGGATAGCCAGGGCTACACAGGAAAATCCTGTCTTGAAAACAAAAACAAAACCAAAAACCAAAGTGTATGTCTGTGTGAGGACAATTAAAACAGGCTCAGATTTTAGCCATTCTAACAGGTGTAAGAGGATATCTCAAAGTTGTTTTGATTTGCATTTCCCTGATAGCTAAGGAAGTTAAACACGCCCTTAGGTATCTTTTGGCCATTTGAAATTCTTCTGTTGAGAATTCTCTGTTACTAGCAGTTGATGTAAGAGAAACCAGCCAGCCCACTGTGAGTAGTTCTACGTTTGGACAGCTGATCCTGGAGTTACGGAAAAGGTAGCTGAACTTGACTCAATGAACAAACAGCCTCTGGCCTCTGCTTCATACTTCTAGGCTCCTGACTTGAGTTCCTGCCCTAACTTCCCTCTATGATGGATTGTGATGGGGTGTGTTAGCCAAGTAAACCCTTTCTTCTACCAGCTGCTTTTGGTCGGAATGTTTTATCCTGGCAATAGAAAGAAAACTAGGACATTCATGTCATTTGGACGCAGTTACAGAAAGATAGCTTCTACATACAGCAGCTTGGGTCCATCTAAAAAGCGTTATGCTGAATAAGAGAGAATTATCTAAAAATAGTTCTATGCTTGCTCTTACGATTTGTATCAGAACTACTCTTTAAAATCTGTATGTTAAAGACTTGGTCAAAATCAGTGTTCAGAAATGGGGCCTTTGTGAAGCCTTGATTCATTAGGGTTCCAACTTCATTAATTAGTTCATTTGTGGGTCCATAGCTTGATTGGTACTGAGAAGTGATTGAAAGGTAAAGCTCAAATGAAAGACTACTAAGGGCATGCCCCTTTAGGGTATGTTTTCTCTCTCTCTCTCTCTCTCTCTCTCTCTCTCT
>LOEQ01001550.1:0-17076 GCA_001685075.1 Bramus lutescens
TCTCTCTCTCTCTCTCTCTCTCTCTCTCTCTCTCTTTTTCTTTCTTTGTTATGTATACAGTGTTCTACCTGTAGGCTACCAGATCTCTGGAAGAGTAGAGAGTGCTCTTAATCTCTGAGTCATCTCTAAAGCTCCACATTTTCTCTTTTAATTATTTCTTTTGCCTTTTAAAATTACAATATAATCATATTATTTGGGCATTCCCTTTCTTCCTGCCAAACCTTCCATATACTCTTGGCTCTCTTTCAAATTCAGGCCCCTCTTTTCATTAATTATTGTCATATATATAAGCATATGTATATGCCTACATATTTCTAAATAAATAATGCACCTCCCCAGTCTGTATAATGTTACTTGTATATATGCTATTTATCCAGTACCAAATGGTCAGCACTATTTCCTTTAAAATTACTTTCAATTTTTTTTGAGAATTCTATGCAATGTATTTTGATCATACTCACTCATTTCCCTACCTACCCAACTTTGCGTTCTCATTTTTAAAAGCTCAACATGCAATTTATAATGCCCATATAATCTTGGGAGTATAGTCATCCCCTGGAACTTGGTAAAGGAAACTCTCTTCTCCCAGTTGTTAGCAATTGCCAATATGTCCTCAGCTTAGGGTGGGACTTTGTACCCTTCTCAGTCATCCACTCGAGACTGTGTCTGTCTTGAGCATCTGCAGATCAGGTGTGTGCAGTCACAACCACTGTGAGTTCTTATGTATAACCACCTTATTGTGACTGGAAAATGCTGTTTTAGTTTACTGACCTACTACCTCTGACTCTTAAAATCTTTCTATCCCTCTTCTGTGATAATCTTTGAGCATTTGGTGGGAGTTTTCCATTTTGTGATCTCTTCCTTTCTTTTTTTTGGAAGATTTTAACTTTATATTTTACATTCTGACTTTTTATTTTACATGATTGTTTTACTTCTGATTTTTTCCAGTTTCATGTGGTATCTTGTTTCTGTTTTAATGTTGCAATGATTTTTAACAATAAGGTGTTAAAAAGAGGGATTAAAAATCAACTTAATGGAAGCATAATTTATGTATGATAAAGTACACTTATTTAGGTATGTACTATTAAATGAGTTTCCACAAATGTATATCTTTATGTCACCCATGCCATAATTATGACATAGAGAGTTTCCAAAGTCTTCAAAACTCCCCTGTCCTTTGATCCTGTTACCTTTTCCCCTGACTATGCATCTCACAGATCTGCTGATGTGCTTTCTCTTTTCCTTTGTCTTTCATGTAGAGAAATGTCTTGTCATTTTGAATCTGCTTACTGTAGATGTAGGGGATTAGAAAGCTGACTATAAGATATGAGGCCTCTTGACTGGGAGAATAGTTGCCTTGTGGTCAGTGTGGGCTCTTTCCGTGAAACCATCTGATACTGCGGCTCTAGACCACTTCCTTTTATTGGTAACAATGAGGGATATTTTCAATCCTTTACATAGATGAAAATATGGAGTGTTCTAGAAATTAATTTAAACAAAATGATGAGATTTGGGTCTTCAACATTCATAGTCAATGTACATTGAATCAATGCTTCTCCTTGGATAAAGCACTCAGTCTTTGAATCTCAAGCATATATATCCTTTAACCTGTTCTGTCATACATGATATTTCTGCTGACAAAGACAGTTTCTCTATGCAATGGCCTGACGATGAAATAGCAAGATCATTTATTGTTCTTTATTGTTCTTAATTGTCTTTCTTATTTAAATGTCCCCTCTCCTTCTCTTCGTCTGTCTGGAGAAATGGAACCAGTATGATTTATCCCTAAGAGAAGTTTTCCAAAGTGAATTCACAAACCGATGGTGGCTGGGACTCGAGTGTTGTGATCTGCTCTGTGAAAGCTGGAATCTAATCCAAGGGGTACGGGTTACAGAATTTGGTGGAAATCCACTAGTACAAATCCCAGATTTAAAAAGGTATGAAAAAACTAGAACTCAAATGTGCAGGAGCAGACAAAGAGGGAAACCATAGTTCTAAAAGACAGTGAATCATCTCTTCTACCGTTTTTGTTAATCTTGCTTTACCCACACTGATGAGAATGGATCTGCTTCACTCAGTGCACTGACTGAAATTCTAGTCTCCTTCAGACTAGAGTCAGCTTTTGGTTTGTTTGCTTGTTCCTTCGTTTTATTTTTTTTTCACCAGTTATCTGGGAACCATTTAGTCCAATCTACTTGGCATATAAAATAAGACGTGCCAGAGCCATTTGAGAATTCTTGATTGTAAAGCAAGTTAGGGCTCAGTTTCTCTGCTGTGGATTTTTTGCAACTCTGCAGGGTAATTGCCACTCATGTCTGTTTTCCAATTTTGGGTTGTTTTTGTCTCTCATGTTTTTTTCACACTGTCACCCTGTGCATTTATGTCTTTTGAAAATAAATTCCTTGATTTTATTGCTGAGGATATTTAGAGCAAGTCAAAGTAGATGGTATGTACATACTTAATCTATTAACTTGACTCTAAACTTCCTAACACAAACTGTCTTGTTTTTAACATGTTTAATAAAATAATCACTGTGCAGATTAACCAACTATATAAAAGCTTATGAAAAGATTATTTTCAGAATTGTTACTTTGGCCGGTGAAAATCCATCATACATTTGTGTTAACCATTTGTTACTTTCATTATATAGGGGCATTTCTGAGGCACAAGCTTTGGAAACTCTCTGCTCATAAATTCGAGCCCTGCAGTTATGATCAAAGGTACGGCTATAAAGGAGTATGCTAAAATACAAATTCGCTAAAAACTTCTCTTAGAATTATGATAATTATGATTATTGTTTTATTAAGACAGACTCTAGGTGGCCTTGATATAGAAATCTCCCTACTTTAGTCTTCAGAGTGTTAGGATTATGTGATGATTAGGATACAGCACACCTGGCCTAAAATGAATTGCATCACGGTACTGCTTTTAGATAAAATGTCACTATATTTATAAGTTATATTTATTTAGTTATCAGTAATTCCAGGCTAACAGCATCAGTTTTATTGAACTGAAATGCAGGTGCATGTATCTGAAAAGGCAACAGGAAGGGGCGATTGACGATTCTGTTTCCATGCAGGATGACTGACTGACAGGGGCTGAAAGCTGCTCAGCAAAGGCAAATACCTTGAGAGTGAATGCACGGGAAGACAGCAGTTGAGGGATAAGTGATCTCTCAAGAGACAATCATTGAGGACATGGCAAAGGGCATTTGAATGTAGTTTTTGGTCTAGAGTTGGCAGGGAAAATACAAGATGCTCAAGTTAGAATTAATTTCAGACAAACAAGAAATAAGTGCTAGATGCGTAGAAATATTGATTGCTTCCTTCCTTTGGAAGCTTGCATGGTGCCTTCTGGTACTGCGAAGAGTACTCCTCAAGGAGGAAGTTTGCAAGTCAGTTCTATTTCAAGGGCCCCTGAGCCCTGTGTCTGAAGTGCATAGTATCTTCAGCAATACAGACTGACCTCACACCTCTAGGGGGCAACCAAAGGCAAAAACAGTAGCCTGTAATGTTTTGAGAGTTTCTCTTGTGTGATGCTGGGGTTTTATTCAGTGGTCTTTGAATATCATGAAATAATCAGATGGGAACTTCTGATTTAAACTATGCATGTGACTTCTAAAACATTATATGCTATTGGTATAGCCCCTGTTTGCCCTCCAGAAGTGTAAAGTAAGCTCTTATTGCTGAAGAGGGAAACCATGCACAATAATGGAAATCTAGCTAACTACTCATCGCTGGTGATGTCACAGTTACTAGAGGAGAATCTACAAACATCATTGTACTAAACCAGCATAATCCCTAACATACTAGATACTTTTCCTTATACCCACAGATAAGTCTATACCCTCACCCGTTATCAAGGAAACTTCTCTATGTCACACACATAGACCATTATGGAAAATCATAAACAATAAAAATACAGATTTTTGGTACCCGGTCCTAATAGATATACTTAAAAAAACAACTCCCACACCTAAGATCATTTTTGAAGATGGGTAGAAAGATTCTGAGATCCAGAGGATCAACAAGTTGCTGTGAGATTGTGACTCCTAGGAACATCAGAAGCTCCACCCATAAAGTCTTACCAACATTGACTATGTTGGTAAAAAGTGAGCTGAACAAGAATGACAATAGACAAAATGTGGACAGAAAAAGTCCAGGAAGCCTCAACCCTATACAAATAACTATAGGCAACTAAGGAATGTTGAAGCTGGGAAAATAGTCTTCCTCAGGAAAAGCTCACCAGTATCAAGTGGACAACCCCCAAACACACACACATTGGTAATATTATGTAGACTAAGCAGGTTGTATTTATGTGTTTAAGATATATGTGTTTAAGCAACAATTAATGAATTTGAAAGAGGGTAAGGAAGGGTATATATGGGAGAGTTTGGAGGGAGGAAAGGGAAAGGATAAATTGTACAATTATATTATAATTTCAAAATATGAAAGAATAAGTTTGAAACGAATTTTTAAATGAAATAGATTAACATAAAATGCTTATGCAACATTTGGGACCTACTTGTACTAAAATATTTTCCATTATTAATATGAATTTCAAATATAACTAGGGATCCAAAATTCTAGCTATGAAGCTACAACATCTAATCTAAAGTCAAACTCTCTAACAAAATTTAAGGCCAAAGAAACAAAAGTTAAAACTGTAGGAAAGGTAACTGAGAGATTCCAGGGGCAAGCACAGTGACCAAGAATCTATATCTGCAGATCAGTGTCTCACTTAATATCAGTGATGTTCCTCTTGCATTATTAACTAACACGGAAACCTGCAACTGGACAATGTGCAGTGAGTTAGAGACTTTGGAGCACTCAAGTTTCAAAATGGGATGTCTTCATTAAACTTCATCTCTCAAGGCTATGATATTTATGAGAAAGAGCAAGTTGAAAGAGTCCAAGAACCAAAGAGGATGGATGATTCCAAGGAAAAAATGACTTCCAGACACAACAAAATGGATGGACACATCTACTCCAGAGACCTTAGCAGAACACATAAGACACATAGGTTCAAACCACATGAGATCTGATTACTAAGAGAGTTATCACTCATCGCTCATGTTCCAGTGGCTAACCAAGAAGCTTATATGCAACTGATGTTTGCTTCCAAAGGAAAAAGTCAATTTTCTTCAATGGGATCTCGCTAAGTATATTGAACACTCTTCAGCACAGGCCCCATGCCCATAGGTTAATACAAGACAAACTCGATGATTTATTTGTGAACTAAGAATATAAGGTTACGTTGGGAGGCCAGGAGGATTTGGGAGAAATCATAAAGGGAGAAGATCATCATACATTGTATGAGACTGTTTTTCATTATTTTTTTAAAAAAACAATGTCATAGAAATGGAGGAGAGAATGGCACAATTCAGAATTGATTATGCAGAGAATATCATGATATTTAGTGCTTGGAAAGACAAGGAGATATTCTATGACCCCTTTAGCCAATGGAAGGGACCAAAAGGAAAAAGCATTTTACGGCATGTTGATATGTTATTGTGTCTGTGCTCTAGTGAGGAATTCATTGTGCTCCCTAAGACCAGGCTATCCACCTATAAGAATAGTTGACCTTGAAAGGACCAAGTTTAGAGAAGTCCAAAAAAACAGATTTGAAAAGATGTATACTCCAATGTTACAGAAGAATTTTGCAACAGAGAAAGCAGCTTTGCAAGAACTTGCAAGCAGCGAGTAGTCTTTGTCAATTCTAGAGTTTTGGAAGTTACTTACAATACACTTCCTGTTTACTTAGGTAATATTATATTCTTTTGGGCTCTTTGATGGAGTTGAAGAATAGATATAGTTTTCCTTAGTTATGATAAAAGATAAAATAGATATAAGTATTATTATAGCTATAATTCTTGCTTGACAACTGTTTAGTTGTATGTAATTTTAATAGGTTAAAGTTAAAACCTACCTTTTCGTTTAGACAGAAAAGGAGAAATGGTGTATATGTGCTATTGTTATTGATTAATGAATAAAGCTGTTTTGACCAGTGGCTTAACAGAATAGAACTACGTGGGAAAACTAAACTGAATTCTGGGAGAAAAAAGACGGAGTCAAGGAGATGCCATGGAGCCGCCAGAGGAGAAAGATGTGAGTCACCAGCAGGAAACTTGATAGTAGACCACAAGCCTCGTGGTAAAATATAAAATAAAAGAAATGGGTTAATTTAAGATATAATAGCTAGCTAGAAATATGCTTAAGCTATTGACCAAACAATATTGCAAATAATATATTTTCAGTGTGTTTATTGCGAGACTGGACAGGAGCAAAACCTCCATCAACAGAGGTCATTAAAGTTACTATTATTTTTGGATGCAGGGACCTACTATAGAGCTTACACTCTCATTGAACCCACAGAAAATCTTGTGACTCAGCCTCTTAGACTGCTCACATTACAAGCATGAGCCATCATCCCTAGGAAATTGTTATCTCAAATATAATAGATATTATGTATATAATATATCTATATACTATATGTTTTATTTTTGTTAGACTCGGATCGTTTCTTAACACCTTTATATTTCTCCAACAACATGTCCTTTCATCTGTTAGTGCCTCTAGGTAAAGATTTTATAGACTTTCAGGAAATCTTTGTAATTAAAAAAAATCTTTAATGTTTCTCCTTAGGAACATCCACAATTGGACTTTACCAACCTTTGGATATTCACTGTGCTCTTCACTTTCATGCGATAGTCCACACATTTGAGAAGACAGATGGTAGCTGTTTGTTTCAGGATTTTGTTTTTAAGACAAGAGATGAGAGAATTCCAAAGCTCCTGACCCATCTCTTTCTTCAGAAAGATCAAATCCTGTTAATATAGAGTTCCCTGCACCCCTGTTTGTGTAAGTGTTTCCTCTGGTCAGCTGGAAGCCTGAGGGATTTCTATTAGAGTTCTCCAGAAAGGAAGAGTCAATATAGTATATACTGATACACAGGAGAAGAAGAGACATTGGAAACAGTGTGAGTCTTTTGGAACTTCAGTATCTAGTGACATCTCCAAGGACACTGTTATTCCTTTCCAAACAGTTCCACCAACTGAGGGCCAAGTATTCAAACATATGAGCCTATAGGGTCTATTCTCATTCAATCCACAGTAAAAGCTAATACATTATTTTCCCATCTCTGTCTGAGTAGTCAGTAATCTCTTTGCAGACTTTGTCTGGCAGCAGAAGACCACAAGGCTAGATGTTCAGTGGCCTCCATCACCTACTACCATTGACCCTAAGCAATGTAGAGCTAAACTCCCCTTCATTGCATGATGGGTAGAAGGTAAATGATGGTGTAATAATTTTATCTATTGTTAACTTCCTTAAAATTGCATCTTTTATTGTTTGAAAGTTTCAAACATTAATATAATGTGTTTCAATCTACCTTGTAGTCCACCCCCTCCAAAAGCCTGAATCTTACAACAACAACAACCTTCAATTACTAAATAGTTCCTCAGGTAGGAATGGGGCTTCATGAGCCTTTTCCCACAATGCTCTGGGATTTTAGATGATTTGATCTTGTGCAGATCTAATGCACATAATCACAGCCACTCAGAGTTCCTATGTGCATTGGCCCTGCCATGCTGAGCAAATACTGCTTCATTTCAGACGTTCACTTCTGAGTCTATCCTGTGATGATCTCTGAGCCTCAGGGAAAGAGGTGAGATATAGGTGTGGAGTTCAGAATTGAGCACTCCACAGTCCCTTATTTTCTTTACATAGAGTAGTTGGGGGGAGTCTCTGTTTCCATCTATCTAWTGTTAAAATATCAATGTAAAGTTTTCCATGTATAAAATAAAGTACAATAGTCAAATTAATATAGAAATAAATTAAATTTGACAAATATTATTAAATTTCAAATTCAAATAAATAAACTTTATATAGATTTGTTTTCCTTGGTAAGATAAATGTTGAAATGAAGGTTAAGTGTCCACTGAATTATGGACCAAAGGTACCAAGCAATGTTAGCAATTTGTGTTGGATGACATCAAGTCTAGTGACGAAGCAGTCACTGCTTCCAGTAGATGGAATCAGAGGAACTGCTCCATTGGAAATTGTACAAATAGTCATTGCACAGCTAGATGGAGTGTGTGGGACCAGAATACAGGCTCAGGAAACACACCTTGGGCTCAATCATCTGGGACCAGCAAACAGACTCAACAACCACACCTGAGCTCAATCATCTGGGCTGTTGTGTCTCAAGTTTTCAGTCCAGGCAACCTGTCTGTTAACTTTTTAAAAAGGGACAGCTCTCTAATGATGTAAACTCTACTCAGGTTTCCCTTTGTAACATAGTGCTTGTTGCAGTTGTAGGATTTACCACAATAAAAGTAAGAACTGAAGAGAACTGTGTATCTTTGACCATTGCCTTCATTTCTAACTTTATCTTATATTCTTTTTAATTAGTGTTCTCTCATATAATACATCCCAACCAGTTTGCCATCCCTTCACTCCTCCTGGTTGTATCTCTGCCTCCCCCTCCCAGATCCACTCCTCTGTTTCCCTTTAGAAAAGAGCAGGCCTCCCAGGGTTATCAACCAAATACGGCATAACAAGTTGCAGTAAGACTAGGCAAATATCTTATATCATGGGTGGACAAGGCAATCCAGGAGGAGGAAAAGAATCACAAAGTGAGCAAAAGGGTCAGGGACAGCATCTGCTCCCACTGTTAGGAGTCCCACAAGATCATCAAGCTACACAATCATAACATATATAGAGGAACTAACTTAGAGCCATGTAGACTCCATGACTGACACTTTAGTCTCTTTGAGCCCTTATGGGCCCTACTTAGTTGATTCTGTGGGCTGTCCTCTTTCTTTTAAGTTGCCACTGTCATCACCATACCTAGTGACACTCAGTATAGTTTTCCCCAATTGTTGGAAACTAAGAGTTATTGGCTCAGGAGACCTTTACTAACACCTGCCAATAGCTTTGATTGCCATGACTGGGGGAAGTGGGCACGATTGTAATTTAGCAATAAGAGGCCTGGGATGCTGGTAAATGTCTTACAACACAGAAGACATGCTCCATCCCCAGGACAAAGCATGTTTAGGGCCAAATGTCAACAATCTTCAGATGCTCTGGATTAAACCAGAAGAGGAGTGGAAACTCTTACCAACAGGATTGCCTAAGTATGAGATGAGCAAGGACAAGAATAGACATGCTAAAGGTGTTTCCTCTTTCTTTCCCTTAAATGCAGAACTCTTAGTCCTCAGTTTCTCTCACTACAGCAAACTTCAGCCTTGCAGAAACTTCAGCTAAGAGTCTGGTGCTCAGGAAATGATGGTGCTTTTTCAGTTCTTTGACAACTAACCTTGAAGTAAGTCCAGGTTTATTCTCGTAATAAACCATTTGACCCCAGAGTGTCCTTTCCAGGGACAGCTAACAGGAAGAGAAACAGAGTTCTTTCTTCTTAAAATTTCATTTTTTAGATTACAATAACATCATTTCCTCCTTCTCTTTCATTTTATCTCTCCAAACTCTCCCATATACCCTCCTTTCTTCTCTCAAGAATACATGATGTTTTTCGTTAACTTTTGCTTACATATATAATTTATATGTCTATACTCCTAAATATAACCTGTTTAGTCTGTATAATTCTACTTGTATGTATGTATTTTCAGGGCTTACCATTTGGATTTGTATAACCAATTTGTGTGCTTCTCCCTGAGAAGACTTTTCTTCCACGTTCAACCTTCATTAGTTTCCTGTAGTTCCTTGCGCTGGGCTGAGGACTCTTTGATTTTCCCATGTCACCTTTAGCATGTCTATTGTTGTCCTTGCTCATCTCATACTTAGGCAATCCTGTTGGTGAGAGTTTAAGGGTACAGCTTCTGACACTGCTAGGAGACACATGGTACAGCGAAGACCTCCTCTCCTCTGGCTCCTGCCATACTTCTGCCATACTTCTCTTCTGTTTTTTGTACTATCCCTGGAGTCTTAGGTGTAGGAGTTCCTCAGTTCTCTTAAAGAGTGGTAAAGAAGCCCTATTCACAACCTTGGGAACTAATTTCTTTTTGAATCTAACAAGATTCTTTTCATAGATAATATAACAATAGTATGTATGGAGGAACGTTTGTTTATAATAGAGAGTCTAGTGTTGCTAGAAGTGAGATATACCATACACTAACTTCTCAGAGCCTATTGGGGCAATGTCTTTGGTTGTTTTCTATTGTAGTAAACCCCACAACCAAAAGAAACTTGGTGATGAAAGGGTTTATCTGACTTCTATGTCCCAATCACAGTTGATCAATGAAGAAAGTTAGAGCAGGAATTCAAGCAAGGGCAGAAACAAATCCATAGAGGAACACTGCTCCTGGCTTATTCCCTGGGGCTTTCTCACACAACCCAGGCCACTTGTCCAAGGGTGACAGTGGTCACAAAGGATTGAACCCTCCACATCAATCATTAATTAAGAAAATGCCCCTGACTTGTTTATAGACAAACTTGAGGGAAGAAATTCCTTATTTGCATTCTCTCTTCCAAGATTACTCTTGCTTAGGACATGCTGAAAACAACTAGCCAGCACAGGTCAGTCCAGATAATCATTGGTTTGCTTTTCATTGTTATTTTTCTTTTCCAGATAGGAACTTGCTATGTAGCCCAGACTAGCCTCAAACTCATGATACTCCTTACCTGATCTCTCAAGTTCTGGGATTACAGACATGAACAACCTCCTTTGGCCAAAGTCTTCATTGTAAACATACTTGTAGATTATAGTTAAAAACAACAGAATACAAGTAAGGTGCTACCAAATATAATAAGATATAGTTTAGCAATAATAATGCTACAGATTAAATAAATAAAAGGTAATACTGAACTCTTAGGGTGTAACACACATAGTGCTTATAAAATTAGTTTATTTACAAAAAATCTATTCTACTTAACATCCATCAAACAATTATTATGTATTAGCTACAGTAGGTGCATAAATCATCAACAATTATCATAAGCATAATTATATCCATCAAACAGCTATAATGTAGAGCCAGGTTTTGATATTAATAAGATTATTGATGAACATTTTAGCCATGAGAAACTGGATTTTTTTGTCCTGGCATCCATCTGGATATGTATTCTTTAAGATGGTTTTGCTAGTCATATGTGGCTATTTTAACTCAAATGCAAATTGAGTAGCATAAATCATGTCCTTGTCTGCATAAGTTTCTACTGGAAAGCTGTGAGATTAGAAATCTTACATTTAGACCCATTTAGTTAAAAATCTTTCACTCTGACCCTAGACATTGGTCATTTTTCCATTCTAGTTCATATAAGATTAATTCTGGTAGAAAAATTAGACCACAGATAGATTGTACAATGTTCTAAGTACATTGAAGGTATTATCAACATTTTGACCTTCACTGGATTTTCCCCTATAACTATAAGGGATTCATCAATTTGAAACTTGATAGGATTTACCAGTAAACCCTCTTAGACAGAATTCCCAGGATAAATGCCTGGGGCCATCAGTCTGGGATGCTGTATATAAGTCTTTTAGGCTTTAAACTAGAAACTACAGTTCTAAGAGATGTGCATTGCCTCAAATATCTCTTCAAAATATTCTTCTCCTATATTGTTTTCTCTTAGTCATCCTAAACATCCCTGACATGTATTTTTCTTCTCATCAACTAATACTATTTTGTCATCAATGACTAGTGAACTCCAAAGTCAATTTTTCTGCCTGTTAGCCTTTATGAATCTATCATAACACAAAATGAAGAGTAGATTGAGGCATCTACTTTTCTTTCTGCCAATCAGCAAGTACAGAAACAGGGAGATCCAGTCCCAAGTATAGAAAAATACCACTTTTCACTAAGCCATTTTCTTTCCTTTTCATCTTTGACTGATGGGAGAAAAAAACCCAGGCTGCTCTATGATATCACTAGTTCTCAAATTCTGTTTTTACTAGATGTGCTAGAGAGCTGGCTATTGGATGCGCAGATATCTTAACCCAGACTGGAAATTCCCACCTAATGATATCATGTGTCAATGTAGCTGATAAAAAGAAAAAACCCTAAGTAAAAAAAATGTTTCTTAATAGATCTAGATGACTTTATGGATAATGGCAAATAATAGAAAACAAATACTAGGTGCTAAAAACTCTCAGACCAAAAGAAAAGAAAGAAAACACACAAACACACACAGTAGATGCTGATTACCCACCCTTCTGTGTCAGCTCTGCATGATGTGGGATTCCCCTCTGTATGCTGTGCTGTGATTACCATTAATAAATAAATAAACTGGTTTGGGCCCATAGCAGAGCTATAAGGGAACAGAGCTAGGTGGCTAAACGCAATGCTTGGGAGAAAGGAGGCAGAGTCAGAGAGAAGCCATGTAGCCCCACCAGACACAGACGCCTGTTGGAATTTTGCCAGCCAGCCACAGCCACATGGCAATACACAGATTACTAGAAATGGGTTAAATTAAGATGTTAGAGTTAGCCAATAAGAAGTAAGAGCCAATGGGCCAAGCAGTGTTTTAAATAATATAGTTTCTGTGTGGTTATTTTAGTTCTGGGCAGCCGATCAAGCAGCCTCCTCCTACATCCGCATGTATCTTAGCCTTTTTCAGAATCTTAGAGTCTATGAACTTGCTAATGAGAAACTAACTCTGCTTGAAAGGACAGAATGGCTAGGTGATGACTCAGTCTTGTGTGTGTGGCAACAGCTAGATGGTGGTACATACAGGAGGCCGTTACACCAACAAGAGGGAGTTGGAGGTCAGAACTGGGCTTCTAGCCCACAATGTGTTAGAAGGTAAAAGGAAATGAATGGCACCTTGCTCTGCACAGATAAGAAGCCCAAGGAACCCAGTGGTATAAGATCTGTATTTGCACACATTGCTGGGGTCATGAACTTTTTAGAAAGTGTCTTCCTGTCAAGACTGCCTTCCAAAGTTAATTTTTAAGGAATGCCTTCCCCAGCATTAGACTAAATGCTTTCAGAGCAGAACATGTCTTTACTGCATGGTGATTGTCACATTGCCTCCACAATTATTAAAGGGATCCTAATTTCTGTCTTTTTCTCAGCATGCTATAAAATAAAAAAAAAAGGACAGAGCTGTGTCTCTTTGGGATGACACCTGATACATAGATGTAGGGACCAAGAAGGCACTCAATAAATGAATGACAATCCAGTTTCCCTCAGTGAGATGAGCAGAAACGTATCTGAGAATGAGGATGAATTTCAATGTGCAGCTCAATGACGGTGAGTGAAGAAGGCTTTCCCCCATGTACAGAAAGAGTGGTAGACTTTATGCCAGGCCTATAAGATAGTGATGACTGACGACTGTGTAAACATCACAGAGCCTGGAACCAGCACGTCCGAATCAAAAACCTCACCTGCTCATTACCACTTGTGAAAATTTGTAGAAACAAAGCTGTTTGTCTGATTTTGTTTTCTCTCCCTGTTTTTATGCCCTTTCACATCTCATCCCACTTCATTGTCATTTGGCAGAAAGGCGATCTTTACTCTTCTGTCCAAAAACTAAGGACCTTACACTGTGGAGATAGCTCAGCTACAAAGTGCCTGCTAACAAACACACAGATCTGAGTTCGATTCCCAGGTGGATGTGGTCCTATGTACTGTGATCCCAGTTCAGGGAAGTGGAGGCAGATAGGTATCTGGTGCTGCTTAACTAGCTAGCACAGCCTAGCTGGCAAGCTCTAATCTAGGGAGAAACCCTGCTTCAAAAAAAAATCAAAATTAAAGTTAAAATGAGTATAGCACCCAGGGAGCAATACCCAACACTGTGTTCTTCTCTCCATATGCACAGATACACATGTGCATATGTACATGAACACACATGTGAACATTCTTTTTGTTGTTGTTGTTGTTGTTGTTATTGATATTTATTGAGCTCCTCATTTTTCTCTGCTCCCCTTCCTACCTCTCCCCTCCCCCCTCAGTCCTACCCCAAGGTCTCCATGCTCCCAATTTACTCAGGAGATCTTCTCTTTTTATACTTTCTACTTCCCATGTAGATTATATCTATGTAAGTCTCTCGTAGTGTCTGCATTGTTGTCTAATTTTTCTGGGATTGTGGTTTGTAGGCTGGCTTTCTTTGCTTTATGTTTAAAAACAACCTATGAGTGAGTACATGCAATAATTGTCTTTCTGGGTCTGGGTTACCTCGCTCAAAATAATGTTTTCTAGCTCCATCCANATGAACATAGTTGAGCACATGTCCTTATGGCACGATTGAACATCCTTTGGATATATACCAAAAGTGGTATTATTGGGTCTTGAGGAAGGTTGCTTCCTAATTTTCTGAGAAATTGCCACACTGACTTCCAAAGGGGTTGTACCAGCTAAACTGTTGATCACCATAGAAGGACAAAACAAGATATTCAATGACAAATCTAGATTTCACCAATGCCTAGCAACAAACCCAGCCCTACACAAAATACTAGAAAGAAAACTTCAACCCAAAGAAGATAGCTACACCAACAAAAACACAGACAATTGATGATCTCATTACAGCAAATCCTGAAAAAGAAAAAAATGCACAAATTAACATCACCAAAAATGAAAACTAAATTAACAAGAAATAGCAACCACTGGTCATTAATATTCATTAATGTAAATGAACTCAACTCACCCATAAAAAGGCACAGGCTAACAGATTGGATGCAAAAACAGAATCCATTCCTCTTCTGCATACAAGAAACACATCTCAACCTCAGTCTGTCTGTAGCAGAGTCTCAAAAAGTTTGGGAAAAAATATACCAATCAAATGGGTCTGTGAACATTCTTACACATGCGCACATGCACGCATGCACACACACACACACACACACACACTCACTCACTCAGTTGTCTTTTGTATTCTGGATCCTAAACCTTTTAGAATCTGAAAGGAAGTCTTGTTTTCCTTCTCTCAACTATTTGCACATTTTGGATTTTGTCTTGTTCTATTAACTTGTGACATAGCCTTGCTATGTTGTTCAAGCTGGCCTTCAACTTGTGGCCTCCTGCCTCTGATTTCCTCTCTGAATACTGACATTTAGAGAGGCATGTTCACATTGAGCTTGACCTGCAGATTTTTATATTTAGCCAAGTACTCTTTGGTGTAGGAGGTCCTTCTGTATTTGTGTTGCTTTCGTTGGTTAAATAAAGAAACTGCCTTGGCCTTTTGATAGGGCAGAACTTAGATAGGTGGGAAGACAGAACTGAATGCTGGGAGGAGGAAGGACAGACAGAGAGAGTCGCCAAGAAGTCAGCAGGTCATGAATCTCCAGCCTGAGATGGACATAGCTTAGAATCTTGCTGGTAAGCCACAGTCACATGGTAAACACAGATTAATAGAAATGGGTTAGATCAAGATGTGAGAGTTGGCCAAAAAGGGGCTAGATATAATGGGCGAGGCAGTAATTTAATTAATACAATTTCTGTGTGGTTATTTTGCGGTTAGCAGGCCAGGTGGTGGGATATGGTCCATGCCCTCCTTCTACGGGTGTAAGATAGCTGGGCGGGATGGAACAAAAGGGGCCACATTCCTCTCACTACAACCCTTCCTTCCTTTCTTTCTTTTTTCTTTCTTTCATTTGTTAAATTTTTCCTATCTTGGATGCTGTCCTGTCTACATCTAGGTTTCTGTCTGTCCTTCTGCATTATTATTCTCACCTGTCCCAGTTGTTCCACTGGAATATGTTTACTGAAAGCAATAATGTGAGCTTCATGTTGCAAAAGTCCATTGGAAAGTGTGTAAGGGTTATTCCATTTTAACATCTTTGCAGCACTTGAGAAAATAGAGTGTTTTGTTCATTTTAAAACTTTCTCCTAGATTCTCTGAGGAAGATGCCCTTGGGTGTTCATTTCCAGACCGACAATCTCATCCTCTGAAGTTCCTCCCTCAGGTGAACTTCTTCTCCTTATCTATTAAAACTACTTTCCTCAAAGATCTGCTGTTAGCCAGCAGACTCTTTCCT
Source organism: Bramus lutescens (assembly GCA_001685075.1). NCBI lineage: Eukaryota > Metazoa > Chordata > Mammalia > Rodentia > Cricetidae > Bramus > Bramus lutescens. The sequence continues at coordinate 15,934 of LOEQ01001550.1, forward strand.
ACTTTCCAGCAAGTGTTTCTCATAAAAATTAGGATTTCATTTTCAAGAGCGCAAATTCCCAGAAAGGCAGTGATGTCGCATGTCTTTAACTCAAGCACCCCAACAGCAGAGGCAGGAGGATCTCTCTGAGTCTGAGGTCAGCCTGGTCTACAGAGCAAGTTCCAGGACAGCCAGGACTATGCAGAGAAATCCCATCTCACAAACAAACAACAAAACAAAGTGAAAATTTCCAAGCATGGTAAAAGAGTTGGCTCAGAAGCTAAAATCTCTTTGCCGCACAAACCTGAGGACCTGAGTGTGATCCTTAGTACCCTGTTCTTGTGACTGACATCTCTAATCCTACCCATGACTCCCAGCATGGACCACTGCAATATCTGACCTATTGGTTTTATTGCAGGATTGCTTGTAATTCCTTCTTTGTTAACACATAGGGTTCCTACAAAACCACCACGATGCCAGTTCTGAGACACTCACTGTTCCTGTGATAAGCACCAAACTGCGCTCTGTCATTCTTTCTCTGGGAGAAATATTCTATGCCATTTCCCCCTTTGCATCATTGTACATGTTTTCTGGTACAATTTTCTTTTTCTAGACTTTTTTTTTAAATTTTTTTTGTAACCAATTATTTTTCTCTCAAGTTTACTATCCTTCCGCAAGGAGGAGTTCTATATCTCTCAGTCTAGGTAAGTACCGATGCCTTCGACGTTCCTTGTTGCAGTTCCACGTGACTTGTTTTAGCAGCGTCTACTTTCCATACAGACAGGAGCCTTGTGAGGAAGGCTATGCCTGTCCCATACAGTGTCTGCTCAGGTGTCCTCCTTTCTTCTTCCTTCCTTTCTAACTAAAATTATATTATAATCCAGGATTTAAGTGTTACAGGAATCAGTAACCCTCTCCACAAAAAGACAAGCTTATCAGCAGAACTGTGGGAAGCAGGTAAAGGTCTGGAGGAAATGAACCTTAAGGAAATGTTGTTTACTTTGTTAGAGACTGGATCGTGGTGCTCAGTCAGACAGTGATGTAGGAGGGTCATCAAGCAGGGCCTGCTCCTCCCTCATTACTACAGAATGGCGCCCAACATGTTTAACTAACTCCGTGTAAAACCTGAGAGAGCTTGGGAAGTAATTCTGGGCAGAAAAGAAT
>LOEQ01001550.1:37904-57410 GCA_001685075.1 Bramus lutescens
ACAGAAAGAGATCAACAAGGTTTTGAAACAGTGAATTAACCAGATCTGCTCTTTGGAAATATCCTACTCAAGGAAGTATGAATATCTCAGAGAGAAGAAGCAAAAATCAGGGAACCAGACAGCAAAGAGTAACACATCAGCCCAGCAGAGCTATGATGCCTAATGTCACCTGAAATCTTGGAGGACAGAGAGACCCAGATACTCAAGGATTAGATTCTGAGGGGAGAAACAGCAGGTCTTTGTGGTAGGTTCATGTAGAGTTGTTTCAATTATTTATACAGAGCATATATTGAATGGTTAATCTGAGCCAAATATCTCTGCTAGATGCTATGGATAGAAAAATGAGTTTGACAGAATGTTTTCCTTAGTTAAGGAGACAGACACATATGTAGACAATTTCAACACAGTGTAATAAATGTTACCGTAAAGAGAGGAACAGGAATCACATACTGGTGTAATTATTCATTAAGACTGCCAGAATGTCTCTTTTTCATCTTTGGCCCTCATGAAAACACAAGAGCCGACTTCCCTTGACTTTGGGAAGCTCACCTCTGCCTTCACAACATGTTGTCAGAAGACAATATATCTCTAACTGTGGTCAAAAACTGAGCCTCACAGTGACTGAGACAAAGCTCTGTTTCACCTTTACAAACTCTGAAAACACATGCTAAACCTTCCCAACTTAATTAATCAAATCTCTATAAAGTTTTTTCTGTCCTCTTTAGGTTTTCAACAAACAAACAAAACCCACCACAACTAAAAAGGACATTTTGTACTGTACAAGATCATGTCCTTCATCATAAGCCTGAAATATGCACTTAGGTCAAATAATTTCTTTGAATCTTTATCTTAGAAAAGAAAAAATAACTATATTGTTTTGTCTCCAAGTTCTTATGAAGGATCATGTACTTTTAGTTCTCATATAATTTTTTCTCAGATTATTTGCAGATAAGTTTAATAAAATGTTTATGGACTAATCTTTGGTCTATGAAATACACACACACACACACACAAAGCCCGCAAGATGCTTTTTCCTTCCTTTAGAGACTAAACAAGATTCTGTCCTTCTTCTTCACTTGTGACTATTGGACACTACAAAATAGTATGGTTCATAAGGCTTTGAAGGAATAACTTGGAGAAAATACAAATGCATGCATTGCCATTGTTCTACTTTCTAAAATAATGTAATTGTCCAATGTTACCCTTTATTTACCTGCTTAAGCAAGTTGGGTTTTTTTGTGTGTCCTCAGACTCTGTGAATGTGTAACTGGGATAATGAGCTGCAGGAATACTTTTGAATGCAGGATATGAAAACCCAAAGGCTCAAGTTGACCTGACACGTGAGGAATTATAGTTGTTTCAAGTCTCAACTTGCAGTTTCTAAGCAAGGATAGCTTGAGCATTAGGACAGCGTATCTCAGCATTGCTTTCTCTACTAAGTTCCTTTCTGGAAACTTCATAATAGTTTGATGTCCTATGTAGGATCCAAGAAAGACAAGTGATCCCACAAGGAAGGTAAAAGCAGCATGGTTTCCTATGGCTTGCACAGAAGTCACACAGTGTTTCTTTTATGAAGCATTCTCTATTGGTTGAAATAGCCAACTCTACTTAGACATAAGTTAAGGAGAGCTAATTTCAAACTTGGTAAGTTTGGCAAAACAAGATTGATAAGGATGGCAAAGTAACACTGAAAGACAGGGACTGTGATGAGTTATATCTCTTGTAATTGAAACTTGGTACATTTACCTTAATTTAATAGCTAGAATATTTTTTCTCAAGCACTTCATGTATTTAATAGTTTCACAATAACTACACAAGCCTCAATATTCAAGTTGTCATGGATCTTATTAGTTGAAGGTTTGTTACCTGGAGATGCAGACTGCTTTCCAGTTAGCTTGGGAAAAATCGTAATATACAATACATAAAAATAAAGTTTCAGTAACCTGGAGTACCTATCAATATAACTCACTATTTTGTAGTTTAATATTTTTGTTTGTATGCTTGTTGAATTTTGTAGCCATTCCAAGATGTTGCCTCATAGGAATGGGGTAGAACCACTCAAGTACGGCCACAGCAGAAAAGCCATCCCTGACCAAGAGAAAAAGAAAAATAGAGGAGTCAAATGAAGGAACTGTATGTAAGCAGCTTCTGTGTTTGATTCTGAAATGGTCCATCTCAAGCTTGTGCTCTGAATGCTTTTTTATACAACATGTGACATTAATTTTAGTGGCTATGAAACCCTTAAGAAGTGAAGCTTCATTGGCAGAGACAGGCCCCAGGGATAAGATGCTGGTTCTAGCACATTCTCCTCTTCCTGTTCAAATGTCATGTGAACAGCAACCAAGTTATATTTCTACCACCAAGTATTGATGTTCTTCTTTTTGCTACAATGGATTGAAATCACATGAAGTCAGGATCCAAATAAGTTTTCTTCCTTCATGTTTTTGCCATGTATTGTAGTCATAGCAATGCAAAGGGGAAGTTGTTCCAACCAAGTCAAACTACATGCTTTTTAGGAGTTTGGAAATGATTTGAATGATGGATGGGGAAATGTTTGGAGTTACAGGTCAGAGAATCCCTAAAATGATAGAAGATATTAGTGGGAATATAAAAGATCAGGCTAGTTATAAAAATGCAGACTGCAGAAACTGGGCTAATTATCCTCAGACTTAGTATTCAGAATATAGTGTGGTTATTGTTCAATGCGTTTAGTGATGCATACCATGTGGATTAGGACAATAAGTTAAAACAATAAAGAAGAGATAGTAAAATGGTCAGTATGATGAAAGATGGAGGATAAAGTTGCATAAAATGCTTTAATTATTAATTAATTAAATCAGTGTCTACAAAGAGAAGCCATGGGAATGGGATGGTAACTCAGAGGATAAAGCACTTGTTTCGCAATAATAAGAACCTGAGTTCAGATCCACAGCAACATATAAATGTTAGGTGAGTCTGGTGGCCTTCCTGCAATTCTAGTACTCAAAAGGTAAAGGAAGTTGGCTAGCTAAACTCTTGAGTCAATGAACATAGTGAAGGAATAATCGAGGAAGAATCCCAGGAAAAATTATGAGTCTCTACAAGTACATACACAGATGTTCATGGGCAACCCTACACACATTTACTGGGATAATAGGAAAGAGAGGCAAGACCTATCAAAGACTCCATAACCTACAAAGACAAATTCCCTTGAAATATTTCTCTCCAAAAGGAGAGAGTTACAGGATATCTTGCTGAAACAGAGACAGCTAGGGAAGTATTTTCCCAGGTTCAGTTGTATAGGAACTTAGAAGTCACTTGACTGTGGTCCAAGGAGGTCCTGTTATTTCTCAGGAGAGCTTGTGTGTCCATATGAATTCAAGAGATAAGGTCAGGGATGTTTACACCAGGATTTTAAAGGAAAGCCTGTAAGACTGGACAGAGTATTATGGGATGGATTATTATCAGGGATCCCTGAATAGGCTATGCATAAATTTGTAAACATAAAGCCTAAACTGAGATGGAGAGCTCAGGATATTGTAGACACTTGGAGCATTGGATATTATCTGAGGAAATTCCCAACTGGCATAGGGAGCCAGCACTGGAGAAAGACTGTTGCATGTGGCAAGGTTGAAGATTCAAGGCTGTCTAAGCTCACTGGAGTTCACAAGATGACACAATGTAGTTAAAAATGAAGTTCCTAGATTTGATGTTTCAGGTTTTTGTTCCTTTTGTTGGTTCAACATTCCCCTGCTGTATTCCTTCCATCTGGAAGGAAAATTAGAAATTTGGAAAAGAAGTTTAGAACTTGTTATTTAATGTTTATTCTGCTTTTGTAGGAGCTCATAGGTAAGGGTCCTTCTGCAGCTTCAGAGAGATTTTGAATTTCAGACTTTTGAAAGGTACTGAGACTGTTACAACTTTGGAGACCAAATCAATTTTGCATTATGAGAGGAAAAGAAAGCCTTTGTGAGCCCAGAACAGAATGATGTTGTTTGAGTCTGCAATGTCCCCCACAGACTTCTTCTTTGAAAGATTATACTCCAGCTTGTGGCACTGTTTAGGAAAGCTATGGAGCTTCAAGGGTAAAGCCTACCTGATGGAAGCAGATCATGAGGGAGAGGTCTCTGAAAGTTTCAGTCTGGTCCCTGGTTCAGGCTCCTTCTTGTTTCCTGGTTTGCTGCCACGTGAACAATTCCTACCCATGAAGGAGCTGCTCCTCTGACATGCCCTATTGTGATGGACTGGAATCCCTTAAGCTAGGAACCCAAACCAACCCTCCCTTCCTGCCACGTGTTGTCATCTCAAAGACTCAAAAGTACCAAAGACAGCACTGGATCAGAATATTGCATTCTCTGTCCATGGTGCTGAATCTGTGCTCACCCGAAAGACAACGAAAGTAGACTATCTAGATTTGAGAGGTTTTCATTACATTATAGAATTGTTATTAAAAAAAAAAACTTCAAATTTTAGGAACACCTGTGCTCAGAGAAAGATGGAACCGCCTAGAAGGAAGTACAGACTAAGGAAGACATCAAGTGAACACGGACAGACACACAAATCCTAAAGAACTGGTGTGTCAAAAATATGAAGAAACTGTGGGTCTGGGAAAGACCTGTGCTTGCACTTAGAGCTTCAGAAAATAACAGCTACAGGAATTGGCCACAACTATAACCACAAAGGCCAAAGGAATTGCCATTCAGTGGTTGTGGATATTTGCAGGGATGTGAACCAAATGATACTCTTGTGCCACCACCATTACCAATCACCCAAGCCTATCGTTAAATTTAGACTTATGTATTCTCCTAGTTAAACATCAGAAGGAGATGTGGTGCGGTGGGGGGTTCAGTGAAAAACAAGTCACATAGGACTTAGGTTTCCTGAACTATTTATCCAAAACAAGCCGAGTTTGATAACCAGAGTCATTGAAATACTTTGGACAGATTTGATACCCCTATTCAGTCACCAGTGCAGAAAGTGGGTAAGAATAGAGGAAATTATTTAAAGGGGCAGCAGTTCCCTTTTGCATATTGAAATCATAAGCATTGCCTGTAATTGTGGCACCCACTCCACACACTAAGTTTGGACAATCTAGTCTGAAGGGAAGAGAGGTTTTCTTTCTGTTCTCCTGTGTTCATTGGCTAGAAGCCTAATAATTAGACAACAAAAGTGAAAAGGTAAAAAGAGCAGACATATGCTAACATGAGGATGGCTCTTATATTTGCGATTCCTATGATAAAAAAGTATGATACATGGCTGGAGTTTAGAGGTGTGTTTTCTCACCTTTGAAGGGCTAACATTAAAGAAAAAAGGTCCTTTTAAAAATAAATAAATAGTGTTTTGCAAAATAACTGGATATTTAGGTTAATGGATAAAAAGGCACAATATTCTTGTAAATTGAGAAATGCCTGGTAACCCTCACCTCACATGGTCTTTCCTTTCTCACAGCCCCTGCATTTAGGCAAGAAGCAGAGTTCAGACAAAGGGGGTCCCTAACTTCATTGAATACCAAACATTTTCAGGTTAAAATAATGTTTGTTATTTCAGAGTCACACATTTTATGGTAAAGTGGAAAACCTTATGTTCATAATACTCATTCCTATCTGAGGAGCTTGCCGGAAGGTCAGAATCTTTCTTGTAACAGCACAAAGGGGGCTTTCTTTATAGTTACCTATTGGAAGAATTAATGTTTCATAGAGATGGCAATCTACAGATGGGTTTCTGTTGCAGAGGGTCAATCTTGGTTTAATCCAACTGATGAGTAAACAGCCTGGGTGTGGACGAATAGCAAAAACTCCAAAGTTTGAAAACTTATTTTCCAGCACTCCTCCAGCTTGGCTATGTGACTTCACCTTGAATTATGGAATAGTTACATGGTTGAGATCCCCAACAGAGAAGTGTGCTTGAAGCTGATTCTGTTTTGTTCAAACGAAACCCAGATTCTAGGTACATAATGATGGCACCCCAGTGTTATTATCGGCACACTGGGGCTTTGGTGTTGAGAGTAGGCATGTTCAAGTACATTCCATTCCTCCCTCTGTTTTAATCTTCCCGGTGTTCTACTTACAAAGCCCCGAATGAAGCCAGGATTTTCAGCTTTTTCCTGCTTTCATTCTTTTCAGCATATGCTGGGGTCAAAGGTGAAATTCAATTCCTGGTTCTCAGCTGCAACTAACCTGGAACGAAACCTTCTTTGCTTTTTCCCATCCTCAATTATGCTTTCAAAAGAGATGCTTTGAGGCCTCCCTACATTCTCTCCTACAAAATTTCCCCTTTCCTCATGTCTGTAAAGGGAATGTTCAAATGTGATAACTATATTCCTTTCTCTCACACCCCACCCAGCCATATGTTGTTGTTTTTTCAGCACAGTTAGATTTTTTTTCCAGGATGGCAATATGTTGTTTTTTGGGTTGCTGCTTGTTTGGAAGCGTTTTTCCTGAGTCTTGTGGTCATGAGAAATATGCTGATTTCTGGGATCATCCTTTTTGACCAGACCCCATATTTCAGAGAGGCTGACTATTGTCTGAATAATGTATCACAAAATAAAAAGGCACTTCATTGTATCTTTTCCAGGAAGTCTTATTCATCTTTATTCATTAGCTTGAAAAAGGCCTTCAACTCCCCCCACCCCCAAGAAGCTGATGAAATATGTCTTTAGTTTTATCTGAGTTCCCTCACCACCAGTGGGTGTAAGGCCAAACTTCCTGAAACTATTTATTTAGTGCAATAGTTTCTGTTCTCATATGCCCTCTTGATAAGAGCACAGGCGTTTGTTTTCTGTGCTCTTACTACCTAGAAAAAGCATCAGAATAGCTCCATTATTGAGACTGGACACTCAAAGACTGCAGAGATATTTAACTTGCCTAGTCATGGAGCCACCTAGTGGAGAGATCAGGAAAGTACCTATATTGTGTTTCTCCACAGTAAAATGAAGCCTCGGAATTAAGTCCTCTTCTCCGTCATTAAAGCTGACCATAATCTGCCTCCACATACAGCTCCTACAGTAGAGCTGGGATGCAGACCCATCCTTCCTTTAATCAGATTTCCACGGTTTATGTATCTATTGGTGGTGTTGTTTTGTTTTTCGAGACAAGCTTTCTCATGTGTAGCTTTGGAGCCCGTCCTGGAACTCACCCTGTAGACTGGACTGGGCTCGAACTCATAAAGATCCCCCTGCCTCTGCCTACTGAGTGCTGGGTCTAAAGGCGTGCGGCATCACCACCCAGGTTTTATGTATGCAACTTAGCTTGGATTAAATGTAAGGACCCTGGTTTGCTCCCGCCTCTCCTGTTAAGTGACTATACTGGTTGTAAACTCAAATAGGCCTGAATTTGAATCTTAGTTTCTTAGATACTAAGAAACCCCACATGCAAATGGAGGGAGTGCGGTTAAGTCACACAATCATTGCAGTAATCAACAAAGGACCCATAGAGAGAAGCACACAGTGATCACTTTAATGTACACTACTACCTCTGTTTAGTCCACTAAAATGATGTGGCTCTCTAGGATATTGTTTCTAAAAGCACCAACTATTATCGGTGCCCTGCTTTCCAGTAATTTGACTCACTCCTATGAACCTTGGAGCAGCACAGTGCAACTATCATGCTGGTGTCTGACCTATGGCTGCTTACGCTATCCCTCACCATGGGTAGAGACTGCATTATGGCTGTAGTACAGGGATAAACAGTTTTCTGTGAGTAATAACACTTTTGTTAGCAAATTGAGATTCGTGCACAGAGTGTTTTGATCACATTCACCCACTCCCCACTTCTCCCAGACTGGAGTCTCCTTTCCTACCTATGCTAAATATTCTCTTCCTCATCCTCCTTTTATCGAGTCAGATTTGTGCTGCATCGGTCATGGAGCTACTGGCATTCAAAAGCTGCTGAAAGAGAGTCGTTTTCTTAAAGAAAAATGGATCATTAGTCGACCAGAATCCAATGGCAGACCTCACATCCAAGAATGTATGGAGAAAAGAACAGTATATATCTGTAAACGGTAAGCTAGAAAATTTACCCAATCTGGTATTATTTTATGAGCACTTTCTGCATTCTCAGCCTCTTTCCAAATTCACAACACTTAGTCAAGTAAACTATAACTCTTACTGTATTAAGCGTACCATGCGTTGGTCCTATCTATTTGTGCTCTAAAAAGCACTTACTAATTTTATGAACTCCTAACAATAACCCTTTGTAAATGGAGCTGTTGTTATTCCCACTTTGTGGAAGAAAAAACTGAGTGTACACATTCCTCATGAAGGGGACGTGCTATTTGAACACAGGAAGTCTTACAGGTTTTCGGTTTAAGAGTGACATTTCTTTCTATTTATGGTAAAAGGGGATATTTTTATTGCAAGTCTTTGAGATTTGGGATATTAAAATATTTTGAGATAAAAATGGAAGCTAGAAGTAGTGAAGGGCTTGTCCACACTCATTTGTTTTAAAAGTAATTTATCAAGGCCTTGAGCTAAGCCCATCTTATCTGTGAGTTCCAGTTTAGTGACCTTTAACCTTTGGTATCTGCAAGGTCATAAGTTGAGAAACAACTATAAGAGGAAGAATGGCTTGGATCCAGCTACAAAAAACTACATTTCCATCCAATTATCATTAGTACAATAATGCAACTCCTGGATGGGGCCATACAGCATTGACTTTCTACTCTTTGAAAACAGAAAGTCAAGGCACCCATGTTGACTGTTATGTGCCGAGCTAATTAACACATGATTAACCTTTCCATTAAGTAAATTTCTACCCACCAGAGAACAAGGACAGGACTTGGTTGACTTTCAGTATTAAACTTGTTGGAGGGATTAAGGAAAGATCTAAACTCAACTTCCAGGAAACCCCCTCCTGATCTAGGAATATGCACCTTTTCCACTGGAATTATTAAAAGCCCAAACCCAAATATACCAAGATAGCTGTCTGTTATTTTGTCTGCCTATCCCTGTGTCTCAAGACTTTACACTCCTTTGCTCTATTAAGCCTAAACTCTTCTCTGTAAACCCACCTTGTGACAATCCTTGAATACTTCCAACAAGACCAAGAGCCTTCTTGTAGAAGGAAATGGAGAGAGTATGCTTTCTTTTTTCCATTTCATAATTTCATATTTTTTGCTTCTTTGTCAAAAATCAGGTATTCGTAAGTGTGTGGATTAATATCTGGGTCTTTGATTCGATTCCATTGGTCCTCCTGTCTGTTTTTATGCCAACACCAGGCTGTTTTCAGTACTGTATCTCTATAGTAGAGTTTGAAGTCAGTGATTGTGATGCTTCTAAAAGTTCCTTAATTGTATAGAATTATTTTGGCTCTCCTGGGTTTTTTGCTTTTCTATACGAAGTTGAGTATTGTTTTTTTTAAGATCTATGAAATTTTGCTGGGATTTTGATGGACATTACACCTGTAGAAAACGACAAGATCTCCTGAGTAAAATGGGAGCATGGGGACCATGGAAGAGGGTTGTAGGGGAGGGGAGAGAAAGGGAGGGAAGCAGAGAAAAATGTATAACTCAATAAAATTAATGAAAGAAAAGAAGGAAATGGAGAGAGACAAGAGGTGAAGGGAGAAACATTGGATATTCCTCAATCATCTATGTAGGTGGTCAGAAAATTGTTTATTTTTACTTCTCTAGTGATGTAGTATTTGTATTTTAATAAATAAATCTTGCCTGAAGACCAGAGGCAAACCTAAAGCCACTAAAGGTCATGCAGTGGTGGCACACACCTTAATCCTGGGATTTTGGAGACAGAGTCAGATGGATCTCTGTGAGTTCAAGGCTACCCTTGGCTACCCAAGATAAATGCAGAAAAAATTCGAGGTGGCAGTGGTTTACACCTTTAAGTTTAAAGGCAAACTCCTGGAAAGTCATATTTCTTTAATCCCAGCACTAGAGAGACTATAAAATGCAAGGAGAGAGAGGCCTTGTCTCCTTAGTTTGCAGTTGCCTTGGTAGAGGTAAGACTTCTGTAGTGGCTTGGGAGCTTTGCTTTTCTGGTTTTTTGAGTTGAACCCCAAATTTTGTCTCTGGATTTTTATTATTTGTACTACAAGTTCAATTGGTTTTCACTTTAACTGCCTAACTGCCCAACTCAAACTATTGTGTCAAATTCTTACAGTTTTGAACTGCACAGACATCCTTCATATGATCTACAAACACACACACACACACACACACACTTTTTGTTATTGAAAAATAAAGAAAAATACTGTGACCAAGCTTGATGTTGGTTTACACTGTCTTTACTGTGAGTTTAAAGAGTCCTTCTGTTTTTATCTCTGGATAATTTATGGGTCCCTGGGAGCAGGTGATGTGCTCACACATGCTTCTGAGTTCTGCAGGGCTGTCAGAGGTGCATGTGACATTTGCAAGATCTAGTTCCTATTTATACCAGATCTCTGCAGCTGCTTTCTCTGTGGTACCTTTTCTGTTTTGCTTGTAAAAAAAACATAAAAAAAAATAAAAAATCAACTTCTCACATCCTTATTTTTGTTGCATCTGAGGATACTGTTATGACGCTTTGAAGCTATCATTGATGTTCTCATTTGGAAACAACACAGCAGTGCCACAGCATTCGACCCTGTTGGCCCTCTCATATAGGAAGCAAAGCCCTGGATGTGCACAGTGCCTTCCTGTGATTTAGAAACTTAAAAGTACAGAGCTAGCCTTTTATGTTGGCTCCAGGACAAACCTGAACTTTCATTCCTAATTTTTTTGTTCATGATTTTTTTTGGATAAAAATGTCTTTTCTTCCCAATTTTCAATTTTATCTTGGTAGTTTCCTTCAACTTCAGGGATCAATATGATGATGTAATAAAAAAAGAAAAATGTAGCAAGAAAGCAAGACAGATTTGGGCATACATAGAAACCAGTTTTAAGTGAGTTTGAGGGGTGGGACTCACTGAAAAAGTGGTATGTGAGCAGAAACTAAATAATGGTGCCAAGGGATTAATGTAGGGGTGAAGGGAGCATATCCCACCTTGCAAGACAAGGTAGGCAAGTTTCTTGAGATAAATTGACAGAACTGTCTCTGTTTATGGGGGCGTCACTGGGAAAAAAAAGGAGTTCTCCCAAAGCCAGCAAGACTGGAAAGTCTATATACCCTGTTTACAGAGAAGAAAGAAGTAGGCCTATGGGAAGTTTAAAGAAACAGATTTTGTGGAGATGAAGGGACCCAAAGAACAGGTAACAGCCTGGGACAGTTCACTTTGGCTCTGGGTGTCATTTCCTATTTACTTCAAGTTTATCTCTCTCGATGGGTTACAGAGATGGCTCATCATCCCTGTCTTTCCTCAGAAGAAACTCTGTTTGATAAAAGAATCTCAGAACCTCCATGGACTTTTGGAAAGGAAAATATGGAGACAGGGGCAAAGTAGGTGAGAAAATCAGAGAGACCCAGAAGAGAGCTAACACTGGCTTCAGCACACATACGGAGGACTAATAACAAGGGCATAGAAAAAGCAAGTGTCTTGACAGAAGGTCAAGCCAGCCTTGGGGAAGCATGTAGAGAGAGGGGCCAGAGCTGAGGGAGCATCAGAGAGGGACACAGGAGTGAGAGAAAGCTCATGCAGATGCATTTTACAGTTACCTTCTGATTGCTGTGATAGAAAAATCTACTGTTTGACAGTAACCAACATACCAATATCTGTTGTAATTAGAGAAGTGTTTATGTCCTAAACTGAAGAAGAAGAAGAAGAAGAAGAAGAAGAAGAAGAAGAAGAAGACTTCCTCCTTTTCCTCTTCCTTGTATTCTTCTCTCATACAATATACCTCAATGGCATTTTTACCTTCCTCCACTCCCCCCACCACACATCTCCCCTTTCCCCCAGATCCATTCTTCCATTTCCCTTCAGGAAAAAAAAAGCAGGCCTCCCAGGGATACCTACCAAACACAGTTACAAGTTACAATAAAACTAGATAAAGACCCTTATATCGGGGATGTTAGGCAACTAAGTAGGAGAAAAAGGGTCCAAGACCATGCAAAAGAGTCGGAGACTCAAATCCCACTTTTAGGAACCCCACAAAACACCAAGTTATACAACCATAATGCGCATATATATATATATGTTTGTGTGTGTGTGGTGTGTGTGTGTGCGTGTGCGTGTGCGTGTGTGTGTGTGTGTGTAGAAGACCTAGCTCAGATGCATGTAGGTTCCATGATTGCTGCTTTGGTCTTTGTGAGCCCCATTGAAGCTTGATTGATTAGTTGATTCTGTGGGTCATGTTTGGTCCAAAGGCTTGGTGCAACCTTTGAATCAAGATGTTGAAATGTAAAGATGTGAGATTGTGATGTTATGGGACAAGGCTGTTAGAAAGTAATTCACTGATGAGTGGCAGGGGATCAAATGACGAGACTCTAGATAAGTTCCTGCAACTTCCACTCCTAAGTGAGACTGACTGTAACTCCTGAAAGTGGAACACTAAACACCAAATCTACTGGCATCTGGGTTTCGTATTTCTCAGCTTTCAGAGACATGATAAACAAATTTATAATTTCTGTATCCTAATCTATGGCATCTCCTCACAGCAACAGAGGCAGATATGTGAGTCTTAGTCTTCTTTTTATGCTTGCATGGATGCCCTGGAATAAGCTGCACAATGCATGTATATCTGATTTTCTCATGGACAGAATGAGAGTGGGGATAATGGGGCTAATTGTGTCCTTCACTTACCTAATTGTACGTTTTGAAAGAACAAGCTAATGTTCCTGAAAATGCACTTAAATATAAAATATTATGACAATATTAGTATGATTTTTCTTTTAGCCAGGAAGACTTCTGAAGACATGTAAATGCTATTTAGAATTATCAACACATTAGGCAAACTATGGTTTATTAAGTGGCACAAAGCTTTATCACACTGGGGCCTCAAGGCATATTACTCACACAGCTGAACTTTGATGAGGCACAGTGAGAAACTCCTCTAAAATGCATTCTGTGTGTGCTCAGAAGAACACTGAGGTTCTAGCTTCTTGCCACTACTGTAACAAATTACCACAAGCAAGGAGGCTTATAGAAGTTCTAAGTTATTCCCCTACCAGTCCCACAGGCCAGAAATCCAAAATCAAAGGTTAGCCAGATATTAATGTCTAGGGGAGGATCTATCCTGCCTCATCGGGTTGCTGCTGGCTTAAGCAGTGCCTAGAGGTCTCATAATGCTGGCCTTCTCTTCTCCCTGTTCCTTCTCCTCTGAGAACACCTGTCATTCAGAGCCCACCTGGATAAGCCCAGAGGATCTAAATGCATACTTTCTAGCTTAATTACACTTGGTAAGACCCCTTCCTAAGTGAAGTTATATTTACAAGTTCTTATAATTGGGAATGTCAGTGTATCCTTGCAGAAGCCTCCATTCAGTCCATAATAGGAGTGTCCCTGGTAGTGCCAGACAGCTTGAAGACAAGAATCACTCCTGATAGAAAAGCCTTGCAGTACAGCTGAAATAGAACCAAAGAGGAATGAGGAAAGGCACAGATTTGTACTGGTACCACCCATTCAGAACTGAAGAGCTGCATCTCTCAGAGTCATTCTTTTCCTAAAAACTTAAATTCTCACCCTTGCATATTCTCCCTGCCCTACTGCTCCCTTCCCCATCTGCCTCCTCTTATCCCTTGGATTAGGGCATCTGGTGACACCAACTGTCCCTCTTCTCTGAATTTGAATGAACCAGGAAGCCACTGAAATGTCCTGAAGAGATGTTGTCCTCTAAAACGCTAGTGACTTTTGCAAAGTTATGCATGTAGTAAAGAAGCGAGAGTCAGCCTGCTGTCTAGATTTTACAGCTGGTGCATGTTTTCTTCCTCCCAGGTCTTTCTGGCACCATTCACCCTTCCTCCCCCACCTCCTGCCTCCTCATCTTTTAGGTGGGCATGGCTGAGTTGACATTGTCAGTCTCTCCTTAGGATGATTCTTTCAGTTCTTCTCCAGATCTTTTTGTCTCCCATACAGGTGACAGGTTTTTATAAAAGTTCTCTCCAACTACCTTGCAAAATTTTTCTGTGCTCTTGGGAAATGTTATTCCTCTTTTCCTTTGCTCTTCACTGTCAAGATTTTCATTTTTGCATCCTAAGTCTATTACATACATTACATACACGTACATACACACACTCATATACCTGCACTGCAATGATTCATGCTTGAATGAGCTCACAAATACACATACATACACATAGCTGCAAGCACACACAGATAAGCACACAGGATGCTATGTTTGTTATTGATGTACATAAAGGAAAGCCTACTTTAGCTTTGTTGGCTTCAGTGAAAACTAATTATTGGCAGGAGCTTATTAAGCAGAGTTCGAAGTGCTGATTTCTTCCCCAGCATTGAGAACTCCATGCAGTAAATCCTTTATTTGATAAGTTACCCAGTAGAGTGTGGACATTTGTGTATGCAGAAAGAAGTGCAAGAGTGTTGTGAATAAGATCACTACCACAGTCTTTGAGCCAAATCTAAAGCAAGATTTAATTAAACACTAGCTGGGAAGATTGACTGTGGCCACATCCATTCTGGGATTACCAGAAAATGGTGACAAGTCACATTTTGCTGAGGCTTAAAATGGAAAATCCATGAGGTCACCGTATTTCCCATCACATCCAGGGACAAGCATATATCCTGATGTACTTCCTGCCTGCATATCTCCTACCTACATGTAATCAAGCAAATCTGGCATAGTTGGGTCAAAAAAAACTTGTTCAGGGGAGTGAAAACATGAACAATAGCCTCCAGCATCTTAGCTAATAGTTATTCTTGGGCAAGGGGCTTACGGCTTAGAAGCATTATTGTTTCATAAATCTCTTAGGTACAATAATTAAAATTTAAAACAACTTTGGCTCTCAGAAGAGGATGGTCAGTGTCTCATGAAACACACATGAAAGAAGCTTTTCAAAAGATCTTAATTCTTAGTTGAAAGATGTGTTAGTTTTTTGCTTTCTTTGTTTTTGTCGACTTAATATAAACTAGCGTCTCCTGGGAAGACAGAATCTCAGCTGACAAGTTGCCTCCATCAGATTGCTCTATGTGCATGCCTATGGGACGTTGTCTTGAGTGATGGTGTGAGAAGGCCCCACCCACTGTGTTGCAATATCCCTACAGCAGATGGTACTGGGTTATATAAGAAAACAGGTTGAACAAGTCAGAAAGAGCAAACCAGAGCACAATATTCCTCCAGGACCTCTACTTCAGGTTCTACTTCCAAGTACTGGCCTTGGCTTCCCCTGAAGGTGAACTTTTATCTGTAAGATTCTTTAAAACTTTTCCTTCCCAAGTTGCTTTTGTTCATGGTGTTTACCACAGCAACATAAACCAACCTAGAGCAACAGAATCTGGTGTCACCAGGGTGACACCAATGTCTTTCCTGAGAGGATTAACTGAAGAGGAAAGAGGCTCCCTGAATCTTGTCAGCACCAACCATGGACTGTGGTCCCAGACTGATAAAAAGGGGAAAAAATTTAGAAAAACAACCGAGTCCAAGCATTCCCCCAACTCTGCTTCCTGGCCTGTCGCAATGTGAGACATCACAGCTGCATGTTTACCCTCTGACTACACATGTTCCTACTGCTGTGAACCACGCTGTGTCGTCCCTGCACAATGGACTGTGTTCTCTTAAACTGTAAGCCAACACACAGTTTTATTCCTTTTCCTTCTGACAGCCATTTAACAACAGCAACAGGAAAATATTTAATGCAAACTTTATGGGCAGGTAGGTAAAGGTATGAAGTTTGAGTTTACCCTGAAATCAGTAAGAAATTATCTAAATATAACTTCGACTATACCGAAAAAAAAAGAAATTGTCTAAAAACAGTGTCAGATTCATATTCTAGAAAAGCTTCTAAGGGAAGGCTGGAGCATAAAATGAAAGGAAGATGTTAGCTGGATTCTTTTTGTTTGTTTGTTTATGTTTGTGTTTGCTTTTTTTCTTCGTGACAACTATCTAAGAAAAATAATATAAAAATAAAAATGTTTCATTTGGCTTATGGTTCCTGAAGTTTCACTCCAAGGTTGGATGCATCTGCAGCTTGGGTCTGAGGGAAGGCAGACTCTCACAGCGGCAGGAACATAGCTGTCTCACTTCCTGGTGGCCAGAAAGCAGAGAGGTTAGAGAGGGGGGAATGGTGAGATGCAGTACCAACAGAGGGCCCCCATGAGCTACTTCCCCCATCTGTGACTTAACTCCTAAAGTTACAGATCTTCACAAAACAGTACTACCAGCTGGAGACCAAGACTTCAACCAAAGAATGCATGTATGTGTATGTTGAGGGTTTGGGGGGACAGTCTATACTCAAAGGGAAAGGCTGCTTATTTAAGGTTTAAAGATGGTCACAAGTAGGATTATGACAAACACCATCTTTTGTGATTTATTTCTACTGTTGTGTAGCTCTCATGAGAACCTTACAAACTGGTCACACTGCAGATAAGGAAACTGGCAGAGATCATCATGATTGCTTTGATAACTGGGTGGGTACAGGTCGATGCACATAGATCAGTCAAGAGGATTATTTCCAGAATGTGGGAAGACATTACAGTGATTAAAAAACTAACAGGGAATCCCTGAGGGGCCAAGTTTTGGAAAATTGAAGAATCAAGGATTATTCTTAGTGTTCTGTATTAAACATGGATGAAATAGGGCGGGAATCTGCGGTCATGCATAGTTATGAAGAGCAAGGGCTTGTCTTTAGAAATTCAGTGCTTATAGAAAGTCTAATCTTGATTATATCAGTATATGCTAGTTATTCTATGAACAAAAAATATACCAGAATTTTTATTTTTATTTATTTATTTTACATTATGATTAGTGGAGACATATTTAACCACTGCCTGGCATGATGTTGTAAAGGTTTTCAGGGAATTACTAAAGGTGAAGTTTTAATTATTAGTTGTCTGTCTCCCCTTTTTCTTTCTCTTCCTTTTCTATTTCTTACTACAACCAATATCACATACTCTGTAAACCATTAGGATGAACAGCTGTGGCAACACACTTCCACCTATGTATGCAGAGACCGAAGATGAACAGGGCTCCTTAGGGCCTATGTCACCTCCTTAAGCAATTTACCCTATATACAATTTGAAGAGTTCTATTTTTTTTAAAGATTTTCTGCCATGCTATTGATCTCATACAGGTTTATTGAGCTTCTGGATTGTGCTCCTGGAATGTATACTAATTTGTCTGACCCACTCTCAGTCAGCGAATCCATTGTCAGCCAAACTCAGCAGGCCAGGATAAGAGTCAGACTATAGTAATTAAAACCATGCAGCCAAGTGTGGCTCCCTCCAGCTGCTCCTTTTGATCCTAGCATTTGTTTCTATCTCAGTCCATCCCCAGTTTGTTGTCACCCAGTGACCTACTTACTTTATAAAGCTGGACTAAGTGGAATTAGAAGAAAAGACACCCATTCCTTCTTTCTCCCTGGCCAATTAAAAGGGGAATATAGCTGCAAATTTAATGAGAATCTATGAAGGCTTAGTTATACATTGCAGTTGCATCATTGGGTAGAAAAAAATGGATAGTTAGAAATATTGTGAAGTGAAATTTTGGGTTGGTATGACTGTGCATGCCTATAATCCAAGCATTTGGGAGGCAGAGGCAAGAGGAGAGTTTCAACATCAGTCTGGGCTAACTGGCAAGACTCTAAGCCAACAAACATCAACAGTAATAAACACACACACACAGAGAGAGAGAGAGAGAGAGAGAGAGAGAGAGAGAGAGAGAGATTTTAGCATACATATATATGACTGCCCATTTATATCTCTACTAGGTTGAAGAGAGATGTCTCAGACATAACAGCCTAAACAGATTTTCAACCACCCAGCTACCAACATGCTTTCCTCCTCATTGCCTGGGAGAAGAACACAAGCATCAACAATTACTCAAAAGTAATTTTCGTTTCTGCTCATTTCTACACATACCAAGCTGACAGTAATCTCTAGACTAATGGGTATGGTCACAAAAACAGAGTAGATGTGATGGTTGGTCCTGATTGCCAACGTCATTGGCTCTGAAATCAAGAGCCATGCCTCAGTAAAGATCTCTGAGAGACTTTTCAGAGGGTTAATTCATAGGAGATGTGTCTTCCCCAGAGCAGGCAGCACCTTTGGGAGGTGGCCCACAAATGTAGAGGTCAGAGGGAAGAAGTGTGCTGCCTGCATGATTTTGCTTCTCCATGGTAAAGGCAGCAATTTCTACTACTCTTGCTGATGACACTCCTTCCTGACATCCAAGTCCATCTTCCTTGGGTTTCAATGTGAGCTGAAGAGCAGCAGCTATCCAGAAATCTTACAGACCTGTAGCATCAGACTGGGACTGCTGATGCATCCAGGTTCATGGTCTGAATAACTATTGGGTTCTTGGCTTCTCTAGCGTGAAATGTCTAATATACTACTCAACTCCTATTGCTTGTAAGCCATTCTAACAAATTCTCTTTTATAGTACATACTCATTCTATTGGCCTTGATTCTCTTGAGTACTGAATTACTAAGTACATACAATAAGCATTTGCCACTTCCATGTCTCCAACTATGAATCACTTCGCAGGATCACTGTCCTGCTTCTTATCTGAGTATTCTGTCTCCTTTCTTGCTCTTTTCCATCCTCCACACACTTGCCTTTCAATAAGCTTTTAGTAGATCATGTCATTTGTTTCAGTCCCTCAGTGATTTCCCATTGAAATGGAATAAAGAGCGATTTCATTCCCACAGCCTACTAGGCTCCTTATGATGAAGCCTTTACACATCTGATCTCCTTTCACCTCCTTACTTCACTGACTAGGGTGCTCTTATATGATCTTCTAGACCTTCGTTCTTGCCATCTGTATTCTGAGATGCGGACCTCTGCATTTGCTACTTTTTCTACTTAGGTCTCAGTCAAAGCACCACCCCATCTGTCTGGAGCTTAATTATCACCTGAGCTAGATTATCAAACCAGTCACTTGTTACATTATCAGACTTTTACTTCTTTAAAGCACTAGAATTCATCTGATATTATTATTATCATTATTATTTGAGACATTGTCTCTCTGTGCTGCCTAAGGTATTCTGAAACTTTCTATTATAATCAAGAATGATCTCAAACTCAAGATCCTGCTTCCATCTTCCCAGAGCTGGGAATATAAGAATGCTCTAAGATATTTGGCCTGACATTTTCTTTGATATCTGTTTGTTAATGAGTTTGACATCTCTTCCCAGCACAGAGATTAAAGTTTCTAGAAGGCAGGACCCTTCCTGACTTGGTCATAATTTTAGTCTTAGTATCTACAAGAGGAAATTTGAGTGTCAGACCAAATTACAGATGGACTGACTCATTTTAATCTTGGTGGATGCTTAAAGGAAGTGATTAGAATTTTTGATAAAATGCATTTGAATATAATGAGAGAAACAATGCAAAACACTGACTCCACTTTCCTTACAAATATGGGATAAGACATGGGGACATTTTAAAAGGGAATTCAGAATATTCTCTCTTAATAACTTAATTAGTCAGGGTTCCCTTGAGTCACAGAACTTATGGAATGAATCTCTCTCTCTCTCTCTCTCTCTCTCTCTC
>LOEQ01001550.1:119653-140813 GCA_001685075.1 Bramus lutescens
GAAAGAAAGAAAGAAAGAAAGAAAGAAAGAAAGGAAGGAAGGAAGGAAGGAAGATAAAGAAAGATGAATGAATAGCTAGAAAATAGATGATAAATATTGGTACAAAAACACATATTGACATAGCATCAAAGCAGGTATATCATTATAGTTACAAACTATAAATTATGCAAGGCTATCAATAGTTCAATAGATAAGCAATGGCTTATTTATACAATCTATTATTACTATATAAGAAAACAAACTGTTAATACATATCTCTAATCAATGGCACAGAGAAGAACTATTGTATGTGGCTTAAGTACAAAAATACACAGCAATGAGTCTCCTTACATAAAAGCTTTTAACTGAGACAATGAATCAACCTACACAAAAATAAAATGAGCAGCTTCTGAAGTGATGAGAAGATTGATTACAATACAATGAAAGATCTGCCTTGCAAAGTAGAAATACTTTATGTTCTGATTATAATTGTGGCTTTAAAATGAATGAAATTGACTGTATGTAATTTTCTCTAAATAAGTTCACTCAAAAAATATTTGGGGTTTATGTAACCCCTAACTGTGCTTTTCAAGAGGCAAAAGCACCCCCTTTGAGAAGACCAAGAGAAAAAAAAAACAGGCAGAGAAACAGAGAAATGTGGCAGTGTTTTGTGACTAGGCATACTTTATGGAAGCTTGAGTATCCCGGGGTAACATAGTGATGACAACATGCTCATATTAGGCGTCGCTACAGTGCACAGCCTAACTATTCTGGAATGAGAGTGGTATAAATAAATTAATGGTGAATGCTGATTGATTAGAGGAGGTCTCTGACAAGATGATTACTATCACAATATGGGATATTCAATCTAATATAAGAGTAAGAACTGAGACCTCAAATCTTGTAAACTATGATTTAAATTGATTTTTAAGGTATGAATCCATAGGTTTTTTTTTTCATTTTCTCCAATTTCCTCGTGAAGGCAAATAGATTCTATAGTTCTCTTTTCTTTCTTTCTTTCTCTTTCTCCAGAGCTTGGAATTGATCTCCCAGGGCTTCCATGTTGTAGGTGATCAGCACTAAATAAACTATGTCCATCCCAGGAAAGGTTTGTGCCTTGAAACAAGAGCCCTGAAATGCTATTGTCAGTTAATAGAGTCTTGCTATCAGCTCACCTCAATTTGAAACTTTAAATGGACAGTGAGAAAGATGTATCCACATAAATCTATACTACAGAATAAGAGAAAGAAATCTCTCCTTGGGCAGATTTAGGCGATCTAACAAAAAAAGATTATCACCAACTCTGGAGTGAATTTCAATATTTTATATTTCAGTTACCATCCAAGAACTTCCAAAATATATTATAGATGTGGCTGTTTATTCTTGTTCAGAGGATCAAGCACCCATACCGATTCCCAGAGACAAGTATAGAAGTTGTTTCATTTTCCAGTTGTGATAAAGATAGTCTGAAAAGCAGTTTAAGGTATAAATGATTTATCTGGGCTCAGATCTCTATGTTTCAGTCCATTGTCACAAGGAACATGGCAGTAAGATTTTGAAGAAGCTGGTCACATTGCAGAAAGAAATAAATGATTTGCTCAGCTCGCTCCATTTAATACAGTCCAAGATTCCAGGCCAAGGAATGGTATCACCCATAATGGGTGGGTCAATCAATTTCAAGAAGATATTCTTTTTTAAGTAATAAGTAAGAAAAGAGGTTTATCTCCAAGGTGATTCAGATTTCATCATTATATTAACCACTCAATCCCACACCTTATCAATTTGATACCTAGACACATTACATTAAATCATAACCTCCCAACCATGACCTAAAACTCTTTCCATCTCATAATGTAAAATGAAAGCCAACTTCAGAAAACCATATAATCTTTATCAATTCAATCAGTTTAAAATTCCTATGCAGCTCCTAAAAGTCATGGGTTATTAAGCAAAATCCCCATGTCATATATGAGATAGCTTCTTAGGAGTTCTTCTTCAGAGACAAAACAATATAAGCTCTTGTCATTCCGATTGGCTGCCTACTAGAAATAGATATTTTTTAAAAAACAAACTATTGATGAAGACATCAAACACTTCCACTGCAAGATATAATGAAATCAATCTGGACTTGAGCTGGAAGCTTCCTTTTTACTGGGTAGCTTTCGGGGTGACAGAAGGTGCTACACAGGTTACTGGTGGAGAAAAGCCATCATCAGTTTTACACAGCCTTGAATCCTATGAACTATACCACCAACCTGCCAGATAAGATGTGTCCATTTGTGTCATATTGGCACATTGCTTTGAGGTAACCAATTTATCTTTCATGGGACTTGAGACCTATTCCACATGAGGAAAATCATTTTTAATACTGTAGATCCAGTCAAAAACATATTATTAAAGAAGTCTTAGGTGGGGGGGAGCTTATGATGTTGTTTTGCTGTATTGAAATGGTGCTAAATATCTTCAATTGTTTGTGGTTATACCTATAGGAAGATGCTACTCTACATCTTAGTCAGAGATGCTTTCTTTTGCAATAAATGGTAGTGGGTGAGAGTCGTGGATACTCAGGTGTTTAGAATAAGTGATAGTTGGGTGCTCAGCACTAAACAGAGTGAATATTGTACTACTGCCTCTAAGACTCAGGGAATATCACAGGAAAGGAGTTCATAGTTATGAAATTGCCTCAATCCAGTTCCTGAGTAAAAATTCTTATATCCCTAACAATAGGTACAATATCACTTATTTACCCATTAATATTCTACTTACTTCATGAATACAGCCTATTATAGAATAAAGGGATAACATTAGTCATTTGATGCATTTGGTTTTTTTTTAAAGGCAAATCTTATAAACAAAAATCTATATGACATTCCTTTGAAAATCTCATATGGAAATGACATCAAAATGTTGTACATTAGATTGTGGATGTAATTCAATGATAGGATGCTTCTTTAGCATGAACAAGTCCCTGGGTTCAAACTCCAGTACTGGAAAGAGTTTGAGAGGAGAGAGAGATTGTAGACCATAACAGAACAGATGATTACTACCACTTTCATCACCCTCTGGAATGTTTGTAAATAAACAAATCATGGCAGGCAGGAAATTAATGAATTATTATAGACAAATATGATTACACATAAATATATGATCTATTTATCAAAGAAATCTCTGCAAATGTTTGTGCAGCTATTGTTCTGGTTAATGTTTCCCTGTATCATGTAAGCTATATATGCCGTTTAACAAGCACTGTAGTCTGTATCTTCTCTCATTTCAGCATCTTTTAGTGATAAACACACACACACAGTAGGCTAGAAAAGGAAATTTCTCAACTTAATAAACCATATGCATGTTAAGTAGAAAGTTTAAGTGTACCACATAGGGGTAAAAGACTGGATGCCTTCCTACAAAGTTTGGAAATAAGAGAAGGTTGACTATTCTTGCCTCTTCTATAACATTTCGCTTAATGTCTTAACCAAGGAAATTAGGCAAGAAAAAGTAAAAAGTAATGTAAAAAACATAAAAGTGATCTAGAAGGAATTGTCAAATACTCGAGGAGATAGGGTCCCAGATGGACAATACTTGTTGCCAAATGAAGACACCTGTTGCAGAAATGGATTACATCTAATCCAATTATTGGCCAAAGGAAAGGTATCCCTCTTATTGAGTGGGTCGTATGGCCAATCAGAGAGATGTTGTTTCTCATCAAAGTATGTGTGACACTCTACTGCATCTTTGGGGTTAATTTTACTGAAGATATTCTCTACTTTCACTATGACTTTTTTCTCCTATGCCAACAACTTGGTAGTTATATCTTTTCATGGTTTCCCAAAAATACATTCTATTCATATGTTTTTTATTGACATTTAATGGATAATACAGTTTCTCTACTTTTTCTTCTAACCCTGATTATGTTTTCAATGTCACATATGCTGTTAATGAGGCATTTTATTAATGTTTTTAATTGGCTCATTGCATTTTTTCATTACCAGCATTGTTTCAGTTTGGATTTTCATTAAAAATTTCAAACTCTTATTTTCATGTCTTGGCATTTATTTTAGTCCTTTTCTTCTTTGAGTTATTAGACCACAGTGTTGTCATTCTTAGACCACAGTTATAACCTAGCAGTAGCTCACTTCACAAGTGTAGGGTTGCTCAGCAATCCCACTGTGAAGTTGAGAACCTAGATGATTTCCAGAAAGCTGCTGATCCTCAGTCTGTGATAGAATCCTGAAAACACTGGTTGTCATGTCAGTGACAGAAACAGGAGAAGCAGCAACAGGATGAATCAGTACCCAGTAGAATGGAAGAAGGCAAAGGTGAGTTATCATCCTCCATCAGATCTCCTTCTGTCTGGACTGTTACCAAAAGGTAGTGTGTACTAGCATGGAGGGTCTTCCCATCTATTAAGAATCTAGTTTAAAGCCAAGAGGTGTTAACACATGCCTTTAATCTCAGCACTCCCAAGACAGAGGCAGGTGGATCTTTGTGAGTTTAAGGACAGCTTGATCTACAAAGTGAGTTCCAGGACAGGCAAGAATACACAAAGAAACTTGATCTCAAAAAAAAAAAAAGAATTTAGTTTAGTATGTATGATTAGAAACTTTTCATACAGGTATGCACTCTACAAAAAGCAACATGCTATTTGCAAAACATTTGACTAATAATGGGAACACACACAAATATGGCCTCTTTTGTCTATCACAGAGTTCCTACTTTTCCACAGCATCAACAACTTGCTGTTTCTAGTGCATATTTAAACTTAATGCTCTCTAATTATTCAGAGAGAGAAAAAATTAGCAGATGCAGCAATTCCTACAGGAATCATCAATGCACCACCTCATGCCATCAGCTTTCAACTCGGCAGAAATTTTTGATTTTCAATAGTGGAAGAGAAAATAAAATGGAAATGCAGTAAAGATTTCTGGATCACAGTACTGCTTTCCTGCATGTTGCAAGGGATCTAGAAGCCAAAGGTAGAGGACTTGACTTATGACACATAGACTAGCTTCTGAGGTATCTTATGCATTTTCATATCACTCACTTCTTGATCTGCCTAATACTGAATCTTCATTTTAGAAACAACACTGAAAATCTGGATGAAATTCTTCTGCTCTAGATAGTTATTACATTGTTAATGTTGAGCCAATTTTAGTTATGCTAATTACTAGGCAGGAAAAAGTATTACACACTGAAATACACAGGTGAAAAAAAGCAATGTCTATTTACATCAAACAGATCCATCAAATGTTATTCCTTTTAAAGCAGTATGGAATTATTCTACAGAGAATGGGAAGCTTCTATGTAGTGTGGTGTATTCGTAAGCTAAGACACATTTGGAATTTTCTTTCTTAGTACCAACATTACAATGTCTTTGCATCAAAGCTTAGAACATACAACACTGAAGACCACTGGAACTAGATGTAGTCTACCAGAATCTGGTAGTATTCATGAGATACATAATAATAACTTTGTGAACTAGACAGTACTTTGCAAATAAAAACAACATATGACCTTCAATAAAGTGTAAGGTACAGTATAAAAAATTATGTCTAAGTAATGTTCCTAAGAAGTACTAATAGAAACAAATTCAATATCCTTTTGTAATAAAGAAAGGGAGAAAATTCACCCAAATATTTGCATCCCAAGAATTAATGAGGGAGAAGTTTATATAGCCTTCCTCTGTTTCTCATCCAGTAATACAAAGACCAGGTTATACCATATAGCAAGACATAAAGGACAGTTATATCATTAAGGGAAGCAAAACATTGAAGGATTGTTCAAACACATCAGTGTGATATATAGATATTTGCTCTCATCAAAAACTATCTAGAACTTAAGGGTTAATAGTTAACATTTATATATCACTGGAACTATCTAAAAAGTTTGATAACTCAGGCCCTAAAATTGTGTTCCTTGTTCGCCTTTGTCATATCGTAATAACGCCTCTGTCATGTAATCAGAAGATGAAGCACCACTCTTTATTTTGATCTTTCTGGCAAATCTTCAGAGCATTCTTTTGTAAAAAAAAAAATTGTTTACATTTAAAGTGTAACAGGGGGCTGTGAAATGTTGTCATGGAAACCATGACAGTAGGGGGAAAGAGAAATTTGAGGATTTAGTGAATATTTTTGATTTTTCCAGATACAATAGCTCCCTTAACAAAGTCAGCTGTGCCATATGGTGAACTATGTGTGGCAATTCTCTAAGCTTACAAATAGAATTCTGCAGCATGCACTACTAAGTCAGTGCATTCAAGTGAGGCCCAATTTCACTCCCACTCTGCATTCCCAAAGTGATTACATACTGACACATTGGACCCTGCAGACAAAGAACACACCCTTAACTTCTTTGCCAGTGGCTGTGGTAATATACCAAAGCAACTTAATGAAGAATGGGCTTGTATTGGAATACAACTTCAGAGAGATAGAGTTGAGAAAACATGGTAGTAAGGGAAGGCAAGGTGGCAGGAGCCAGTGGCTGGCTGTTATAATACATCCATACTCACGAAAAGGAGAGGGAACCAGAAATGGGACTAGGCTATACAACCTCAAGGCTTGCGTTTTTCCTTAAGCAGTTTACATAGTGCCTCTGGTACTGGGAAAGTTAGTCCTTGGGGAAGAGGCTTTTGTGTCAGCTCCAGCTTGAATCTTTCAAATTCTGTTTCCAAAGTCTATGTTGTAATCAGCAATAGAGACATACCTTCAACCTCTAGAACACAACCATGGGCAATAGCTATAGCCTGCATTGTTCTGAGGATCTCTTGGAATCTCCTGACCAGCAACTTGGAAAGAGGTTCATCTTTTCTCATGCCTCATGCCGGATTTTCATTCATTGCTGATCTTTTGTCTGGGACTATAGATTGTATTTACGTTTTGTTACTCCTCTCTTTCCAGCACCAAAATGTTATATTGTTGCTATTGTTTTTACAATATAATAATTTCATAATTTCTTAAATCAAAACCATAGGCCAGATTTTGCTGCAACTTACATCATCACAAAAATAGAATTTTCACAGCAGAGAATTTATCTATTACTTTCTCATGCATCTGTAAATTCACTGACACACTCACCTCTACTTTAGGCTGCAGATTTATTGGTTGAGGCAGCCATGTTTCTTGCATCTAACACTGGGGCCTAAGAAGGAGGGATAGAATATATTTTATCCGGTCATCCTATGGCATTAGGCACAATACAAAGGGGTAAACATGACCATCAAACAAATGAATTTGAAGCCTCAATTTGTACCATATTTTTTAGAATCTCTTTAACCACAATGATACAAAAATGAGCTATATTATCCACAATGAGGTAAAGAAAAAGAATGGATATTTATAGCACATTCAGCCATTTTTTCTCTACTGTCTATCTTCCAACATACAAAATATATCCACACCATTCCACATTTGAAACCATATTATCAGAAACAAAAATGTATGATTTCATCGATGAACTAAAAACATAAGTTCTTTGTCCTATAAGCCCTTGATTGTAGTTGTATTACGTGGATAGAAAATCTGCAGTAAATATTCCTACCATTAAAAGGGGGAAATATAAAGCACCTATCGGTCTCTGGTCCATAGTAGTTTTATAACCCAGCAGAACAAATGTCACCAGCTCTTAAATCATTGCTTGCTAGCCATTTCTGAGACAAAAATATGTAGGAAGCTGGAAATCAGTATTCTCGGTGTAATGTAAAGGAATGCACATATAAAACAAAATTATCTCACCAAGGTAATTCCTTTTGGGGGACAAATGAGGCTAGCAACACCCCTGAACTGGCATAACTCCTGTCTTATGTCCCTGAGGTAGGCAGTGATTGGCCCATCCCCCTGGTGGTAGCTCAACTTCTCAGTCTGACAGAGTTGGCTAGTCTGTGCAAAGGAGAAGAGAAAGATTCAAGAAATATGAGTCCTTACTAGGCTAACTACCTTTGACTAAAATAAAAAAATCACAACTCACAGATTGGCCAAAATAATGTATAGCTTTCACTGAAGCTAGTTGGAAGGAGACTAACACCAAATTATAGCTCTATACTCTTACACTAGAGGAGGGTGATATCACTGAGACCTTGTTCTACATAATCATTTCAGTTCAAACAAGGCGGTTGCCTTTGTGCCCTGAGAAAGCAGAGTATACAAACAGTAGAATCATGGCCAAAGTCCGTGATAAGTTTCTCTACTCATTGTTTGCACAAATCTTCATTAGCTCTCTTGGAGGTCCCTCTCTCAGACATTACCATCATATTTTAGTAACGAGCACCTGAAAAGCTTTAAAGCTTTTTTCAGTGTTTTAATGTGTGTGTGTGTGTGTGTGTGTGTGTGTGTGTGTGTGTTTAATTCTTGACAATATAATGCTGGGGATCAGAAGGTTTTTATATATCTACAACAGATTTTGTGCCTTTCAGTCTAGGCTGGTGGTTCTTTTGCCAATGTCTTTCAGAATTTGCTTTGTTTTCAATGTACCTAATTATAATTCAGCACGAACTGCCAAGAGCCACAAGCACAATCTTCAAGGCATGTTTCCATCTAGAATAACTATGGGTACTTGTAATACATTGGGCTTCTTGCTACCCTTCCTTGAACTTTTCTAGAATTGTGGCTTTTTTTGCTGAGTTGAAGCATTTTCTCCTAGAGAGGAGAGGATGAGAAGACAGAGGAAGCTAACAAAACTTACAAGGGTCAGTGCATTGCTTTCCTAGTTGATAAGACAAAATATCAAAAAAAGAGGCAGGTTAAAAGAAAAGAGGTAGAATTTTTAACTTACTTGTTTTTATCCCATTGTGAAGTGGTAGATTCTACCACTAGGTGGGGGAGTGACAGCTGCAGGAATTGCAGTCAGGTAGCAGAGGGAGGTGGATATTGGTGCTTAGTTCACTTTCTCGCTCTTTTTTTTTTTTCAGTCCAGGACTCAAGTCCGTTTTTAGGGTGAGTCTTCCTACCTCATTAGCCTGATCAAGATGATCCTGTTTTTCCTTTTTAGGCATGCCTGGAGCTTTGTCCCTTTGACGATTCTAAATCCCATCAAGTTGAAAATCAGTATTAACTATCACGTACAGAAAGCTCATGGAGCTGAGAAAGCATGCAAGGCCCTTCCTTGAGACTATGTAAGTAGTAAACAGTTTCTAAAGAAAGGGAGAATTTTGGTTGGGGTTGTCTGAAAGTTGTATAGGTAACTATGGTTACACAGATTATCTGAGTCAATCATTACTAATGCTTGAGTGGGTTTCTGGGATGCTGCAGCTGCCTTTTAGGCAACCATGTACCTCCAAGTAACTCCTTACCCATGCTCCTGTAAGTGATCCTAATAAGCTCATTGATTCACAAAGCCCTATCTGGGTGGAATCATTTCTTTGAAATATAGTTTGCATCTTATCTGGGCTAAATATATTTATTTGTCCATGTCTCTCCAGGAAGAGTAATGCAATACAGTTGATTCCTGCACAGGGACCAACAAATCCAGAGATGACCTGGGGGAAAGCTGGTGCCTCAGCTTTGCACTGGCTGATCCATCTGAGGGTGATACATCTGCAGAGACAATCTCAATATGGCTATTTTCTCTCATATGGGATAGGATGGCATGCCTCCCTGAAGTAGGGACAGTCGTGTGCTTTCTGTAACACATGCTACGTCATGCTACCAAGATCGATTTGTCTAACAATGGAACATATGGAGGGGTAATCCTAGTGTGCTCACCTTCCTCTACAAGGTAGAGAGGTATCATGCCTCCTGGGTGAATAATGCCTGCCTGCCTGTGGATACGAGCAAGGTCCCAAAATGGCTGATAGACTAAAAAGCATGCTGCGATTTCAGAAAAAGATTACATATGGAAACAGATCATAAACAGGTTGTGTCATCAGCTGTGTGGCTTTGCTGTGGGCAATAAAAGACATGGAACTGAAGCTCAGCTATCTGACCAGAAAGAACTTGCTGGCTTGAAGGAGGAATCCCAAAGAAAATAATGTGTGTGGATGTTATCCATTGCATTTTGGCAACCAAAGTCAAAAAAAATGGGAGGATGAGATGTTTTCACAAAATCAAGCACAATATCATTAGCTTGGATCCAAAGTTCCTGGTGAAAAGAAATTGACAGAAAAGCAAATGCTGTGCTTGTCCACTGAAGCCTGCTGGGCAGTGCACCAGTGAGGTGAAAGAGTAGAAAGAAGTTATTATAATTCAGGTGAAAACAGTTCAACATGGAGTGAGTAGTTAACACCTTCCACCCATTCTGTGTACATTTCTTCCCTACAAGAAAGTATCATTTGGATGGTATCTTGCTTCCCTGGCTCACGGTTCTTTCAGGTGTCACCATGTCACCTTCCAAGAACCTGTGAGAATTAGGGAGTTGGGCTGAGCAGTAAGGGCCAGTCTTGCCAAGCCCACCAGGGACATAGAGATGTGGAGTGGCCCTGTGGCAATGGCTCAAGATGAGGGGATTGTGGATTGTGGAGTGCTATGTGAGGTAATGTCCCACATCGACGTCACTACCAAACATGTTCTTTTAATGAAGCAATTCAATTGGCACCTCCTTGGAGTGGGCAGTGGGCAGTCTTTGGAGATCTGCTCACCCTTTGTGAGGAATTCTGAATATAAATGCCAATCCTTGACTGTCTTTAAAAAAAAAAGTCAGCAGTTAACAGTAAACAAATGAACTCTGGGTATATGTGGAAAGTCATTTGCAGAAGGTAGGTTATTGAACAAAGCCCTGTTACCTAGTGGATTATCTTCCTATACTTGTTAACCAGGGTGGTTCTTGAAGCTACATAAATCATCAAGGCTGACTTGTTGACAGCCTGTTAGAACTGGATGGTAAGTCTATTTTGGTGAAGACATCATACAGCTTAGCTACAGGGTGTAGAGAAATCAGGTTTGGACTGAACTGGAAGTTCAGGCAAGATAAAAGCTGGTGGGGAAAACTTTTCACCAATAGTCCTGATCAGTTATGAGCGCTATGTACTGCATACACTACCAACATACTGGATAGTGGTATGACAGCTCAAGATGCAACTAATTCTTTTCTGATTGGATCCAAGGTATCCTCGATAGAGAGGAACACACATCAGGTACTAGAAGCGAAGGCAAAGAATTGTTGGAACCCAATGACCTGTTGAGCAGCACCTGTAATAGGGTGTGAGGATTAAAGGTGAAACAGACAAGGCAAAGAGCAGCCTAGAGTTTACAAGTTTATTCGGCTCTGTGCTTATATACAGCTCAGAAACAGGCAACATTGTTACAGACTTCATTATCTGAGGGCACCTAGGGTTCAATGAACAATCAAATCACTTCCCTGTTTTCAAAGAGGTTGGCAAAACACATCCTGTTTCTAGTATTCCAGCAATGAAGGTAGCAAAACAAGTATGCACTTTTGACCCATCAGATCAAGATGGAGTCACTAAGGCCCCCAAAAAGACCTTAGGCTTAAGAGGGAATAGATACCCTTAGGAAGCTTACAACTGTGGTTTTGATAAATGGACGTGACATGGTTGTCAAATGCCATTCTTAACTTGTGGGCTTAGTAACTTCTATGCTACTGCTTCAGCCCTTGAGGTGAATCCCATTTTGGTAGTGGGCAGTTACAGCGGGCACTCAGCAGACAGTCTGCTGAGAGTAAGTGACCACTGTGATGACCTCTGCCTATATAGTTCAGCTGGAGGTGGAAGAAAGGAACGAAATATTTACATCACCCCTTTCAAAGCTGAAGGAGGGTGGAAATAACATCAGAGATAGAAGACAAGATGGGGTCCTTTGTAGAGATTGCTTCCAAATTCAAACAGTGGCCCTGAGAAGAAGGAGGGAGGCTCCTGAGACTCAGAATGTGAAGACAGTTCCAAGACTCAGGGAGCACACAGCATGTGTAAGTCTCGCAAAACTCAGAAACTTCCGAGAGTTGAGGTTGCTCCCTGAGGAATATAAACAGTAAACAATTGCTAGGAGGGGAGAGACATTGCCTATATCTTGGGCAGGTAGCTCCTATGAAGCAGTCTCAGTGAGCTGGGTTGACTTTTCTGAGCAGTTGTCTTAGCATTATCTATGCTTCTCAAAGTAGCCCCTCACCCACGTTCCTTTAATTAACCCCAGTAAACTCATTAGTTTACGAGTTGTCTTAATTGTGGTTTCTAGTGCCGTGATGCTAACGCCAGGCCCCCAAATCAAACTGTGGAGGAAAGGGTTTATTTAGCTTACATTTCCACATGATGTTCATTTATTGGAGGAAGCCAGGACAGGAACTCATGAAGGGCAGGAACCTGGAGGCAGAAGCTGATTTAGAGGCCATGGAGGGGTGCTGCTTACTGGCTTGTTCCTCATGGCTTGCCCAGACTGATTTCTTATAGGACCTAGGCCCACCAGCCCAGGGACAACACCAACCCAAAAGGACTGGGCTCTCCCACATCAATCACTAACTAAGAAAATGCCCTGCAGGCTTCGTTATAGCCAGTTATTATGAAGACATTTTCCTAACTGAGTCGCCCTCCTCTCCGATAACTATGGTTTGTGTCAAATTTACATAAAATTAGCCATCATACTAACTTAGACTTGTGTGTAATAATTGCCTTGGTCTCTTGTCAGCGCCAAGTCTGGATTAAATAAACATTAATATCTCCTGAGGAAAAGTATCACAATACCCTTGCATGAATCTGATTAAGCTTTAGTCTGTTGATACGTCTATAAATGATAACAAAGATATTGCTGACTTAGTCTTTCTGATATAATTGATTGGTAGTGTTATGCCTGAGTTGAGAGACCTCCAACGAGACCACCATGAAGCCAACTTTCTGATGCAATCTTCCAAGGTTTCTATATTGTTTTACAAGCTGGAGAGTAGGGGCTTATCCTACACAAGGGAGGAAGGCCCCTAGCTCACCGTGCAAGGGATCTTTAAAGAGAAAAACCACACGCAGAGAGTTACATGCTTTGGCATTACCGGACTGGGTAGGGGGTTATACTGATGTTGCAGTTGGCTCTAAGCCAAGAGAGGATTTTGTAACTTTCCACAGAAACACCTAGTAACTGTAAAAACTTGTTTGTCTCGCTTCAGTCTGGCTGCCTTCAGGTATCTAGGCAGCAAGGCAGATTTTTGGGCTGTTTGTGGCTTCTCTCGGAATTTTCAGGTACATGGGGTGGGGTGCTTGGGGTGGGCTTCCTGCCAGGTTATAGTCTTACAATACTGGGGTTTAAATGGGGCCTGGGTTTAAAATGGCTTTAGTCTCGTCTCTTCAATACATCTTTTTTTTTTTTACAAAAACCCAGTTTACTTTCCAAAGCAGTCTCTCAGTATTATTAAATTTGCAAGAGAGCCAGGTTTTGATGAGCTCACGTTTTTCTGTGTTACTTTATCTTCCTTAATTAGTACACGTCTACATATCTACCTATACTTTTGAGGTCTGTTTTTAAGCACCAAATAATCTAAGTTTATTAAGTGCATTTTCTGTCTTCTAAGTTATTACAGGCAACAGTTATATCAACTACTTGGCACTCATATATTATTTTATAATATTTTAGTTGCCACTCATAAGTTTCCTTATTACTCACTATCTGGTCCTGGAGTCAAAACCAAATACTTGTGGGTTTGGTATGTAAGCATCTCATCCATCATTAATTTACCAATTAATTTCTGTTATAACATCAGCACATTACAAAGCATGCCCAAATCAGCCGCTATTTTCATTCATTCTCGTTTTTATATATTCCACACTGAGTATGGCTCATGATATATTTGGCTGTGGTGATTATATGTCAGGGGATAACTTGGCTTCATTTAGCTCCACATAGCAGCAGACATGTAAGGGACGAGGTTGGTGAGAGGCAACAATGTTCCTTGGTTTCTTCATATGCTTGCCTGTCTCGTGGGCAGAGGTGAAACTGACAGAGCAAAAATCCTTGGCAAACCAAAAGCAGTTCTTTCTCTCAAATAAAAGGCAGACATGTTGACTGCCATTGCTAAAAATTCTCTGGGATTCTTTAGTTTGGGGTTTCTCTCCTGTAATTTAATTCATGATGAGTATAGATTCGTGTGTGTGTGTGTATGAGTGTGTGCACCTGCGTGTGTTTACTACAAAGGTGTGGGCCTACTGTGGCATGCATGCTGAAGTCAGAAGAAAACCCGGGATATCACTTCTTGCATTCCACCTTTTTCCAAACACTGATCTTATTTTATTGTTGCTGTTTATTGCTGCATATTCCAGGCCAGCTGGCTGGCAAACCTCTGGAGATTGCCAGCCTTCCACCTTGCTGTAGAAGAACTGGGCTTACAGACATAAACTACTATACTGAGATTTACATGGATTCTGGGGGGTTCAACTCAGCTCCTCCCAATTACATGGCAGCACTATGTCCCCTGCTGTTGTTTTTAAGACAGAGTCTCACTATGCAACTCAGGTTGACCTGAAATTCACGACTCTCCTGCCTCAAGCAGCTGAAGGCTGGTACTAAACTTTTGTACTGCTGCCACACTCATTTTCCCAAGTTTTCTTAGGGATGACAGTCATGCAAATAAAGGAAATGCTTTCAATGTCATTTGCAGGTTGGGGGTAGGGGAGCAACAATGAACCCTCTGTGGACAGGTCTCCAAAATCAAGCCACAGAGCTAGTAAAGGCTATTCCTGCTAACAACCCCACTGTTGGGAACAGGGATCACTAAGACAACCCATGAAGGATGTGTTTAATTAAGCTTCGGGAGAATGCAGAGATGTCATTCGCTAAATGCAGGACTGTTAAGTTAATAGCTCTTGTACCAAATTAAGACCATTTCCTTGCACCCATATAATTATAAGGGACTCATAGAACACTAAAAGCAAACTCATCCCTTGTCGCAAGCAGTTTTGTAGTAGGCAATAGACAGGGAGATCAAATTTTGTTTTAGAATATAAAATAAGAAAAGTTCCCAGCTGAACAAGGGGGGTTATATTCTGAATGTTCCAATCATTAAAAAGTACAAGGAACTTTAATCAAAATAGATTCTGTTTAAAAATTAAAGTTAAAAATCAACATTTGTGAGTCAGCACCTTGGCTCAGATAGGGCATTCTTCTCACTGATCACACAGTCTCTATAGAAAACATTGAGATCCAGCAATGAAGCTCAGCAGTTATAGGCACGTGCCATCAAACTTGACAACCTGAGTTTGAGTCCATGTAATAGAAGGAAAGGATCAACTCCCTGGTGCTGTCATCTGACCTCCACATTTATCCATAACACTGGTGTGCCTCCCTCTCCAAAAATAAATAAATGTAAACAAACTATTTTTAAACCCTCAACCTTAGATATGGAAACTGGGAGACAGATAAATCAGTAATCTAAGCTTGCTCTTGGGGACTCATATAATAAAAGGATAAAAGAGATTAACAATTTATCCTCTGACCTACACACACACAAACATACACACACACACACACACAATAAATGAAAGGTAAAAATATTGCAACCAAACAAAACATCTAATTTAAATTAACTTTTACTCCATTTGCAGCCAAATAGATGGATCTAGAAAAGCATCATATTGAGTGAGGTAATCCAGACCCAGAAAGAAAATATCATATGTACTCACTCATAAGTGCCTTTTAGACATAAAGCAAAGAAAACTAGCCTACAATTCATAATCCCAGAGAATCTAGACAACAATGAGGACTCTAAGAGAGATATCCATGGATCTAATCTACATGGGAAGTAGAAAAAGACAAGATCTCCAGAGTAAATTGGGAGCATGGGGACCTTAGGAGAGGGTTTACAGGGAGGGTAGGGGAAGGGAGGGGAGCAGAGAAAAATGTTTAGCTCAATAATATCAATAAAAAATTACCATTTACCCAGTTTAATATATCTTAATTTGAATACAGCTACTATCATTTTCTTAATATTTGCCTTATATTTTCTTTTATTTTATTGAAAGCTTATTAGTGTAAGAGAAAAATATGCTATTCTTAGCCCTATAAATGCCAGTGTATGTCTAAGACATACCAAATTATTATTTACTTGTTAATTAACATTACACTTAGTATTAGTGTCTTCCTTAACTGTGGCTGTCACAGAGCAGTAGCTGCTATGACTTCTAAGGTTATCTTTCCTCAGAAAAAGTGAAGTCGTTTGGTTTTATACTCCTATTTAAAAGTGTAGTGGATGGAGTTAGCATAAAAAGATTGATGGCAGCCTGCTACCCAGGTTTGGGCAGTGGGAACAAATGGGCGCTCTTGATAACAGTGGAATCATTCAGTGGAAGAAGGAATAGAGGGAAAGGAAGAGTTAACGCGTTCTTTGGATCCAAGGTGGAAAATTTAGACTTTACTTTATAAAACATTTTTGAAGCAAAAAATAAAATAGATCATTTAGATTTTAGACACACCTTGGGCAGAAAAAATCTTGAAGGAAGTCGAGCACGGAGGCCACACAGCCTAGAGATAAAAGAAAATCATGAAACTCTAAAGGAACATAAAGCAAGCAAAAAACACTCAAAGACAATGAAACATTTGCAGTGTTGTGTAGCTATTTCTTTCTACATACAGCCTTCCATTATGAGGAAAATCTCTGTAATGTCCAGGATGTTCTACTGGGAATTGGAACATTCTCTATTATAGGAAAGCTCATTAAAACGCAGGAAGCAAGCAACTCAAAAGCTTTAGGAAGCCTCTGAAACTGAGAAGATAGTCTAGCTTTTCCCCTCCCCAAATATAAATTAAAAATTGCTGAAATATACTCTCAGGCCTACTAACCTGCCTGGAAGAGACATGTGGAATGACCCAAAAGACATGCAGTATGCTCCAAGGTTCCAGATTTTCTCAGTCATTGTCCATGCTAGGGTGGGGTTTTGGTGATGCAGCCGTCTCTGAGTCATTAGCACTCCTGTGTCTCCTCACTCAAACTCATGTTCATACCTCTGACCAAACTCACTGGTCTGCCAAGCTGGACTTTGGTGTGATCCTTACTTTGGACCTGTCATCTGTTTCCTATTTAAGGTAAATAGACACCTGTTGACACCAACCGAGGAATAATGTCACAGAGCAAGTTATCCTTTTAATTTTAAGATGTAGGTGTATATACATATACATGTATATCATATACATATAAGTACACACACATGCATGCATGCTCATGTAGATAGATCCTACAATGTGGCCTATTCTTACCTCTTTCCCAGAGGTTAGCTTCATCTAAATTTAATATTTATCCACATTCCATATTTTTTCTCTCACATCTCTTTTCTTCTCTACTGTTATCAGTGTGCTCAATGAGTCTCCTGCTATATAAAAGAGTTAATTGTCTGTATTGTAGAGGAAATTTCATTCTTGTCTCTTCCGTCTGTGTTCAATGGCCTTTCACACACTATGTTTTACAGGCAGTCTTCACTCCATGTGGCATAACACCATGTAGATTTTAACATTTATTTTATGAAAATTTGTTGAAAACCAGTTATATCTCAACTGTCTTCTAGTAACTCAAAATGCAATATCAACATTAGGTTGTCTAGAGTTGAAGAGATGAGATTTCCTTTCCAGTTTAATGAGTAATAAGGAAGACAATGCAAGGTCTCATCAGTCAACAAAGTTTTTTTTTTTATTAAAAGCAGAAACACAGTCACAGACAGAGATGAGAAGAGAGAAGCAACGAAGCACACAAAGATACCGACTCCCTAAGTGGGGATGGAATTCAAAGATGGTGTGAGAGTTTGTGTGGCAGAGATAAATTTTATCTGCTTGTGGGTAGGATGAGTTTCTGTTTTGACCAGGGAGAACCTACCTTGACTAATGAATGGGTGAACCATTTGCTCCTTATAGTTACCCAACAAACAAATTAATAATGAAAGCCATAGAAAAGCTTATAAGAAGGGCAAACATACTTTGATTCATTTGCCACGTGACACAAATATAAACCATCACATATTTAAAACATCTCTTCTGAGCCTTCCAGATTCTCTGCCAGGTACCAGGTTTCATTATGGATCCTGAGAATTCTTTGCTACGTTCCCAGCTATCCCTCCAGGGTTAATACCATGTACCCAACAGCAGAGATGAAGAAGAGCAGAAGTCTTTTATGAAAGTCATATCTTTAGGAAATAGTATAGTCAGTAAGTAAACTTTAATGCTCCTGATAATGAGGAAACAATAGTAATAAAGATGGTGACAAGAGCATCATAATCATAAGTGAAGTGCAGCACCGCGGGTGGAAGTGAGGCATCATGGCCCTTGGTAGAGAAGGCATCCCCTGGGAACAAGCGCAGGTATGGTGTTGAAGCTCCTGCTCATTTGTTTAGTACAAATGGGGCAAGGTGTTTCCTGCTTCGCACTCTCACTGCCTAAGGCAGCAAGGTCCCTGCTGGAGTGTATGCTATTAACAGGGAGTTATTTCCATGGCTCCCTTATGGTTTCTAGAGACAATGACACATATTTTTAAAGCTTGGCTGATTTTATTCGTGGAATCCATCCAACAGCTGACACATTAAAAATGGCACAAGTCCACAGTTTTTAATGTGTATCAACACCACCGCAGTTAAGAACTATAGAATTTTAGACAAGATAGGTCTTTCCAAAATGACGTGATCTACCACAAACCTGTTCAGAGTCTGAAGGTGTTGAACCTGTGACTCTCTAGTCCCATAGCAGTACCCTGGGACAGCACAGGCACAGGATGATTATTAACATTCCAACCTCTGGCAGTAATGCCTATGGCTGACACTAATGTAGGAGAGGAAGACATGCATCCTTATTGAAATGTGGCCTGTTCCTCAACAGAGAATGGTTTAGTCTCCTCAGATCTAACCCCTCCAGAAAAATTTCCCATAGAAAGTACAGTATCTGAGCTAGATTGTGAAGGAAAATAATGAATTTGCCAGGTGGGGAAGTGGGTGAAGCCTCAGCTGATGGGAACACTTGATGGTATTGGAGCAGTCTCCGCCTGTATTAGCACAGATCATGAGATAAAGAGGAGGTCTACTGACATTATTCCAATTAGTAGTTTTGCTTGGAAATATTTCTTGTTGATATGAAGCAGTCACTGATCTTTTTGTCTTGTTCATGGCACATAGTAACACCTCTATGCTTTTGAAAAAGCTGCTCTGCTAGGGAGAATATTAATTTCTGTAGTAAACTTATCTATCACTAGGGAACAGGATATATCTCAGTGAGAGATGCTTTCCTTGCCTTCGAAAGGCCTTGCTTTTAGGCCTTCGCATTGAAGAACTAAACAAAAATAACAAGCAACCATGATAATGGAGATAAAATCAAGAAAGTTTCCCATTTTTATTTTCTGAGAAATATTGTATGACTTTGTAAGATTGTGTTCTTGTGAGTGTACGTATATTCTCTTTACAATGACATAATTCAAAATCTACACAGTTACATGTGACAGAAACTGAGCTCAAAATATTTGGGGAAAAATGGCAGTTGTTATCTTGAGTAACTTGAAATACAGAAGCTCAGTCCAGTCACCAAAATGATCGCAATCTTATCATTGGCTGTCTTTTCTGTAAGCCTTGCTTTCTTCTGTGCTTTCATTGGCCATCTTCTCTCTATAATTTATTTTCTTCTGTGCATTTTCTCTTCCAGGTATGACTTCTCTACATTATGATCTGCGTAGCCCTCAGCAGCTCACTGTGGCCAGGGACATTAGTGTCTAAAATAACAAAATGAAAGCAGGTTTCTTTCTTGATCATTTCAGCAGAAATCCTAGCAAAGATTTTGGTTGCTTGGCTCATTGATTATTTACCCTTTGCTAGAGTAATCATCAGAACTATGAATGTTATGGAATCAGGTAATGCAATCAGAGCCTCAGCTAAACCAGCTAAGAGATAAGAATGCTTAGCTCTACAGAAGATCCTTAGACAATGGTAGTATAGAAGTTGCTTGGCTTGGTTTTAGGGATAGAACTTTTCTTAAAGTTAAATGCATTTTAAGAACAAGAAAAGTACAATAGTATTGATCCTTTCTTATTTGGATCATCAGCGTATTTAGACTTGGGTGTAAGGGCTTTAATTTCAATGATGAGATGAAAAAATGTTCTAACGTAGAAAATGGTACCACGTTGCTAATATATGAGTAAGGAAATAAATAAAAGGGGATTTCCCCACCATCACCCATCCACATAGACTTCCACTGTAGTGGAAGCACCAGATTCAGGAAAAAAAATGGGCCAGGAAAGTAAGATCCCCAGAAAAGACTAAAGTACAGGAGACAGGAGTATGGTGTGAAGTTAGAAAACATGGAAGAACTAAGAGCAGAGAAGGGAAATATCTCTAGTTTCTTAAAACATACTAAATAACATTAGGATGACATATCTTCTTTACTATTTTACTCTATTATTAGCATCTTTGGCGCACACATATGCATGTGAGTGCACACATGCCATGGCTCACATGAGCTACAGCTCACACACAGAGGTCACAAAACACTTTTCAGGAGTCACTTTTGTCTACACTGCATTCCAGGAATTGAACTCTGGTCATCAGCCCTGCTCAACAAATGATTTACCCACTGAGTCACCATATTGTCACCCCCATTTCCTTTTTTAATGTCCTAGTCTGTGCCCTTAGCTTACTGCTTTTTCTTTTGTGCTTTTGATATTTTAGTTCAAATTTATGCATTAGCACAAGTAAAAGAATGGCTTGTCTATAAGATCCTGGGATGAAGATTTGTACAAAACAGCTCTGTAGGAAACATTAGTAAGATAATATAACAGGGGAGCCTGGAAGTGGGTTAGAAGGGAAGGGGTGGAAAAATTTAACTTCTACCTGGAAAAGTGCCAAATGATAGAGGTCATTTCTGTAAATCCCTATCAAGGCAAGGTGGTTTTGTCTCTTGACACATGTTAATGATTCTCCTGAGTATGAGGACTGAATGGATTCCCAGGTTGTTCTGACTGTTATGTAAAGTACTATCTTGTTAACAACGAAATCAGAAATAGTGTTAACAAAGTTTAGAACCTGTAAAAGGAAATATAAGGTAAATACTGGCAGTGCTTGCTATCATTTTGTTACAATTAGTCATACTTTATGTGCTCTGTTTGCACCAACAGCAGCTTTGCCTATTCACATCAGTGTCTTCCCAAACTCATGCTGTCACTTTAATTCCAGTCATGGTACTCTTCTGATATACAGATGTCTTCAATCTTTATGTAAAAGATTGTTTGCCTTCGTTTTCATATAAATTTATTTATTCATTGCTGGTGGGAATGCAAACTTGTGCAACCACTTTGGGAATCAGTGTGG
>LOEQ01001550.1:143102-154966 GCA_001685075.1 Bramus lutescens
CAACTGGCCCCATCCTATAGCCACACTGATGAATATCTTGCATTTCACCATAGACCCTTCAACTGGTGATGGATGGAGATAGAGACAGAGACCCACATTGGAGCACTGGACTAAGTTCCTCTTAGCACTCCTTTCATGTGTTTCGGTACATTGTGCATTCATTTTGATTGATTTCCAGTAAGTCTTTAATTTCTTTATGTGTTTCTTGTCCCAGTGGTAATTCAGTTGATAGTTATTCACTGGAAGGTTTATTTGTTGGTGTTTGTATGAAATAATCTGTAGGTATCTATTGGATCCATTGAGCCATAACATCTGTTAATTCTATTATTTTCTACTTAGTTTCTGTCTGGTTGAGCCATTCATTGGTGAGAATGGAGTGTTAAATTCTACCACTTTACCACTTATCAATACATGAGGTTTGATATGTGATTTTAACATTAGTAATGTTTCTTTTACATATGTAGGTGCCTTATATTTGGGGCATAGATGTTGAGAATTAAGTCATTATCTTTGTGAATTTTCATTTGTTGAATATAAATGTCCTTCATCTCTTTTGATTAATTTTTATTTGAAGTCTATTTTGATAAACTTTAAGACAGCTTGCTTCTTTGTTCCATTTGATTGGAGAATCTTTTTCCAATCTTTTACTCAGAGGTAATATCTGTCTTTCAGGTTGAGGTATGTTTCCTATATTCAGCAGAAGAACTGGTCCTGTTTTCCTACCAATTCTTCTAGCTTGTGTCTTTTTATTGGCAAATTGAGTCCTTTTATGTGGAGAGATATTAATGACTAGTGATTGCAAATTCCTATTAGGAATTTATTATTGTTGTTGTTGTTTTTGTTGTTGTTGTTGGTGGTGTGTGCGTATGTGTTTGCCTCTAATATGGGATTATCTATTGACTGTGTTTTTGTGGATATAGCTAACTTCCTTGGGCTGGA
This sequence comes from Bramus lutescens, assembly GCA_001685075.1. Taxonomy (NCBI): domain Eukaryota; kingdom Metazoa; phylum Chordata; class Mammalia; order Rodentia; family Cricetidae; genus Bramus; species Bramus lutescens. The sequence continues at coordinate 144,042 of LOEQ01001550.1, forward strand.
GTTTTCCCTCTAGCATCTTCTTTTGCTCTGGATTTGTAGATATAATTTGACTTTGTCATAAAACATCTTGTTTTAGCCATTTATGATGATTGAAAATTTTGTTGGGTATAATAACCTGGGTTGGCATCCATGATCTGGTAGAGTCTGCAAGGCCATGCTCCTCTTGCTTTTAGTCTCCATTGAGAAGTCAGGTATATATAATTCTGACAGGTCTGGCTTTATACATTACTTTTTCTTTACAGTTTTAATATTTTGTCTTTATTCTGTATGTTAATTGTTTTGATTAGTATGTGGCTAGTGGATTTTTTTCTGGTGCAGTCTATTGGTATTCTGTAACCTCTTGGAACCTTTATAGGCATGTCCTTCTTTAGGTTGGGAAATTTTTCTTCTATGATTTTGTTGAAGATATTTTTCTGGGCCTTTGAGCAGGGATTCTTCTTCTTCTATCCCTATTATTCTTAGGTTTGGTTTTTCAAACTGTCCCAGATTTCCTGGATGTTTTGTGTTGGGAATATGTTAAATTTAACATTTTCTTTTACCATTAAAATTGTTTTTTCTATTGTTTCTTCAATGCTTGAGGTTCTTTCTTCCATCTCTTATATTCTGTTGGGGATGCTTGCATCTGTAGTTCCTGTTCACTTTCCCAGGTTTTCCATTTCTAAAATTCCATCCATCTATGTATGTGTGTATGTGTGTGTGTGTGTGTGTGTTTGTGTGTGTGTTATTGTTTCTATTTCCACTTTCAGGTTTTGAACAGTTTTGTTTCTGCCAATTGTTTTTTATTGATTTTCTTGACATTCTTTAAGAAATTTCTTAATTTTTATTGATTTCTTCCAATTTCTTGGTTGTATATTCCTCCATTTCTTCAAGGGATTTTTTTAAATTTCTCTTTAAGGACCTTTATCATTTTCATTAAGCTACTTTTAAGATTATTGTGTGTGTGTGTGTGTGTGTGTGTGTGTGCTTCAGGTGCTTCAGTTGCATTGGAATGTTCAGGTCTTCCTGTTGTAGGATACCTGGGTTCTGGTGGGTAACATATTTCTCTTTCTGTTATTGATCATGTTCTTACACTAGCATTTAGGCATCTGAATTTGAGGTGATTATCGGTCTAGGTGTTGATTACCGTGTTTGTCTTTGTGCGATGATTATTTTGTTCCTTGGTTTCTGTTTTCTTTGGTGACTGATGAGTCTTCAGGTTTAGTAAGGTGTCTCCTCTTGGGCTGGGGGGCCTTGCATTCCTTGTTCCAGTCTGGTCTCTGGTAAAGCCAAAGTCTTCTTGGTTCTCTAGATTCAGCCTGACCTCTGGTAAAGTCTGAATATTCTTCTTAGAGTACATAGGACCAGCCGGGCCTCTCTAGAGCTTCTGGGAAAGTCCATTCAAATGGTATGGACTGTGCATGGGTTTATGTCATCTGTTCTTCCAACTGGTATGGAACTATACCTGGGCCTATGGAATCTGGTGGATATCTGGGAAAGGACCATTCATCCACTGGTGAAGGTATTATGGCTAGTATGATCTGTGCCTCAGTGATGGAAGTCAACTTGGGCTGGGGGCAGGGCTCAGCCATTCTGGATGATGTATTCTGTGCCTCAGTGGCAGAAGTCCACCATGATTGGGGATGGATGTTCAGCAGCAGCAGGAACCAGTAAGAGCTGGGATTGCATTTTCCTGAGTAAAGATCATGGAGGACAGAAAGTGGGAGGTATGGTTCCACTGTTAGGTGGGTCACTCACCCATTCTGGCTTGTGTCTCCTCCTCATTTCTTTACAGAGAAGGGAAAAGATCAGATTTGCTGATATTATCTACCAAAAGGCCCACCGCAGTAGGAGTTGTATTGAGGTTGAGATTATACTGTACATATGGTTTTGTGTGCTATTTTTCATCTTGAAACTAATGAGGAAAATCAAATAAATAACTTTCCAAACTTTACAACGTTTGTCTTAGGAGTTCGACTTTAATATAAGATGTATAGGGAAAGAAAGGAATGGAAGTCCTTCATTAAACATGTGAAAAATCCAGGTGATTTGCAATTGAAGCATTCCTTAAATCCATCAGAAAGCACAGATTTCAAGGCATGAGAAACCTGCTTTTGGGAGAAAAGTAAAAGAAGAAAACAAACAAACAACTGCTCTTGTGAAAGGAGATACATGTACAGGTCCTGTTCAGCTACAAAGCAAGGTATCCAGGGAACAGTTTCCATGCCCTTGGACAAGGGAAGATACAAGCCATAAAGCACATAAAAGGAAAAGCTAAGAACTGGACTCCATCAGTAGTAAAACCTTTGCACACTTCAAAAACCTTTCAGGACAGCTTTTGGGCAGCTTCAAGCATCACCCTAAAGTAGTATAGGTACCTTTTATCCCAGAAGCATCTGGGTTTGGAGTATGGTTCTTCACTCCATGTCCTCAGACATTGTAGGTTTTGTGGACTTAGGGGCATTGAAGAAACTATGCATATAAAGAAAGCAAACCCAGAGTGTGCAAAGTGCTGAGTGAATGTGTCTGTTGACATGAGTGAGCCATGTCAGAGACCACAGAGTCTTAGACCGAAGGAGGAATGGCAGACTCACTCACACAGGATGAGATTCAGAGGCATGGCAAAGCCCTCCTTGGGGAATGGATAGTGAGTATTGAGTATGTAAGCAGAATATGTCCACTTTATTTTTCTACCCAGATGTTTACAATCCAAAGAAAGCTTTCCTATAAAGACTGCTACTACCTAGATTAGATAAATGTCTAGCTTTTTACCATAACCCCTGCATCCTTGTTTATCTATATGTACATATCCTTGTCCAGCTATATACAATAACTGATGTTCCCATTCAGCTCTATACAATATGCTTGATGAGCTTCGAGGGTACTGTGGTTTCTCCAGGCATGCGTCCAGACCAGCAGATCACACCCTTCCTCTGTGTATTTATTTGTTTATTTTTTCATTGTTCCCTGCTGCCACAGTCAGGTTCATCCTTGGAGCCACCCTGGACAAGACAACAGTTCAGGTTTGCAGAAGCAGAAATGGAAGAACGTAAGATGAGCTTTGATGCTAGTAGCGAGAAAAGTGGTGCCTTCCTTGGTATGTGGGAAATTAGCTGCACAGGCTTCTTTTGGTGAGCCGTTATTGTAACGATCCCTGCACATAGGCAAGGTGTGATAAAGGTGACTTCCCGTTTTACTAGCTGTGTCCTCCTCCCATCCCTTCTGAAGTGAGGCCTGCATTTCAAAAGAGCACTGGGCAGGTGAGTTTACTCAAGCTGGCACACTGGGAAGACAAGCAGCAGAAGGGTGAAGGGCATTCTTGGGGCCACTCTCCATGGTGGTTGGGCAAAGGAAGCTCCTTCAGTGGCTCTGCACAGTGCCCTCCACACCGAGCTCCAAACGCGCCTGTCAGACACCTCTGATTGACAGATGAGTCTTCTCAGTGGGCTCTACTCCAGTGCTCAGACTGCACAAAGATGAGCCATTATTTTTCCTCAGTCCTGTCATCAGAGTCCCTTCGTTGTCATTAAATGCTTCTTTTCTTCCACTTAGCTATTGGTGGGAAATTGACGAAGGGTGGGAACGCCTGGGAGCCCCTTTCTCCCGCTTCCACTCAGGTTCTGATTTCTCACCTATTGAACAATATCCCACTTGGCTGTTGCTCCAGCAGCTCGCTTCCTCTGGCTCTTTTTATTTCTCTTGTTTGCTTTACAAATTAGAGAGAAAATTATTTCCTCAATTTTTATTTCTGCCATGGGTCTGGGATCTGGGCAGAAGCTGATTTTCCGGTGTATCTTCCTAGATGCACAAAGAACAAGAACTCTAAGAGACCGGAGGAATTCGCTTTTAAGATTAAGTGCCTGCTGGGATCGTACCTGCTGGGTTTTCAGGCCGGAAATAAATACTAAGCTACTGTGCTTCCGAAAAATTCTAAGTAAGACTCATCTTTTAAATGACTGGTGAAGAGAGAGAGTTCAAACTCTGTACTCCCAGCAAATGGTGCAGCCTCCGAAGGCTGCCCGCCATCTGCCAGCTATGCGTCTAAATTGCCAGTGCTCAAACCCCACTCCAGTAAACAACATTAACCAAAAGGCTCACTTCTGCTGAATCATTTTCAAGTCCTGAAAAGCAGTCCACACTGACATTCAATGTGACAAAGGAGGGAAAACATCATTTTAGAGGAAGGCTGGCCAAACTCCAGCCGTTAGAAGAGAATTCTGAGGATCAATAATAAAATCATACTAAAAAAAAAAAAACACTTGTTGAAAACCTCAACCCATCCTGAGCCCTAACCTATTACTTCATCAATACTGCTACTTAATTCTCAGCACAGCCTAATTTTGAAGAAAGCAATCACAGGAAAAGCTTGGCCACTAGGGACCCTACTTGGCTTAGATAAACACACTGTTTTTCCAACACTGCCCCAAGACAACCTGTTAGCAAACTGTGACATTGCACCGTCTCATTCACCCCGTCAGACTGCATGTATTCATGATTCAGACAGCAGATACAAGTCAAGATCTGTCCTTAGCAATTGTTTGATGGTATCTTAAGTCTATTCAATCAGGTTCCTGGATCTCCCCAGAACTGGGATATTGGGAGCAAATATAGCCTGGACTGGTGTTAACTACATGGGCAGTAAGGTGAACTCTGTCATTGAGTGATCTTTTAGGTAGAATCTCCTGTTTACCAATCATATGTCTATGAATAGTTAAATAAATATGATTAAAATCTGATGCATCAATGATTCAAGACCTGCACAGTAAAGAAAAACTTACATAGCATGTCTGTCTATTAAAACAGAACCACACATGTCTGGATCTGTGGCCCTATGGCAGCCAGGGTCAGAGTTGGTATTCATGACCCTGTTGCCACCGAGGTCCTTGTGGATGACTTGGGTAATCTAGTCAGTCACCTGAGACCATCTTGGTGTCTGAGGGCCATGCTGCTACCTGGGGTCATATCAATCTAGGTAGCTTGTACTGCCATCTGGGGCCATGGAGACATCTGGGTAGCCTGTGTTGCCACCAGGGGCAATGGAGATGTCTGAGTCCAGGTCACTACCTAGGGTTGAGTCTATGGACCTGTAGTGGCCAGGGTCAGGGGTGGTGTCCATACCTGCTGTTACCACCAAGGGCTCTGCAGATGGTCTGGGCAGCCACCAGAGACCATGTTGGTGTCCAAGAGCCATGCTGCCACCAGAGTCATACTGATCTGGGTGGCCTATGCTGTCACCAGGGCCATGGTGACTTCCAGGCCCCAGCTGCTGCCAAGGGCCAGGTCTGGATCTATAGTCCTGCTGCAGCCAGGGTCTGTGATGATGTCCATGGCTAGAGTGAGCACAGGAGGTCAGAGGAACCACTCATGTGGAAATCCCAGAGCTGTGCTGTGCCAGCCCCACCCTTCACTGGCCCTGGGATAGCTAGCTCTGCCCCCCACTGGGTGCTGTAGCTAGAGAGCTGAACCCCACACTTTGGAAAGCCAGCCCCACCCCACACCTGGATAGAACACTGGAGCTGATCCTATTGTTGGAGATACAGGTGAGCTGTCCCCACCCCACCCCATGTCTGCCATGTGGTGGCATGGGTGAGGGAAGATGTCCTCACCCCTCTATTCCTTGCTTCCTGTGACAGGTTAGAGAACTGGCCCCACGGTCACAAGAGTGAGAGAACTAGCCTTGCCCCTCACCAGCTACAACACATAGGAGAGCGGGCAGGTGTGCAGGTGATTCAGCCCAGAAGGCGTGAAGAAAGGAGAGCTGCCACCACCACCCCTTCCTTATATACTCCCAACAGCCACTGAGAGAGAAGACCATGTACATCACCTGGGCAAAACAGTAGAGCTGGCCCTGGAGATATGAGTGAAGGCAACGGGGATCCCAGCATCCTAGAGCAGGAGACCTGGCCCTGCTCCTTATTGTAGGCTACATTGGATGGACTCGTTGAGGCAGTACTGGAGAGTTTGCTCAGGTAATGACATTGAGGACACACTGGTACCCTGACCAGCCCAGCTAGCATCCAGGCCCAGAACCAGAGCTATGAGTTGGCCCACTCCAACATCCACTGCAACTATGAACTTTTGTGGCATGTGAAGGCAACGAACCTACAGATCCGAAGAACTTTAAGATGTTCACAGCACAGGACAACTATAGCATATTCAAGAGGAGCCCCAGCGAGAGACCATTATAAATGATGCAGAAGAGGCTAGAGGCCTCTAACCAGACCGATGACTCACAGTAGTGAACATTTGAAGTAAGGGTGAATGGACTAATGGGTAAATTGTGTGACCCAATGGCCACACTACAGCTTCCAAAATGAGATTCTTCTCCTTTTTTGCTTTGTTTGTAGTTGTTCTTTTAAATTTTGTTTTGTTTTGGGAGGAAGGTGCATAGGCAGAAGGCAGGTACGATCATGATTCATGATGTGAAATACACAGAGAATCAATAAAAGATAAAAAAAAAAGAACCCCTCAAGCCCCTCCTGATCTTCGGTCCTGAAAGAGAACATATGAACAACAATGGCCCTTGAGTGTTTGTTCACACATGTGGCCTGCTTCCTCTCTTGTTGAATATCAAGAAGCTGGATTTTTGCTACGTTCTTAATAAAACCTCCTGGTGCTGTATATTTTCCACTTGCATCTTCTCCAGTCCTGCACAGAAGGCAGGAAGAACCTGGGAGTACCTGCCTTGACAGTGTCTTTCCAGCAGCCATCTTACAGATAATGAAATGTATACTTTGGCAATGCTGAAGCATGCATGGGCAGCCCATATATGGCAGTTATGTTGAACTTGTCAATATTGGGTTTCATGGACTAAGTTGGTGAGGATGACTGACCAGGCCTCTTCCTCAAGAGGGCATCGGATCTCATTATAGATGGTTCTGAGCTACTGTGTGGTTGCTGGGTACTGAACTCAGGACCTTTGGAAGAGCAGGAAATGCTCTTAACCACTGAGCCATCTGCAGATGATAAAGGTAGGAAAATGTCAGGACTTACCTCTGCTCACAGGTCCCAAATGGCAGAACTAGGTTTAGGACCTGTCCTACCTAAACCACTCGCTTACACTCTCAAGCCTGGCCTTCCTATTCAGAATGTGGTGCCTTTTTTTCTACATGAACGTCCTCTGAGGAGCCACTAGAAGTGGACACTTCAACACCATGCCCTAAAACACTAATTCAAACTAAGATGTGTGAGCCAAGGAAATCTGGGGAAAGCAACATTTTAGCTCCCATTTCAGTAGCTCCTGCACCTTGGCACTGTGTCAGAAGCTTACAACAAAAACCACTCTTTAGCCTGTTGCTGCTGACCAGAAACAGAGGCTGAGTTTGAGATTAGGGACTACCAACTATACTTTAATACAAGTAGCATGTTTATCCATTTTATTAGCCATTGACTTGGCCCATACATCTTCATGTTCTAAAAACACAAGGAAATGTTAGCTGCTGAGCTGTGAAGTTTGGACTACCCTGTGGTTGTTCCACATGTTCTTTTTACAACTAAGGAATTCAGACTCAGAAAGCTAGAAATTTTGTGCATCCATGCAACTAATTGCCCTGACTTTACAGGGCCACCCTCTCACTACACAGAAGTCTTCTAAGAAAGAATTAACATGACCAATGTCAACCGTACTAGGAGGTAGAAAACTGCAATGCAAGAAGAAACTGTAGAGAGGGCCTTGGGGCTACCCAGAAGCTAAATAAGTCAAAACTATGCAGACAGCCAGCCACTTACCTTCCACTCTGATGTGGCTACAAATTGAGAACATTGGTGCATTCTAATCCTTTCACGTCCCTCCCCCCAGGGTCCCCCTTCATCTGTGGGTGCTGTGTGGAGACACCGAGACTTCCTCTTCACTCACACTATAGTTAAAATTGTGTGCTGCCAACTTTGAACCTTGAAATGTGAAATTCGGAAGCAAATGCTCTCTTTTGCTCTCTCCTAGTCTCTTAGATATCCAGTACTTTCATTTATCCTTCCTAAGGTTACAACTGTTAACCATAATACATATTCTACATTTTCTCTGTCTCACTCCTGTTTCCTTGGGATTGGATTTTCCCAAGCCAGTGATAGCATATTAGTTTGAGTTCAGGCTCAGATTTGTAGAGGAATTAGCTAGACACATTCATCTCATGCTAGAGAGGAGAAATATAAGCCAGGCTGTGGTGGTGCACACCTTTAATACCAGCACTCAGGAGGCAGAGGCAAGCAGATCTCTGTGAATTCAATACCAGCCTGGACTGGTCTACAGAGTGAGTTCCAGGACAGGCAGGACTGTTAAAGAAACCCTGCATCAGAAAAAAAGAAGGAGGAGGAGGAGGAGCAAGAGGAGGAGGAGAAGATTCGGCAGCTTGAAAGGAGAAGGAGCCCGTCACGGAATCTTACAACGGAAATGGAATCTGAAGCCAGGCTGCCTGGATTCATACTCTGCATCTTTGTATACCTGTGTGACCTCAGCTAAGCTACTTAGCTCTTTATTTGGACTTTCTCAATCTTCCCCAAAGGATTATTATCAGGACAACACTTAATACACAGCCAGAGCCACATTAGGCAGTGAGCACAACCAACATCATTAATATCGTAATCATCATTATCACTTGGCAACGATTCTCAATCTTCTAGTGTTGTGACCCTTTAATACAATTACTCATAATTTGGAGATCCCAACCATAAAATGACTTTCACTGCTACTTCATAACTAATTTTACTACTGTTGCGAATCATAATGTAAATATCTGTGCTTTCCTATGGTTGTAGGCAACTCCTGCAAAAGGGTCATTAGACTCCCAAAGGGTTGTGACCCACAGGTTGAAACCTGCTGTTTTAAGGCCATAATGAGGGTGAAGGATATGGTCAAAAGAAAAGATATTGGGAGCTGTGTTTTCAGTTTAATTGCAGCCTCCACTAAGTAAGAATAGCTGGAAGATTGGGGAGGACCTACCCCTCCCCCAAGATTTTTGAAGTACAAATAAATAATCTGAATATTTTCACCAAGAGACACTCAGTCTTGTTCCTCAAAGTGTCTCTGAGAATGCTGTGGAGAAAGAATGCAGAAGGGTGACAATGGCGAAGACTGGGCACGATGGCGGATTGTAGGAACAGGGAGCTGAAGAATTTTTGCAAGAACTCTACTAAGACAAGAGAAGACCCTTGGAAGAATGTCAAATCTTACAGAGCTCTCCTTACACCATAACCTCAGAATTCAGCTATGGTGGCAACGACTTTTAGTCTAGGCAGCAGCAAATCAGAGCCGACCTCAGCGAGGAACAGCACTGGGTGCCCACTGTCTCTGAGGAAGCAGAGAACTTAAGGAAGAAGAGCCATTTCTCAGAAAACAGCACACAGGCCAGAGTCCCCTGCATACATCCCACCAACAAACTGACCTGCTTTCCCTATCACACATTACATGGTAAAGCGAGAGAAGCTCTTTTTAGAGGCAGATTTTTGTTTAACAAAAGTCATTACATATCATTGTGTTTTTTTCCCCTGTTGTTTGTTTGTTTTGAAGAAAGGTAGCTTTTACTAAATTCTTCTCTCTCATTACCTACTTATTCTTTGCCACCATCCCTTCTCTCCAACCCCCCACCCACTCCCAGCCTTCCAGTTTCTTTTCCTTTTTCGTGTTGCATGGGGCCTTTTTGCATGTACTCCCCACAACCATTCTCAAGCATCCATCTTGATTTTTTTTGTCTCCTTCCTTGTGTTTGATCCACATTCACATGCATATTTAATTAGTCTATGACCCACATATGAGAGGGAAAATTTAGTTTTTGACTTTCTGGAGAATTTGTGTTACCTTGATTACTATTATATTTTCCATATCCATCCATTTGTATTTATAAAATTCAGTGTTTTGGTTTTATGAGACAGGGATTTTCTGTCTAATAGCCCTAACTGTCCTGGAATAAATTATGTAGACTAGGCTGGCCTTGAACTCACAGAGATCCACCTGCTTCTGCCTCCTGAGTCCTGGGATTAAAGGTATGCCCCACATTTTCCCGGCCTTGTATTTATAAAATTTATACAATATAAATTTCGCTGCACCCAGCCAGAAGGTCCCCAGAAGAGAGTGCAGGGCACCTCCAGCTCCTGCTACAAGGGCTTCTTTGTTCCACATGACCCTACCCCCACCCCAAGTTCACCCTTTTGTCTGCAGGATCCTTGGACTACCAGGAGTCCCTGTTCTTGTGCTGAGGAGATCCATCCAGACCAGTGAGTGTGTGTTCCATCCTGGGGCGGAAGGTATGGGAAAGGAGCACAGGGCCCCTCCAACTCCTGCTGCAGGGGCTTCTTTGTTCCACTTGACCCTGCCTCCCCAATCCTGCCTTTTGTCTGCCAGGTCCTTGGCCCAGGAACAGTTCCTGGTCCTGCACTGAGGAGATCCACCCAGAGAGTCAGAGTGTCGTTTCTAACCTGGTTCTACGGTTCTGAGAGGAGGCTGCATTTGAAGGAAGAGATGGGCAGGAGTCAATGCAAGAATTCCTCCAATAACCTGAAAGGCAACATGATAACACCAGAATCCAGGGATCACACATCAAGAAGACTTGAACACCCTACTCCAGAAGAAGTAGAAGAAATCAACTTTAAATGTAACATTATGAAAATAATAGAAGACCTTAAACAAGATGTGAAAAACTCCTTTAAAGAAATGGAGAAGACAAATAAAAAGGTAGAAGAAATGGATAAATCTCTCAAAGATACCCAAGAAAACAAAGAAAAAGCAATCAAACAGGTAATGGAAATAGTTCAAGATTTGAAAAATGAAATGGAGGTAATGAAGAAAACACAAACCAGGGAAGGCTGGATATGGAAAATCTGGGTAAATGAACAGCAACTACAGAGACAAGTATAACCAACGGAATACAAGAGATACAAGAAAGAATCTCATATGCAGAAGATACTATAGAGGAAATAAACTCATTGATTAAAGAAAATAACAAATCCAACAAATTCTT
>LOEQ01001550.1:181166-195591 GCA_001685075.1 Bramus lutescens
TTTGGAAGAGCAGGCAATGCTCTTAACCACTGAGCCATCTCTCCAGCCCTTTATCTATTTATTTGGGTTTTCTGGAGACAGGTGTCACATTATAACCCTAGAAGGCCTGGAATTCACTGTGTAGAACAGCCTGGATTTGAACTTGCAATAATCCTCCTGCCTCTGCTTCCCACATGCTGGAATTAGAGGTGTTCATCACCATGCCCAGCCTTAATCATTTTATATCTGAAATACTAAAACATAAGATATGCATCAGGATTATTCACTTTTGAGTGAATGTATATTTGTGCATACATGTGTATTTGTATATATGTAGGTGTCCATGTATGTAGGGTTATGTGCAGCTATCCATATGTGTTTGTGTTTATGCAGGTGGGCATGTATGTTTGTTGGTGTCCAGGTGTCCCTGTGTGCAAGGGTATATGCAGGTGCACATTTGTGTTTCTGCATATCCAAATATCCCTGTGTATAGGGTGTATGCAGGTATCTATGTGTGTCTGTGTGTATCCGGGTGTCCCTGTGTTCAGGAGTGTATACAGGTATACATGTGTGTTTGTGTGTGTCCAGGTGTCCCTGTGTGTGTGTGGGGGGGTGTGCAGGTATCTATGTGAGTCTGTGTGTGTCCAGGTGTCCCTGTGTGTAGGAGTTTATACAAACGTACATGTGAGGGTTATTTTTTCCAGACTGAACTCACATTGTCCTAGAACTCCCCACGTCGACTAGGTTGCCTCACCACCAAAACTGTGTTTTCCTTTGTATCCATGCCCAACTTTCTACATGGGTTTTTGGAGACTGAACTCTGGTGCTCAATTGCAAACCAAACTCTATCGAATAAACTGGTTCCCCATCTTTAGTTTTGTTTTGTAGGTTTTATTCATAAAATCTACATATATGTGTGAATATGTGCAAATGTCAATTGTGGGAGCAAGTGTAGGCCGAAAGAGGCCATCAAATCATCTGAATGCAGACTTACAGGTGGTTGATGCACATGAAGCCAGTCACTGGGAGCCAAATTTGAGTTGTCTGTGAGGGAGAAAGCAATCCTTCCACTGAGCCATTTCTCCAGGCCCTTTCATTTCGTCTTAATTTCCTCCGGAACAGGACATGCTCATTGTCTCTGTAAATTCAGTTCTTAGTTCAAGAAAGTTATTTATTAAATTTGAGATATTTTAATTACCTCTCTGCTTTATGAATTGAACTTTCAACCAGTGAAGCATCTATTATCTCTGCGCCAGGGCCTTGTTTTTTCCATTCCTGATTTTTTCTAGTTGAGTAAAACTTAAGCCTTTTTCTTCTAAACTCAGACTTTTACTCCTAACTATGAGTTTAGTTTTTAGATATTCCTCAGTGTCTTGGTGAACAAGATGGTTTTCACTTTGCAGTGTTGCTGTTTGTAGTTGCAATCAAGAAATTCTGGTTTTTGTTATAGTTTTAAGAAAAATTCAGGACACAATTAACAGACGTGATGCTTTTTAAATGAAATATCTATTTTTATAATAACATGATTTACACTTTTAGACCTATTCTTGCCTCCAATATTTTATTTTTTATTATTATTAGATATGTCAAACCCAGGGATTCAAAACAAAACAAGACAAAGCCATCCTGGTTTCTGTTCTGATGTGCTTTGAATATCACTTAAATATTATTGATCTATACCCATAGGGATTGATGGTACCGATGAGACTCATATATTTTGTTGCCGAGGTCCTGTGTTCTTCTGCAATAGTCTAGATTTAAAATTATTACGATTGGATGTTGAAAATGATGGACTCTAGGTATCATTGGTTTCCTTTGAGTTGCTGTTGTTTGCTGACAAGAAGGTGACATAAAATAAACAGGGGTAGGATATGTAGATCTTGAACTAAAAGGCAATAGAGATAATAATGATGCTAGAATAATAAATGCTTCACAAGAAAGACAAGCTCATTAAGGGTAAGATATAAAATTACCTTAACAGACTTAAAATTCTTATTCATCTTTGCTCTTCCCTTATTGAGTTTTTGGCACACTAAATTACCCTTCCTGGCCTTGAACTCCAAAGCCTCCTGCCTCTCCAGAGTGCTGCAATTACAGGATCATGCTCATCTAGATGGAAGTGTGTATGCTGTCACACAGATACACACACACATACACACACACACACACACCATAGAAAAAGAGACAAAAAGACTTTTATGATTTTGTATGTATGGGTCTTTTGACTGCATGTATATACGTCTGTAAACCTGTGCATGAAGTACCCAGGGAAGCTAAAACAGGGCATCAGATACCCAGGGCTAGAATTACAAATGCCATGCCATGTGGGTTCTGGGGATTGAACCTGGTTCCTCTGGAAATGTCTTCAGTATTCTCAAATTATGAGGCATTATTCCAGCCTGATGACTATTTTCTATTTATTATTATGGTGTGTGTTTATGGTATGTATGGGTGCATGTGTCATAATATATACAGAGAGAAGTTTCTCCTTTTACACTTACGTGGGCCCCCAGATCAAACTTGAGGTGTCAGTCTTTCATAGCAAGCATTTTACCACCTAAGCCAGCTTCCCAGAACCATCACTAGGTGGCAGAGGTACTATCTAGGAACTATAAGCCTCTTGCAAAAACTTCAGCTGGATTACATGCCTCCAGAGCACCCAGGGTCTCAAGATAATTCACACTTCTCTTTCAGAATTTGCTTTCTTGTTCTTAAAAAGCAATTGTATTGGCAGATTGAACATTAATTAGATAGCGAGTTTTAAAGACAGTCTCATGGGCTATTCTTGAGAGTATTTGTTATGTTGTTCTTCTGTGGAACCGACTCCTATTGCTCCACAGTGAATCCCATTAGCACAGGCAAGGCAGGGATGTTTAAATAGGTTTTGTCACCACTTAGCTTAATTTGGGTTACGAAATTGCTCTGACATGCTTCACGGAGGCAGGAGCTTTCCACGCTGCTCCTTCAGGTGAGTTTTAAACTCACAGTTTGCGCTCATGAAGACGAAGCATCACATTTTATCTTCATAATGAGCTCTGAAGCAATTTCACCTTGCAGGACCTTTGCCTCTCAAAAAAATGGACTGCAGAAAGTCTAGTGGAAGCACTCTGCTGCCTCCTCTTTTCTCTTCCAAATCAACCTATGGCTCAAAACTGTCACTTCCGTTATGGGTTCCATTCATTGATAATCGATGCTCCCTTAGATACATCATCATCTGCAAGCCTCTTTATTATTTTTCTGCTTGAAGCTCATTTTAATATAAAACATTTTCTCACTTGTCATTTGTGTGTGTGTGTACACACACATTCATTGTGTGCACAGAGATCCGTGCCAATTTCTTGCACAGTCACTACTCACCTTTTTTCTTTTTCTTTTTCTTTTTTTCTTTCTTTTTTTTTAAGCAGGGTATTTCACTGGACCTGGAGCTCCCGGATCATCGAGCTTTCTGATCAGCAGGTTCCAGGGTCCTCCAAGGGTTTAGAGTTGTATACCACCTCACCCCGCTTCTACCTGTGTTCTGGGGTTCAAAATCGGGTCCTTGTGTCTTTAAAATGTTTTATTCACTTAGTTAACAGTTTTCAAATCTCTTCACGTCTTGCCTTCTATTGTCTGTGAAGCAGACAAAAGACATTTTTTTAAACTGTTATAACTAACAATTATGCTTTAATTTGAGCACTAGTATCAAGTTACACACACAAAGGGACCTGTATTCATTTTATTAAATTTTCCCTTTGCCATAGTCTGAGATTATTTTCAGCATGTCTACTTTTGTATCATAAAATCTTTCAAATACAAGGCCACACTTTTAAGAGAAGGAAAGCCATAACATCAGCTTTGGTAGCTAGAAAATACAGAGATTTGATCAAAGCAAAATTCCCAAATGAAACAGTAGAGAAGAGCTGTTCTGAGCTTAAGTAGTATGCAGATTGCTTTATTTTAAATGGTAGCATGATAACAAATGATATTTCTGGATCTTGGCACATCAAACTACCCACAGATGAAAGATGACTTAATTGCTTTGACCACAGTCCGAGTCGGAATAGCTCAGTTGGCAAATATAAAAATAGCACGGTGCTGTTTGCATTTGAGCAAGGAATGATTTCATTTTAATGCCCAAAGTCGAGATAACAAAGCAACAGGGGAGGGGGTACGTCTTGCAAGAAAGGTGCAATTTTTTGATTGATGTATCTAAGGGTTGTATGGAACACATTGATCTTGTCAGTTACACCCATGTGCATAGGAAATAACACTGTCAGGGTAGGGCCTTCAAATTCAGACCATAGTATATCGATAGTTTATGTCTCAGAGGCTTAACAGTTAAGCATCCACGGAGATTTGTTGCTTCTGCTGTCACCTTTAAATAACCTCCTAAAATTCTTTTAATAAGCCATTGTTTCCTTAAATACCCAATGGTGTTGTTAATACCTGAAAATGCTTCTCCTAATTTTATCAAACAAAGAGTTTCAAATAATCATAGCAGAGTGAAGCTTATTGTACTTTGGAGTTTACTATGTAATCATACAAGTAAAGTAAAGAATACATAGAAGAGGAAAAATATGATGCAAAGAATAAAAAATTTCTCCAAGCCGTGTATTAAATACAAATCAAAAGCAAGTAATGATAAACGTGAACTACAGACTCTCCATTTTTCCAAGTGTGCACTGTTTGAGATGATGTTGCTTTTTATATTTTCTATACTTTGTAATCTAAACAGCAAACTTAATTCAGGAAAAAAAATCTACCATAACTGATTACCATAAGCATGACCACAGACCTTTAAATCAAAAGTCACTTGAGTTGGAAAAGGTTTAGGTTTTTTCAATAAATTATTTTTTATAATGACTATAAAAGTTATATAGTACTCAGAGGCTAGCTGGAAGGAGATGCTTTACTGTGCCTGAATTGCAGGGAACACTTTCTGAGACATAAAGCTGGCAATCAGACATCTGAGTGTCTGAAATAACCAACCGTCCCTGAGAGATTGAAGTGAGGACATTAGCAACTGGACATAGACTCTTGTTCTTCAGCCAGGAGCGATGATGGGTGAACCGTAACACAAAAACGTATACATAGCTGGAAATGGTAAAATCTCACCAGAAATCACTTTTTTATTTCAAAAAAAAAGTAAGTGGGAATCCCTGCTTTGCAAATCTGTATCTCTTTTGGTATTTAGAAAGTATCTCTGTGGTCATAGATAACTGTGTGCATAAAATGGTTTAATTTTCAAAGGTTAAGTCCTAATTACTACTTACTGAAGTTAAAAAGTTTTTACTTTTGCATTATAATAATTTCATGTTTTGAATGTTGAAAACTCTCCTCATCTGAGTAACGAATAGTAAGGAGAAGCTGATGTGTTTGGTCAGGCAGTAGATATTGATAAATAGCGTGATTACTTTAAAACACATTCTTGGTCAAGGCAACAGTGAAAGAAAGTGGTTTAAGGGGATGATTATTGGAAGAGAATAATTTGAGAATCATTTGAAATTTAGGAAAGGTGGTCTGTTTCCAAATGGAGAAGAGAATGGATTGTGTTATGGAGGCTCCAGAGAAGACACTGGTATTTCTTCTTCATTTGCTCTTTTGCAGAAATTAAAAATCCCCCAGTGATCTTTCCACATTTTGCAGAGATGTTTTAAAGAAAATTTATGAAAGTGCTCCACCCTCTATCTCCAAAACTCCATTTCCAAGAAGGAAAGAAAATTAACTATCAAATTGTCTCTATCAAATAGGAAATGAAATAGCTGTAGATTCTCACCACGTAGCCAAGGCTGGCATCCCACCAGCTGCAATCCACCTACCTCAGAAGTGGAATTCCAGCTGCCGACCAGCTCACCAGGCCTACAGATTAATTGCTAATGGGCTTTTTTCATACTTTGTAACTGGTCCTCTGATGGTTGGCATTCTCAGTTAGCTGTCAACTGTAAGAGCTGTCTTTCTTTCTGTGTGACTGTCACAGTGTAGGTGGTCACTGAGACCACATACCCTTCTGAGTGCCAGTCTGCCTTCTTTGCCTATGTGAGGCACAATACCACCCTTCAATCAGTGAGAAGTGAGTTCAGATTCCCCTTGATCCTACTCCTATGTCATCCAGATGATGATGGCTCTAATGAAAGTTCCAAAGAAATCTGGAATGTTCTGCTGGAAACCCACGCATACTGTGTTTATTGTCTTGAAGACTGAAAAGGATCCTATAGTTTTTTAAATGTACTGAGTATGTTATATCTTATATCTTTCTTTTTCAGTTTATATTCCAAAAAATTCTTCTCAGGCCACAGCTTATAAAAATTTACCACATTCAATTTTGACCTTTTGTTTCAACAAAGGGCCTCTGCTATGTAGCCCAGTTTACCTTAAACTCTCAGTCCCCGCTTTGTGTCCTTCCAAGAGCTGCAATTCCAGGTATATCTCACCACAACTGACTTCAAAATTACTTTACATCATAGTCACTACTTTGTGGGATGGAGGCCCTACAGGGTATTTAACCATTCGCAAGCCTGAAGGTTGTTTCATATTTTCTACCCTTTAAGAAAATCTTAAGAGATCTTTCTACATGGACTTGTACTTTTGCAGGTACTTAGATTATTACATTTGAAACAATTTTTACTACAATATTTCTTATAACTCTGCATATAGTTATTTTCAAATTTAGCCTACTTTTTAACCTTTATTTGATTTTTTTATTAAAAAAATCCTGAATTTCTTTTTATACCATTTTGGACATTTTTGCTTTTCTGTTAATTACCAGGTTAAATTCTTTTCCATGTTTCCTGTTAAATAGCCTTTGGTTTTGTAGATGGCCTCTGTGTGTGTGGTGTGTTCATTTCCCCCAATATGTCACTAGGCTTTACTTTGTTTGCGGTTGTTTTCTTTACAGAACAGGAGATTTGGTGTTTTTCAGTGCATCGGCCTTTCCCTTTGTAAACCCTGGTTTCCAGTGTGTGCAGAAAGGGCTTTTTTCGCACTGTGAGACCATCTTTGTAGCAATGGAGCTACAAAGGACTCTTCACTCACAGGACATGCCTTTCCCAGTTTATAGGAAACCTGATTTAACTGGGATTTTAGATTGATTTAATTTTGATTCTAGAAAAACAAAAGAAAAAATTAGAAGACTTTATCTTGAGGAATAATGAAAGATGGCACAGCAAGCAGGTAATGTTTAAAAAGAAAAAATAATTCAGACAAGCATGTTCTTCTCAATAAAAATTACAGTCTTAGCTGGTGACCAAAAGCAAGAGTTATAATAAATATGTACCTTTTGACTTGCATTGTTTTCATAAATCTTTTTATCAAAAATTAATTCTGGGTGGCTTCTTTGGGGTGGATACTGTCACTGAGCTGAAAACTGCCTGATAAACTATAAGCAATGGAAAGACCAGCAGCATTGATATATCCAGCACAGGGAGGAAGAAACAAGCCTCACACAAAGACTGGCGACCAATAGAATATATTGCTATCGAGATGATTTTACAGCCTTTGTAAAAGACTAGAGACAATTTTGCTCCGTTTAGCAAGCACTCCACAAGGAAAGAGGGGTACTCTTAATGGCAGAAGAGAAAAACAGGGGTGGGTGTGAGCACTAAGGGTCTGAGAACATAAAACGTCAAAATGTGGGCTCCAAATTACGTGACACTGGTTGCTGCTGGTTGCTTTTTGAAGTTGGGTTTCCTTTGGGTTGACCTCAAACTTTCTATGTAGCCAAAGCTGACTTTAAACTTCAGATCCTAATGGGTTTATGCCCCATGTGTTGGGATTATAGAGAAGCACTCTGATGCCCAACATCCCATGACTCCACTGTTTTGTGTTTTTCTTTTCCCCCCTGACAGTTTTGATGTTTAAAACTGGCTTGTGTGGGACATACAGAGATCAGACTCCTCTGCCTGCCTGCTCTGTGCTAAAATGAGAGGCTTGGACCCTGTCTGACTGCATCCAAAGACTCAACCATGGTCCACTCAAGGAAAAGTGCTCTGAAATCTGCTAGTACCCAAAAGTTCTAATAGGAATAAGTCAATAAGATAAAAGCCAGGAATAAACTATTAGGTGAATGGTCAGTGAACTGGTTTAGATTGAATAGCCAAAGAAACATAATATAGTGTTGAAACTAAATTTATGTGTCTCTTAGAAACTTCTTCCATAGTCTCCATTATTTAATCCCATGAGGAATTCAGGAAAGGTATGATGAATAGGCTCATCTTCCTCTTGAACCTCAGTATGATCAAAGGGAATGGCCAAATATTACATATTACAGATGTCACTCTGCCATAGATCTGCTGTATCTGCCACAGCTTTTCTTACCTTATTAGACAATTTACAGAGCAGTGCAATCCAACAGACATGTGAGTCATAGTTCAGAATTTTTTCCCAGAAGAAACAGACTGCTTCTATGAGAGAGTCCTTCCCACGTGTTCTGTATACACTATATACATTCTTTGAACTCAGACACATATATTCTGATCTTCCAATTGCCTTCTTTTATTTTTCCTCATGAGCTTTGTTCTTGCAAATGTGGGAAGTAACTCCAGGGAATGAAAATGCAAACAACCTTTTGGACAAATCTAGACTTCGCATCCATGACAAGAGTGGTTTTTTGGGATTATTGTCATAATTTATTTTGTTTTGTTTGGGAGAAGTGCTTATTGTCCAGTCGCTTTTCAAGTCAGTTTGAAATGTGTACTGTTGTCTCTGTACCACCCACATGGTAACACCATTCTCTCTATGGGCATCATCTGAACGTAACATACTGTAAGATGACCTCCTTCAGAGGTTTGAAATTGAAATTTCCCTGAGAAGACACTGCTTATGTATTGACATTCATATCACGAAGACTTTGCAGCTGTTAGTGCTTGTTTTGTTTTTGTTATCTTGAGACAGTATCTTTAGATGTAGCCCTGCTGGCTTGTGCTATTGTCCAAACTCCAGGCTTGAGTCACCATACAAACATACATACATATATACATACATACATACATACATACATACATACATACATACATACATACATACATACATACGTACGTATGTATGTACATGTATCTATTACAATATACAGTGACAGTACTGTATATATAACACAAATATTATTTCTTTCTTCCCCCTTCACTCTCTCTTTTCCTCCATCCCCCTTCTTTCTATGTTCTAACCAGACAATTCTATCCATACTTTTCATTGAAATACATTAACAAAACAGTCAAGTTAAATGTCTCTTTAATATGAGTTAGGGAATATGATTATGTACAACAATACCAAATTGCTAGAGTAGATCAAATGACCTCATCAAAAACAGTTGAGAATGTGTCAAACTTATCCATGTTCAATTTCAAAATTTATTGTGAAAAGCTCTCTAGCTAACCATCTGTTTATCTAGTTCCTCCTATATATAATCAAATTTCTTTCAAACAGGAGCTCTTACATTGACAGAGTAAATGAGTCCAAATATTTAGCTTAATAGATCTTCACTGCAATTAATAAAATTAATCCTTCACTGAAATGACATTTGCATTTGTCTGTTTGATCTGCTGTTTTTGAACGATATTCATAATATTTTGTACACTACAAAAAGCATCTCCACTTTTATTTGTGTTCAAGCAGCTGGCCTGTGTATGCAATCAGAGATGAGAATTGCTTTCATAAGGGTATCATCTCTAATTCTTTTTTCAAAGTTGGAGATCAAAGACAGCACCTTCGACATGCAAGCAAGCACTTTATCAATCAATTTGCTATCTACCCCAGTCCTATCTCTGTGTCTTAGCAGGTTCCGGTTTTATTAATAAGAAGGAGCAAGCTTTTCAAAAATACACTTGGAAATGTCATGTGCTAACTACCTGCAATTCTAGTATGTACACTATGCTCTTATTGAAAATTATTTATCCTAAATGCTATTTCAGGATCAAATCCTAAAATGGACATTTTGTAGGATTGGGTGGTGAGGAAACTGTTGTCTAAAGAAAATGAAAGCCATTGAGAAGATGCCTCTAGATTACTTGCTAAGGGTTGCTATGAGGTTGCATCTGAAGAGGCAGGGGTAGTTGAGTTTGGAAGAATCACCTTTACTCTTCTCCTCCAGAAGGGGTAAGTACCGTTCTCCAAAGCAAGGGCGAGAAGCCTCTCTGAAAGAACTTACTCTTTGAAACATGGTGATAAATCATCTGAATGGCAACTGAACACCTCGGTGTTTGCTGACTTGTCTGTTCTTGACAGTACTTAAGTTTGCAGCATCCTTCACATCAAAATAGTCCAGTCTGTCTTAGCATTAACCTATGATGTAATTTCTGTGAACAATTCTGTATTCGAAAAATTAAATATCATTTTATTATAAATCCCCAGCAGAACTACATCTGAATGTATAAAACTAATGTGTATATAAAACTAGAACACAAAGTTTTCTTTAGAAATAATTCCCTTTGGGACCTGTACCTGACAATGTTCAATGGCCATAGATGTTTAGATAGTGCTTTTTTAATCATAACCTGGCTATCACAGAAATGATTTTTGAAACATAAAATAAAGTGTTCTGTATGTTCTTGAATATTTTGATTTTTAGTATTCAAATAGTATCATGCCCATGATATTCTCTTTGATGTCAGGAGATGGCGCTGTGGGTTTTAAATCTCAGAGCTAATGATCCCAAAACTCAGCTAAATCTTTAGTTTTCTTATTTCTGGTCAAACCCTAAAGTATCCATCATCTTTGATCGAATTACTTTAAACATTTTTCCGAGTGTTTTCTAACATCATGAAGATAAGATTGCAGAGGCGAGACTCCTGTAAGGACAAAGAAGTCTATTGTTACCAGTCCCCAAGGAAGACAGCCACATTTTATGTGTAAAGTAAGAAAGGCAACACTTCAGGGAACTCTTCATAAGCTCTTTCCACTAGTTTTCCATTTATTTCTGTCACGTAGCTTAGGTCGTCCTTTGAGTTTCGGCAGTGATAAGCAGGCACCCTATTACTGTCCCTTCACACAGACTACTTGACCTTGAAAGTGACCAGGATTGGGAACTTCCCTTCAGCGGGCTCGAGCCAGTTTGTGTGGATACTGGAAACAGCTTTTGGATGGGGAGGATTTCTGTCCGTATCTATTGGAGCTTGAACCACTGCGTTGCCAAAGTCAAAGAGTACTAAATGGAAGCCTCCTTTCTTTAAAACAGACTAAGGAGAAGAACTCCGTGGGTAGAGTTTGTAGCAAATCCCAAGGTCGAAATCTTGGGAATTGGGAAGCCCAAGGCAATGCGAAGTTTGAGCTCCTTGGAGTGCTGCCGGAACTGTTTCAGCTCCGACCTCTGTATTGGTCCCTGCTTTCTCTCTGTTAGTTCTCTTCAACCCGGAAGGTGCTAGGATATTCGCAGACCCCCACCTCTCCAGAGAGCTTTGAAGGAAACCAAACAAATACTGGTGGCAAAAGATTGCGCGGGAAACTTGGGCACCTTGATGGACTTGACTCTGTGCCACTGAGATCTCAAGGGACCAGGGGGGCGGAGCAAGCGTTTAGCCTACCCAAGCCTAACCAAACACTACAGGGTAGAAGAAGCAAAATGCAATTTCAAGGTCAAGGTGTCTCTTCCTGGGGCTGGAGGACGGCCAAGAGAGCCTTGGCCTAGAGGGATGGGGGGCTCCGGCTTTAGATTTGTCGGCGCAGGAGCAGTTTATCAGAGAAGGTCCCTGGGGACTCGTGGCAGTCGATGCCAGAGAGGACCTTCAGAGCAGGGAGGCACACCACCCCGCTCAGTCTGTCACATTGTTCCCACAGATCTTAGAGAATTCACTTCCCCCTCAGAGCAGCTCCCTAGCTAAAGTTTCTGTTATTTTTGCTCAACTTTGTTTTTATTTTCCAAACTGTTCTGAAATAGATAAATTGAAAAACGCAGACAGCCAGAGCCAGATTTCTCCTGGCTGCTTAATTTAGGTAAGTCATAAAGTTATCTGAGATGCTGAAATGCCACAGTGAAATCACTACCACCCCCCACTTTAAGGTAGGGTGAGTTCCATTATGATTCTGCCTGAGCTATTTCCAAATCCAAACAAATATTAGAATCATCTCTAAGAAATATAAGTTTGACCTACACATTACTCAGGTCTGCAACTCCGCCCTCTGATTCCAATGCAGTGATGCTTACTGAATATTTTAAATGCTTTTCGAGGCTTTCGGAGTGTTTCCTCCAACAACCGTAAAATTTGTTCATCTTTATGAGAGCGCTTTGATGTGTATACTTTTGAAATCCAGCACTCAGCCAAAAACGCACCTTTTTTGAATCTGTTGACCAACGAGCTTCTTCATGGAGGCAACGAACAGGTCGGACCCCGCTAACTGTTTTGCCTGAGTATCCCTAGCTGTCTCATCCTTCCGCTGGTACTGGCCAAAGGACCTGTCCCCTGGGGCTCTGGTATCCCAACCTCCCTTCGGCTAGGCTAAACTGTGCAGAGCAGAGCGGTGTGGAGGGAAGGTTTCTATAGACGCTTCACGATCCATGGGGAGGGAGGGAAATCAAGTTTGGGTAAGAAGATCAAGCCCTGGGTTGGTGCCCGACCTCACTCTCCTTAGAAGAGATTTCTGGTTTGGACTTTCTGTTCAATTTTGCAACTTGCCCGTTGCTTCATGAGCCGCGGCCTTTTCTCTAACAGTTCCAGTAGGATCAAAGTTTAAGATTTCTAGAATTCCCGCGGCCTGAAGACACTGACAGAGCTGCTGATGTCACTCTCGGCTGGGCCTGGAGCTAGGCGGCCTGATTCTACCCAAAGGGAAAGGAAGTTGAGGCAGTGACTTGGGATTGGTGATGATTAAACCAGGTAACAAGACGTCGGGCAGATGTGTTTTCATTGCCCTGTAAGATAAATGCAGTGTTAAGTGCCTGACAACTTCCCAGAAGCAATCAGCAAAAGTTTATGAGTGCATAAACCTGGAAGACCATTCCCCGAAGCTGCTTATAGGGCCCACATTTAAACCTCCCATAAATTCTCTGGCCATTTCCCCAGCACAACTTTCCAGAGACTGTTAAACAGCCACCTCCTTCGGGGAGGCTGGGGGGATTTTCTCTAATCTCAGAAGAGTTGAACCACTAATACCTAGGGCAGTAAAGCTGAGCAAAACTTTCCTGTAGAATTTATGATGTTGAAGGGCACAGAGGTGGGACTAGGAAATAGGGGAGATTATAACTTCACACAATTAGTAATTAGATACCTACAAAAAGAACCAGGATTTGCTGAGGTCTTGCTAAGAAGCTGGTGGCATCTTTGCTACTGACCCGTCTGATCTTTGGTTTTGATTGTATTTTGATCACCCTATTCTTCCTGGATGCCCACCGGAGAAGAAACCAGCAGCTAAGTTAAGAGCTTTTCTCAAACTGGTACTTGCTACATCCTATGCCTTTTAAATATCATCATCGGATCCCCGGAAGGAATCCAGACACCCTGAGAACACAAGGAAAACACACTGGAGAACGAAGTCAGACTTGAGAGAAGACTTACAGTCAGTCACTCGGCCCTGAACCACTGGCTAGCCTCCATCCTTGTATTTAGCAGCCTGGCATCAGACTAACACGACCTACCTGTGTTTGCAGAGATCGTTCTTTTATGATCCCTATGAAAACAAAAGTGCTAATTGACAAACAATAATACTTTAGCTTCCTAAAGGGACAGGTTAACAGCTGCTGGAAACAGAAGGGTGAAAGAGGGGGCTGCAAGTCGCAAGAGATGGCACGCCTTGCACCAAAGAAGCTTTGGTCCACAGCTATACACGTGGGCAGGCTCCAGCCTTGTGTAATGGCCAGGCCAAGATCTCGGGCAATAGATCTTCAGGCAGTCTGCTTGCTGGTTCTGAGTGTTTGGGTTCCAACACCGCTTAGAGGCTGTATCTCAGGAAATCATTCTGGACAAACAGAGCTAGGCTCCTTTCCATACTTTCGAGGTGACAAAGCAGGCATTTCTGTGTCGCCCTCAAGCTTCCTGTATGGAATAAGGTGCCTAACTGTTCTGATATTACCATTCAAAAACAGGTTCTGTGGTGAACCTCATTTGTGAATCTATTACAGAGATTAATAGATTATTTCTCCCTTTTCAACTAATTCTCAGTGGGGAAATTTAACCATATGGTAAGGAGAGAATTAGAATTTCATCACATTAGAGGAAAATATAATGAAAAGAGCCCAACACCTGGGGCCAACTCTGAAAGCCACAATTAAAAGGTTTTTTAATGAAACAAGAGAAGCCACAAACTACACAGCCTTCAGTAATTCTGCCACAAGAAAGGGACTTACTGGAAATTGGGGAATATTGGTTTTACTTATGTTATAAAAATGAAAACTAATCGCTAAATACCATGTGCTTCGAGAGACTGAACTCGGACGCTCGAGGACCGCGTGTTCTGTCCCCATCCGGAGAGCACTTGTTTTCATAATTCTGCCCTGAACTAACCCTCCAGGAACAGCCAAGATGGATCCAGCTGTCCCCAAAGGGCT
>LOEQ01001550.1:197791-237328 GCA_001685075.1 Bramus lutescens
GGGCTACCCCCGGCTGCCTCCTGCCCCGAAAAGTGCGCCCTATTCAACAGCGTCTCTTCCAGCCTCTGCAAACAGTGCACGGAGAAGCCTTAAACATTCCCTCCCTCGGAAGCCTCGAGACCGACCCCAAAGCTAGAGGAAAACGAGATGCTGCTCCCCACCCCTTTTATTTTGTACCTCTCCTAGTTGCGAAACACTGGCAGGGCAAACAAAGCAGAGGCAGGAACTGAGCAGTAACTGAGACAAACCGGACTTTCAGCCTTGGCGCGGCCACGAATCTCCGTCTTTGGGGTGGGGAGGGAGGGGAGAGGGATGTTGAGTAGGGATGGAGTGCGGATGTCTCTTTTTCCCTCAGAAAAGTGGCAGCTTTGGTGGTAACCTAGACTTCGAGGAAGTGCAGTCTTCTTTGAAGGTTAAAAATAAGTTGAAAACTAGTAGTGCTTGTTTATTAGACGTGAAAAGTATTGAATGACAAAATACTAATCCTACTAATAGCTGAGAATTTGGCTAGTACTAAAGGCGAGAGGAGTCCCGGGTTGAAAGGTGTGAAAGGGACAGGATATTCATTCAGACAAATCAGAAAGGGCACTGGAAAATAACTTCTGATTCTGAGCCAGGAGAAAAACTTGAAATGCAGGCTTAACTGGAGGGGGGAAAGCAGAGAGAGAGAGGGAGAAAGAGACGTTGCTATGAAGGACTTGTATTTTTTATCGTCTCTGAACTTAAAATCCTGTGAAAATGCTCAAAGTTTTGGTGAGAGTGATACAAAAAGCAGGCTGTGGCTGAAAGAATTGCTTTTAAAATATTTATGTGCACCTTGTTACTTTTTACTCTGCAATGATGTATTAACAATTCATGGTATTTATTTGTTATTCTTCAATGATCCACGTCATCAGTATTTGTTACGTGTTAAGGTCTTGGGTCTTATGTGAAGATTTTTTTTGATGCTTCTAAAATTGTTTTATATATTAACTTACACTGTGTGCCAAGTGTTGAAAGGTTTATTTGCCAACAAGTAAGAAGAGAAATATTGATGTATCTGAGCCGCTTAGGTTTTTGAAAGGTCACCTGAATATTTTCAGTTGCATCATCCCTGTATTTAAATTGAGCTTTAATAAATTGCTTCAGTCCAAAAATTACAGGAAAGGTGTATTCTTAATTAATGAATGAATTGATTTCTTTTTCAAAAGGGGATCTATTTGCATTCCAAAAGGGAAAAAAATCACAGCGATAGATCTTATAAGTAAGAACATGCTGGGCAGATATATTTTCCAGGTTGTGCTCTGCATTTTAAAAGGTCTAATTTAATTGCTTTTACTATAGATGTACATATATAAGTTATTATAACTGTGAAGAGTTATTATGTTAAAAGACTGCTTTGATTTGCTTATGGTGTGAAATCATTTGTTATTTTTCTAAAAAATTATAAAAATTTAAAAGAAATGAAATAAAGCTAAGGAAGAGCAAGAAGCTGTGTACCCAAAGCAAGCTTTCAATTTAGTTTGCATGGCTATCTGCCTGCCTTTTGTCCTATGAAAATCCAGAAAAACCTCTTAAGAAATGGGGTCTTGCTGTTTTCCACTCCTTACAGATAACACAAATACAGTTTGTCAGGTTGGATGATGATTTCAGAGCTGTGATGAATCTGTCGGTGGGGTTTGGATGTATAAAGAATTAAATATATATATATATATATATATTAAATAGGTCAAGCAGACTATGACAGCTATGTACGACCATTTGTATGTGTATCTATGTCAGAAAGAATCTTTATTAAAATATTTTGATCAAACATTTTATTATGCTGTGCTTTGTAGAAGGAGACACCACCTCTCTCCTGCGTTATTCTTGCCTGAAAAGTGACAGAAAAGGAAATGTGTTTCCAAAAGTTTTGTCAGTGCTGGGCATTTATGAGTAGCCCTAGATCACATGTTTACTAAAAGGACAACAGCTGGGATCCCATGGAAGCAGAAATGAGAGGGGTCAGTGGTGGGACTCAGGACAGGCCCAGAAAGTTCCTGATACTGGCAAGAATGTACAAAGCCAGACTCTCCTGGAAGACTGTCCCACAGGTATGGTATCTAGGCCATGCTAGGGCCTGCCAAAGGGGGTAAACTTTCTTAAAGGCATTTTAATCAAAAGTTCTGCCTCCAAAGGCTTGAAGACCAGGGAAAAAGATGGATTTGGATTCTCTGAACACCAGCTTTATTGTGGCTTCATTCTACTTTCCAATGGCAAAAGAGTCAACTTGGTTGAATTACCTAAGTGTAAGTAATGTCCATAGAGACTTCCAGAGTTTATTTGGTTGCCTGTTAATGAGATGTTAGTGTTTGAATTGGATTAGGCATGGAATCTACTAAGATATGATGTTTGCTTGTATTCAGGCCTTTGCTCTTTAGTGTGGAATGTCTAAATCTGTATCACATCATAGAGATGGTGGTGCTGGTGTGGAGGTAGAATATACAGAGCTTCCACTGGACCTGGTTGCCTAAAGGCATTTGTGTGGGAATTCTGTGCGTCCTCAGCCCATAAAGATATCCCTAAATACCATCAAACTTAGTGGGGCTGGTGGTAAGGAAAGATGTGTTTCTGCTCCACTTGCTATCCACTTGCAGAACCTGTAACTTTTTGGACAACCTAAGAGCAAAAGGCCTTGAAAGTCAAGCCCTCCCAGTCAGGAAGTGGGGGGTAGACAGGAGGAAGGGACCAGGGTAGCCCCCAGGCAGGAGAAAACTGTCTCTCAGCATTTACCAGACAAAGCTTGGGTGCATCTAATTATGATTATTAAAACAATTTCCATGACGATGTCTAATATTATGTTAATTTGAAAACAACTGTGTATGAAAACTGTCGACTATAATACCTAAATTCATTTAATGAAACACATCGTTAAGGCAATTAAACCTCCTGGATGTGATTAAGAAACATAATTATGACACTGTTCTGCACCATAATTGGGTGTCTTTAATCAAGGGGTAAAGTGATCAGCAACACAGCCATTAGTTTGTATTGTTCTGGTCCTGCTGTCCATCATTCTGATTAGGAATTAGCCACAGCCACCACTAGTCAGGGTTTTTTTTTTCTTTTGCATATTAACATTGTAGGGGACACATTTGCTGCAAGATTTACTGCTTAGTATTTTGCATTATTAAGAAGGCATCCTTGGAATACTTACTCTACAACCTTTGCACTGTGCACCCACTATCAGAAACTGGACAGAATAACAAATCTTGAACTTCAGGAAGGAGAAATCCTGATTCTCCTGTCAGCCTGGGATCACCCAGGCTCTGAGCTTAGTCCGGAAGAGAACTCAAGTGCAAGAGGAAGAAAACAGAGAAGGAGATTGACAGAAAATGTCACACAGGGGTAACTTGAATGCATCAAGGACAATGATATTCATTTTCACTTTAGTATTTTCTGACATGCCAACAACCTTCTTTCCAGACTTTCTTCCAGCAAGTGGTTTTAGGGAACCCAGGATGTCAAAAGAGAAAGCAGAGAAACTTCATGTGTACTTAGGTGTCCCTCTTTGCCTCCACTCCAATCCCTCCATAGTGTCTCCAGCACCTGCTGGGGAAATGTTCTACCTCTCAACATGCCCACCCCAGGTCATTCTTCTTCTGAGTCCTATTTTCTATTTGCTCTGGAGAATTAGCCCCTCCACTGCTGTGTCATAGTCTCTGACCAGGTAGGACACTTGCATCAGAACTGAAGGCTAGGCACCAGGCCTTCAGAGTGCACTTGCCCAGGTGTCCTAAAAGTGTGGGCATGTGCCAGCCAATAGTGTCTCATCCAGGAGCTCACTGGGGTATCCACCAGACCTTAGGAGCTTTTGTCAGGAGCATCCCTCCAGCAGGTCCTCAGGGGACTGAGGATGGACACCTGAGAACAGGAGCACCACTTATCCTATAAGTCTCACTTGAATTCTAGCAGTTCACCCAGAGGCTTGACATTTGCTTCAACTCTTCTTATTGAATATCTTGGAAAAGTCACCTGAGGTGGGTAGATGTCTGTGCCTGTGGTGTGCTGAACACTACATAGCACAAACAACACACACAGAGGCACACACACACATACACACACACACACAGAGGCACACCTTGCATTGCTCTTATTTTTCTCTCTCCACTCTCCAACTGAGCAACCCTTCGAAGATTTTGTGTTGTACAGGGATTTTTCTTCCTGTAATTACACTCATTTCCTACTCTAAGCCCACAACCCACTAGAGAAAACCTAGGTCCTCTGAATTTCCTTTCCCATGCACCTTTGGCAGCGGCACCTGAACCAAACCCTTTCACCCTTTCCACCTGCCTACGGACCTGACCTGGCATGAGTGGCAGTGATCATTGCAATGTAATGACTTATGAAAGATATAATCATGTGTTAAATTGAATACTCCGTTTAACTGTTAATGGTGTGCTCTGGGCACATTTATGTATTAAATGCTATGGTAACTAATCACCACTAGGAAAAAAGATAATACACTTCCCAGACTTTGAAAAATAATGATGAGAGTTCCCGTCTTGCTTGCAGCACATTGTGGCAACTCTGCCTGGCTAAGCGAGGGAGCCTGTACAGATCAAAGGTCTGCCTGTTTTCCAGAAAAGAGGGAGGTAAAGAATCCTGGTCGGGGATGCTTCCAAGCTTCCTCTTCCAACCTTCAATGAAGACAAGATTCAGCCTGAAGAGGAAGGGTGGTACGGAAAGGGAAGAGCTTAATGACACCTCTACACAAAATGAAATCGCAAAACCTAGGCAGCAGAAACACAGATAAACTTTCTTTCAACCAAAATGCAGATCAGACGAAAATCATGCACTGTCAAGGAATTTTACATCAATTTATAGTTTTGTTGTTTTGAAGGCAGAAGAAATAATTGAGTCTGTCTCCTGCAATCTATGCCTGCCTTTAAAACTGCTGTGCCTCTGGATTGGCCAAGCCAATGAATTTCAGACTGATTTAAACTCTGCCTTTAAGTCAAACAAGCATAGACACAGAACGAAGGAAAATGAGGAGGTAGTAATGTCAGTTTTTGAAGTACAAGCAACTTTCAAGATGAGAGTTATTTTCTCTCAAACAGGTCTTTAGTTCTTCTGGTCAACTGTGTTCTGCAGGCTGCAGACTGCGCGGGATAAACAGGAGTCTGGTCCAAGCCCAGGTCGGAGGCAAACCCTAGTGTTTGTCACCTAGCCTCAGCCTGTGCGAGCAGAAGGCTGTGCAGTGCTTTCTGGTGGAGAAACCCAAACCGCACAGCGATGTGAGCAACCGCAGAGCTGCTCTCACTCTACACCCGGTGACAGGGTGGCTATCCCTGGCCGCTGAGTCACCGTTCTCCCCTGCTTCCCAAAGACTGGCTTTTCCTGGCCCTCCCTCAGGCCAACTGTGGTCCAATCTCCAAGTTTCTTGGGAAACAAAGAGAACGTAAGCCTCTCTTCCCAGGAGTTGCCAGATCCGGATGCCCCCTGAGTGTCAAGTTTCAGGCTCTTCCTTTTAAGGAGCACCTTCTGCAGCTTAGTCAACCCCAGTTGTTTTGGGAACTTGCCCCACTTTTAAATCTGGAGGAGCTTTTACTTCCTTATAGGGAAGGGAAACTCTTCTTTCCCCCTTCCCTTTTCTGCAGAAATGTGTGGACTCAATCCTGTCACCTTTTCTGAATTAGTGGTATTGTTCTTAATATTTTTCTGGATTGTCTCAAAATGGGTGGGAGCGGAGGGAGGGAGAATTTGTTTGCTGTGTCCATTTTCTGACACGTTCTCTTGTTATGCACACAGAAACACAGCATTAGAAGGAAATTTCAGAGCTGGAAGGGTCAACATGCAACAAAAGAAAGATGATTTTAAATACTGACCACCTCCCCAACCCCACCCTGCCAATGATGTCCATCTTACATGTCATCAGTATGCTTTGATGGGGGGTTAACTTTAATTATCCTCAATATGGCATCATCTCCTTCCCAGCCTGGGAAAGAGTTAATTCGTTCTCAAAGACCATAGCTGTCCTTGTCTTTCAACCTGATTCACAGATGCAATAAAATATGAAGCAAATTTATGATCTGTTTCAAGCATTTTATTGCTGTATTTTTAAATTCATATATGCACATATAAGAACTATGATCTGTGAATAATTTGAAATGCTATAGTAGAATGATATATTTTAGATAAAACATAACCATATCTTTATATAATTATTACAGATTAAAAGAAAGAAGAAAAATAGATTTCTAATGTAGATAAAACTGAAAACCAAATGACAGTCATAAACTGCTAACCAACCATAAATTAACATCTTCATCAAATGTTAAAATGGTATCAGTGGTTATATAAAGTAATTATTATTTTTCCTTATAAGTTTTGGGATTAGGTCCAGGTGTATTTGAAGATCTATTATTTACAAATGCTTCTCAGTCTTAAAAATTCATTTTTATTTGGAGGATGGTTTCAGCTCAAACCTGTCATGCTAATAGAAGATAAGATTTCAGAATTCAACATAAAAATACCTCAGAACCCAACCTCATTTTATACTTTTATTTAACTCTGACAACTATTGAAGTATTTGGTGTAAGAATTTCCTTATGTATTCTTTGGAAAGACAACATTTTACCCCTCTCCGGGTGGTAATGGTAATGGTGGTCGAGTTAAAAATGCTAAACCATACACTGTCAAGTAAATGAAGCTCAATTTGCTGTGCATGGTCTCTCTGAGGGATCATATTCAAAATCAGGGGTCAGGCCGAGCCTGTGTTCTTTGTGTTCTTCATCCCAGACATCAATGGGAAGAAATTGTTTTCCTAACCAGGCCTTCACAGAAGCAGAGGAAAGGAATCCATCTATGGAAAGCTTGGTCTATCAGAAAGTGGGGTCGGCCAATTCATGGGTCTATATAACTGTAACTTTCTTTTGCATAAACATCAGGTATACATATATTTAAAGTGTAAGTATCTCAAACAGTCAATAATTTTTAAAAATCTGTAATTGCTCAACAAAGTGTGCTTTTTGAACAATTACAAATTACTTTCTACGAAAGCAAACCAATTATTTGGAGGATGGGGATGAATGTGCCAGCAAATGTAAGATATGCCAGTGGCTCAGTCACCATCTGTGATCTCTTGCCCTGCAGGAGAGCTCTGGACACTCATTACCTAGGGTCAAAGGTTAACGAAAATGTTCGATGGTCCAAGAGGCCTTCCTTAGGTTTAATTATTTGAAAGTACTGTTTAGTCTACTTTCTTCCTTAAAAGTGAAAAGAATTTTTATAACTTTTCAGTAGGGTTAAGCTAATTCAAAATAAGTAGTTTAAAATTTGAAAATCCATGCTTATAACAAAGAGTAAAAGCACTGTTGCATGAAGACCACAATCTTCATTGAGAATTCAGATGAGTTCAACACTGAAATGCGTAAGACCAAGGTACTTAAAAAAATCTCTTAATGATGTGGGTCGTTATAAGGTCCTTAAAATTATAATTTTAGAACAAAGTTCTGCCTGTTTTAACATTAACTTCAGAAATAAAAGACAAGCATTTATTAAAATGTCCATCTGTCAAATATTAAGGTCACACATCTAATGTTAACTACAATAGCTAGTTCTTAGAAGTGGAAGTTATGTGGAATGGTATTTTTGTTTGTTTTTTGTTTTGTAAGTAAATTTCTCTGAATGGTACATACATCATATTTACAAATATTTAATATCATTTCAATGATGAATCCTAGATACTAATACCTTTGTCTGGTATTTTCATCTCTTTCTCCTAGCTTCAGTTATAATAACAAATTGTTGTTATATATAAAATGGATAATGATTCTATCTCCAAGCATTATTTATTTTGTAGTCCGTAATATAGCCTCTTCTAATATCTAATACTCTTTAGAATCTGACATAACCATAAAATGTTTTTTACCAAGCCCTACTCTGAATAGAAAATGAACATTATTACTTACAAGAGCCTGCTAATTCCAGATAGTTCTACACACTTTAATGCACTCGGTAAGTGTTCTATAGAGTGTGAATGAAAGCCAAGGTAGCGTTTTCACCAAACATCCATTCAATGAGCAAGTCACCCTGACTAAGAAACAAGGAATACTGAATCAACCAGTTCAAAGGGTCAGGTGCACCTTCGACAACAGTAGGCTTCTGTTATCTGTTAATAGGAGCATGATCGTCTCCTAGAAGGCTTGTATCAGAGTCCCTCTAAACCCAGAGTGTTCCTAGAAATACCCAGTGTGCCAGTGCAACACTGCAGTAAGTTCCCACAAGAGACTCTTCATTCCCAGCAACACTATTCTGTTCATAGACTTTGTTTAGCATTTGCATTTCAATTTTATGAATAATTTGAGTACTGTCCAAATATTTCTCAGCTTTCTTCATTATCTGTTGTGCAATGAATACAGCTGCAGAGGACCAAGCTCAGCTAGACAGAGATTTCCCTCCACTTCCCATTCTTAGACTTCTCTCTCCCCGCAGACTAACAACTATAGCTCAGCCTGGTCAGCAATGCAGATTTAGTGCTGTTTCTTGGACCTGTTTTTATTTTTTATCCCACATAGAGGCAAAGTTAAAATGTATTGAAAGATACTTTGAATATGACCCCTTTTAGGGAGATCATGAAAAGATAAGATGAGAATATATACATGAAGAAAGAGGGATGAAGTTGAGTTATTTCATATAGCATATCTATTTCCCAGAAAAATCTGCTTTTTGTTACCAAAAGTAACTAATTTACTCTTAGTATGGAAATGAGACATAATCATTCAACTGCAATTTAAAGATTGATTTATTAATTTTTAATGCCAATTAAAGAATATTAAATATTTCAACTACAAAATGTCTTAATTGATTCAACACTTTTAAGAGACAATTTACTTTTTTATAGATCCACAAGTATCTTTTAAAAATCAAAAAATAGTAAGAAAAATGCATCAAGACAATAGTTCACACTTTGTAGAACATTTCAGTCTTAACATATCTTGAAATGCAACTGTTAACAAATCCTCACCTATTCAAAACTGTTTAAATTTTTCATGAACTGAATTTAATCTACACTATCAATTGAGTATAAAAGTACACTCAAGCTAAGAAGTTCAAATCTCATTGGCCGCTGACCCAACTCTATAAGCAGAGATATTATTGTGACAGGTAAGTGACCCAGCTTTATTGGATTGCTCATTATAACTCAAAACAGTGCGACAGAGAGAGTAATTTTGCACTCTAACGTTTTCCTAATGAGTATTCACGTACAAATTCCAAATAGTGTAGTGGAACTAAGCAATGGTTTGCAACACTGACAAACTTAATAGGTTAAAAAGTGCACATTTTGCTGGGCAGTGGTGGTGCATGCCTTTAATCCTAGCACTCAGGAGGCAGAAGCAGACAGACCTCTGTGAGTTCAAGGCCAGCCTGGTCTACAAGAGTTAGTTACAGGACAGGCTCCAAAGAAACCCTACAGAGTAACCTTGTCTCGAAAGGAAGAAAAAAAAAAGAGTGCACATTGTCTTGTTTTTTATTTATTTTTTTAAATAACAATCCAAATTCCCACTCCCTTCTCTCTACCTATTTCCTTTACACACACCCTCCCACCCCACCCCCCTCTAATCCTCAGAGAGAGTAAGGCACATTGCATTGTGGAAGGTCCAAGGTCCTCCCTAACACATCTAGGCTGAGCAAAGTATCCATCCAAAGAGAATAGGATCCCCAAAAGCCAGTACATGCAGTAGGGATAAATCCTGGTGCCAATCATATATATAATTACAGTGGTCACTGATGTAAAACAGTAGTATATTTCCATTTACTCAAAACTTTTGTGAAGCTGTAAACATGAAAAGATGAAAATTTAGGATATATGAAATTGTTACAAAATTCTGAAGACTCAGTGACTATTTGGCTTTGGCTATATTTTTTATCATATCATCACAACACCTTAAAATTGCATTTATCTATGCACTGATTAATTATACATATGTTTCTATGCCCATACATGTGTGTGTGTGTGTGTGTGCGCGCGCGCGCGCACGCATGTATATATATAAATCAGGGGACAACTTGCAGGAGTCAGTTCTCTCTTTCTTCCATGTGAGGTTCCAAGGATGAAACTCAGGTCATCAGACTTGAGAGCAGGCAGAATCACACACTGAACCATCTCAGTGACTCCATAGTCCTTCTATATAGCTTGTGTAATTTGTATATGATAATTTATTATGGAACACTGCTTTCTAATAGTTGCAGGGAAAAGGATATTTAGAAGGTATTCTAAATAAGGTATTAAAATAATTTTAAAATGAAATTTGTTATTTACAACCAAACTAGCAACAGGTAAGTTATCTATACGTTGTTTTCTCGAGTGAATTGGATATTCATGAAGCGAAACATTAACCCAATGTATAACTAGCTAGTGAAAATGCTCATTAAATATTTTGTCAAATAAATGAAGTAGAAAACAATAACTCTAAAATATTCATGTATCAAGTATATGATGTAGCACTGTAGGATCTTTCTTAAATATATGCACACACATATATAAAATGAATTTTGATGGAGTTATCCTATAATGCGTCAACAATATACCAACTATACACCATGGAACAACAAATAAAAAGCCTCACCCAATGTCAGGAATAGGTTACCTCCTTTGGAATTGCTCGTCATTGAGGTTACATAGACCCATAAACATTACAGTTATTGCAATATTCTTGGGTAACCTCTACAGTTTGACGGTAAAACCCCATTTCTAAAGACACTGCCTAACTGGAGTTATGTATCAAGAAGAAATCAAGCTGGTACTGGCCTGGAAACTTCATCCTCAATTGGTAGATTTCATAGTGTTGGAAGATGAGTATTACCAGGGGGAAAAGCACATCCATCAATCTTACCCAGATGAGCTACAATAATGACTGGTGCAATATTGACACATACATCATGGGACTAACCAATCACTTTCTGATTGGATATAAGGCCCAGTTCATAAGTTGAAACCCATGCTTGACACCGTTATTGGAGCCAAGAACTTGTGGCAAGACATGACATATGACATGGGGAGAACCTACTACTATTACTAAATGAACATGATGTATTAAACAGTCTCTTATTATTTTACTGTTCTTCCCAAAGATTAATAAATATCTCAAGCATCATCAGAGAAACTTATTTTTCCAATAGATTGTGATTATTACAGAGACCCCAACTGGTCAAGGTCCATAGAAGAGCAGATTGTGATATGTTCAGACCTTGTGGTGCATCTGTATTATATTTCCTCTTCCAAGGCTCAGGGATGATTACAGAAGAGGCAGAAAGATTGTGAGATCCAGGGTTAGCTGATGATGGCTAGAAAACAGTATTTACTGAACATACCAGTACAGCTGGAGATATGAACAATGGTGGTTAGGATAGCGTGTACCAGGCCTGTGGGAAATGGGAGTGAAGTCTCACTCCTAGCTGAGGAGCAACTGGAAACTGAAAGTTGCTGGGAAAATGAAACTGAGTTTTCTTTAAGGGTCCAGACACTGGAGGATCAACCAAGCTCCAGTACGGCCACACATCCGAGCATATACGGGCAGCATAAATTGTACATGATGGGAAATAGGGACACAAAGTTGACCAGGTGGCAGATGGAGATGAATCTGGGAGAAGTTGTGGGAGGGTAAGGAATATTATCAAAACACATCGCACAAAATTCCCAAAGAACTAATAAACATAAGAAAACGAGGATTCATTTTTCTTTATGTGTATGTGCTTGTATTTGTACATATGAATGTCATATTGTGTGGCTATCCACTGAGGTCAAAAAGGGGTGCTGGATCCCCTAGAGCCAGCCTTATGAGCTGCCTGCTCTGAGAGCTTAGAATCAAACTCAGGTCCTCTGGGAGAGCAGCAAGTGGTTTCAAGGGCTGTGCTATCTCTCTTTCTTAAAGAATAATTTTTAAAAGACAAAAACTTGTTTAAGTATCTCTTTTAAACATTCCAATTCTGTTTTCAAAGTAAGTTGATGTTTGTTGATGACAACAAGCCAGGTAGAACCCCATGGCCTTTCTTTTTTTTCCTTTCAGTTTTTTTTTGTTTGTTTGTATGTTTGTAAAACACAGAATTTACTACTTAGTCCAAGAACTTAGGATCCTCCTACCCCAGTCTCCTAAAAGCTGGAACTGCAGTCATGATCCTTGCTGCTTTCTAATTATCCATATAATATTAATATTTCTTCAACCATTTTCTACTCATTTCTTTAAAATTTGTATGTATACTTTTAACTATATATTAAGCAGAAGTTAGAATGCAATAATTGCTTGTTTTCTCTGTGCAACATCCTGAAAGTATACTGCTTTTTGAATTTTACAATATGGAGGCTCTCATTCAGATGTTAAGGTAGACAACATATCCTAATACAAATTGAATAGATTGGGTTTTATGTCAGGTAGAAGTGAAAGTCTAGGGTCCAACATGACATAAGCATCCATGTATGTGCATGTGCACATGTATGTGTATAAAATCCAAGACCTCTGCACAAAGTCAGTAATTTTCAGAGCCAATGCCCTTCGTAGATGGACTAGAAACATTGCTCTACAGTGTAGGATTAGACATATTTGCATTCTTAATCTGTTTCTGGTTGAAACAAAAAAGCAAACAAATGTGGCTCCTGCCCTTTCCTGATCAAGGGTTTTAAGTATTCCCTTTAAGTCCAGCACCCAGTAGGTAGAGGCAGGCATAATTTTGTGAGGCATAACTTTGCTTTACAATGAGGCCCCGTCTCACATGTAAACAAGTAAGCAAACAAACACACCAAAACAACAACAAAATCCCCAATCAAAACAAAATGCCCTTAATCACAATGTTTCCTTTAAGGCTGGAATTCACAGTTAGCAGTGTACTTGTCGCCTCCAAAATATTCTAGTTGAGCATCATTCAAATATGAATTTGACAGAAACATGAACAATAAGACAAAACCAAGCACAGTTTATACTTTGAGGAATGAACATTAAACCCAGATCAGAAACATTTTCCAGAAGTAAAATTCCAAGAAACACATACGGACTCTGTAGTTAAACTATTGGTAACGCTGATGGGAAGGGGAAACTACAAAATCAGATGCATAAAACAGGAGTGGGCTGGAGATGCCAGGTGCAGAATATAAACCATGCTGACTGCAGTTACAGCGATAGTGAAATGCATTAAAAGAACTAGATTTTTGCAAAATATGGCCAAGTATACATGAAGAACAATGAGATACCAACCAAAAACTGCAATCACTGAACTAAGAAAATTCGTGAGATGGAAAATTTGAAAGGTGACATGATATTGGTGGCTCAAAATTCAACCAGAGAGACTCTCAAGAAAGAAGAGGGACAGATGGGCCTGGGGATGGGACATCACATGTGTCTTTTGTTTCCAGGAGAATGAAGGGTGTCATGAAATTGTACAGAGGAGGTAGGGGTGGTTAGAGACAGCCTTTGAATAAAGACCATATGGTATATACACATGATGGAATACTGCTTGGTCTTGAAAAATACATTCTGGTATTTGATTCAACATAGACAGATTTAGAGGATATGAAGCGAAAGCAGCCAGAGACAGACGAATACTATGGACTCTACCTCATGTATTAGTTTTAATGTAATCTTGGTTCAATCTAAAGTATCTAGGAAGAGAGAACCTCAACTGAAGAATTGCCTTCATCACATGCCCATGGCCATGCCAGTGAAAGATTGCCTTCATGATTAATGTAGCAGGGTCCAGATACTGTGGGCAGTACTATTTCCTGGGCTGGTAGGTGTGGTTAATAAAAAAGCTAGTTAAGAATGAGCCAGTGAGCAAGCCAGCATGCAGCATTTCTCTGTATCAGGTTCCTGCCTTGAGTTCAGGCCTTGATTTCCCTCAACAATAGATTATGATTTGGATGTGTTACCTCTAATAAATTCTTTTCTCCACAAGTAACTAACTGTTCTTGTCACAATCTTCTTGTCATAGCAAGGAAAAGTATTAGAATATGTGAAGTTCAAAATAATCAAACTTATCAAAGCACAGAGTGAAATAATGATTATAGAGGCTAGGAAAGTGTAAGAAAAATGATCAAAAAGTAAAAAGATCCCATCCAGGAGAAATACAGTCTTTTGCAGGGGGTGGGGGGCTGGGAAGAGTTTTAGTACATCGCCTTGTGAATACAGTTAATAATAGAGCACTCTATGTTAAAAGCTGCATAAGTATCTGGGTTGATTTAATCATTTGGATTGGTCTAATCATTCCACATCATTTTCATAAACCATAACCTTACATTGTATTCTGTGAATTTATATAATTATAAATGGTCATTTTGCAATTTTTAAAAGGAAGGAGATTGGGAATAAAGACCACTTTAATCAAGCGAAAACAGAATTCATGTCAGTAGACCTTCATGCAAGGAGCATTCAATGAACATATGCTCCAGAAAGGAGAAAAAATGCTACCTTGTTGTATTTACCTAGTATGATAAGCATTTTAGAGTGCTATTTTAAATCAATTTCCTTTCCAACGGTAATATAAAATTTCCAAAGCATTAGAATTTCTAATTAATGCAGCATGAATTAATCTGGCTTAATTATTTGCCCTATGAGTTTGCATTTTGTGTCTCCATTTATGCCAAATGTCAATCACTGGGAAATTTTATAGTAGAAATCTTTTAATTATTGATACAGGCTGTATTGTATCATATGAAAATATTTTGTATAGTTTAGTGTGATAGTACAAAATAATAAAACTAACCTCTAAGACCAAAAGGTTGTGAATAAGTAATAATACTTAATTCTCAGTTTTTATAAATGGAAACATTTATTAAAGAGTTCATTACAATTAGAATAACACAGCTTATACTAAAGACCAATACTACCATCAATGCTATAATGACTTCAACATTTCCCTCTAAAATAAACATAATACTAATGTCTAGAGCAATTGCTGAATATATAATAGGTTTTGTGTTTTCTTATATATTAATTTTTAGCAGTATCTAAGTTGAACATGAGAGGTTTTTGTATAACAAGAAATTTTGTTCTATTGAAATGTAGAATACACAAGATATAAAAATCATTTATGGGCAGTTAAATGTTGAATGGAAGTTGGAACATTTAATCTATTGTAACACTCATTTAATGCAAAGGTACGCTGGTAATATAGAGATTATTGATACTCCACTTGAAGGGAACATTTCATACAGTGTAACTCCTGGGAATTAATTTCCTTCTCTTCTGAGAATTTGGAAGTTGTTCGGCTATCCAAAGACACATTTTTCCAGCAGTACATAAAATCCTATTAGAGGATTTCAGTAACTTAAAAAAAAATCACCCAAGACCAAATTTATTACTGGAAAAGCAAATTCATGACCAATGATAAAGAACACAGTAAGTACAAAGTAGAAATTGTTACTTCGAACTTACCCTGAGATGATTGCCCTGACATATTTTAGGCCACAGCCCTGCTTTATCTTACGATAGGTTTTGTGAAAAAGAACAAACGGAATCAATCTTAGATCAAATGTAAATTTGCCATTTTCAAACAAAGAAGCATAGTTGTCGCATTTGCAGGAATACAACAAACCACAGAGCCCAGCACACGTAGCTTCACTCTGATAAGTTTCTTTGCCATACTTTCAGCTTTTCCAAGATTTTGCCTTGTACCTGAATGAGACATCGGAATCGGGATGCTGAATACCCAACAACAAACGACTGTAGTTTAGTCCTACAGGCTCCTTGTCAATTATTTCCAAATCAAAATAAGTTAAAAGTATAGCCAATAGTAGCTTCAATTCCATAATTGCAAAATATCGGCCTGGACATTTGCTGGCTCCAAATCCAAATGGCATAACGTAATACTTCAGCTTTTTCCCTTCCTTGAGAAACGTTGTTTTCTTCTTGCCATCTTCAAGGAATCGATCAAACCTAAATTCCTATAAAGAATAATAGACAGTGTTAAAATTAAAATTTTACTTTGGTTAGTTTGAGTTAGGTCCACTAGCTTGCTGTCTCTCTTTGTCTATCTTGCTGTGCAAGGCTGTTTTTTTTTTTGTTGTTGTTATCTGAAAACACACAGGAGGAAGTAAAACTTGAATATGTGAAACGACATATTCAGACTTTGAGAAAATTCAAATATTCTAGGGAACACCTATACTCAAATACATAAAGCACTTATCTGCTCCCATTTCTCTTCTCCTTTCTTAAGTGTTGTCCGTGCTGCCAGTTACTACTGAAGGCTGGGTAATTGACAAAGAAAAGAAGTTTACTTTGACTCGTGATTCTAGAGTCCAAAAATCGAAGAGCCTGGAGTTAACGGGGCTTTGTGCTGCTCCTCGCAATGGAAAATGACAGAACGATTTGGTACGTTGGGAAGAGTAAAGGTAAGAGAGGCAGTTTATTGCTTTAATAAGCCAGTTTTCTGCCAGTCAATATGGTCTCAAGAAAGTGATAACAAGTAACATGGCAAAGGCCTTACCCCTAACCACCTAGCCACCAAAATGGCCTTTAGATTTCAGGATGAGTTTTGGATGGGATGCTTAATACTCAAATCACAGTGATTACAGTGAGTTTTTTAATTATAAAGACTACATCCGTCTCCATTTCTGTCCTCTATAATGTGTTTGCTATAAAGATCATTAATATACCAATTATGGGTCGAAGGGGTCTCCTATACGGCTGCCATTGTCACTATGACATAATAAATCTTGGTAGCCACAATCTATATTCATTTATCCTCCCAACTATCTATTGATGGACAAATATGAATTTAGGATTCAGTGCTTATGTTTGAATTAAAGAGACAGAAAATAATAAGATTCAATCAAAGCCCCAGAGAGAATCTAAGTAGAAAAACAGATTTTGTCTTTTTTATGTTAAAGTGGATTTCTCATATGACATTTCTATTAGAGTGTACTCTGCTTGGATTGATTCTAGATAACAGAAATTTATGACATATTTTCATAAATAAGTTATACTACTTGCTACAGAAGATTAGAGAGCTGGTTATTTTAGGGTAGTTGACCTGCAGCCTTAATTTTGCCATGCTGCCAAAATTTCCTGGCTTAATTCTCACTTGAGTTGGTTAAAGGGTACTGAGTGACCTTATTTTAGCCCATTGTGAATTGAACCATCAATTAAATTAATGTTGGTGGTTTGAATAAAGACAACCAAGTATTTCATTTAGTTGGCATTCATTATATCTGTTCAACAACAACATTGATATTAACTACATGAAATTATATATAATATAGAATATATAGAAATTATATATATATATATAATATAGAAATATAGAGAAGTAGGTCAGATCCAACATGTTTCAGATTATGGTGAAACACACCAATGTGAATAAATTATGACTGCATCACAAATGTTCAAACTCCTTTAACGGCAAGTTTAGTAACGTCAGGTTAGTCACTTCCTTTATCTGGGTTTACCTTAGTTAATACTTAATTTGCTAAGCATTCGGGTTTTGAGAAAGTTTGCCCCGTTCCTATTCTGTCCCGACTTCCAAGCCAGTACAACAATGTTGACAAAATCATTTAGCATTTTATAGCTGCTTTATTTCCTAACAAGTGATACTTTAAACATGCTAGAGTAGGAGTGTATTTTACCACTGTTAGGGAATGTATCCAAAGTGACCTAACCAATGCAGAACTGAAAATATCTGCTCCTTTCTACAGTAAGCACAGTGGTACTCTCTGTGCACACGCAGTGTTTCTAGAGAAAGAGAGGGGCTACATGGAACCCTCCCCTGGTGATCTTCCATTCTGGGGGCTTATGACTCTGTCCTCAACTCAGCACTGATGCAGTCTTTCTCCTGCTGACCAATTTAGGAGATTGGTCTCTTCCCCACAGCTTCCTGCTAAGGCCAAACAGCTTAGGTAAATTTTGACATGAAGCACAATCCCAGAGGAAACAAAATTCACTGTAGTTCTGTTGTTTGTGCCAGAAAAAAGCAAAAGAGAAAACTTAACATAAGTTATGACTTCATGTCACCTATCCAGATAATGTAAAGTAAGCCTGAAGCTACCATGGCTGCCCTGTGAGAGGCTGGGGCACCTCCCTCAAACTTCTAGCAGATCACTAATTTTACCCTTCTAGTTTTCTGTCCTTCTTTCTTAGTTTCCTCAGAATTAATATCTCAGAAATTTCCATTTAATGGTTTATTTAGTAAAATTAAAAGAGAAACTATTAGTAGCATTTGTTCTGTGACTGCCATCATGAGAATACAAATATATAAATTTGAATAAAATTTGAAAAGAAAATTGAAGAATAATTTATATTTTTTGTTTCACTGCCTGTGCATAAAGAACCTTGACAGGTCCATGTTAGGAAGGCCTATAATCTCCTTTAAGAGTTAGTTCAGTTTTACCCCTAAAGGGAAGCATGTTAGAATCCCACCTGAGCTATTGAAGATAACAGGGATGTAAAGCAAAGGTCAACAAGCTCCACTGGAAGGTGCTGGAAGGACTGGGTGTGAAAGCCTGGGGGTTGTATTGAAACAACCTCTGACTGACTTGGGGTTTAGGAATTGGAAACAATCCGTCCAATGGCACAGAGGAAAGAAAGTCTGTGGGGTCCTCAATTAACCCTTTGCTTGGAAAGAAAGCAGTACAGAGACGAATGGCTTGTGATGAGTGTCTCTCTGGACCTCATCATGCAAAGGTGAGGAAGTCTAACTGCAACTAGAAGGTGCTCACAGAAGATGGCAGAGTGAGGGCCTCCCCTGGTGTCTTCTTCGTCTACCTCTCACAGCCTCCAACACAGTGACACTCCCTTGGCAGCGTTCCCCATATGCTTATTGGGCTATTGAGCAAATGACAGCAATGCCTATTTTTAAAATACTATTCCAGTTCTTGAAGAGAAGATAGAGAACTGAGTGTGAATGTGAGCACATACAGAATGAGAAGTGGCCGCGGATTCAGAGTATACAAATAGCAGAAATTGTACAACACTGAGGTGTTGTGGGAATTCATTCAGTCACTAGCCTTGTAGATACCAACCCATTAGGGTGTGATCTGAGGTACAGACAGGAAGCTTGCTTAGCTCTTTTTTCCTTTCACTTGGCTGGTGGTCAGAGTTCGGTTTGTGGCTCCCAGCGCCCAGATGGTAGAGGAACACAGCAGTTCTCTTATTATGACTGATCCCCAATAAACATTTGTTATCCTTTATTACAGGCTCTCATGTACCTTTTTCAAATTATGCAACATTCTGGCACACAACAAGGGACTTGAACCCACGACTCTGGGATTAAGAGTTCCATGCTCCACCAACTGACCTAG
The DNA here is from genome assembly GCA_001685075.1 of Bramus lutescens. Classification (NCBI taxonomy): domain Eukaryota; kingdom Metazoa; phylum Chordata; class Mammalia; order Rodentia; family Cricetidae; genus Bramus; species Bramus lutescens. The sequence goes on from LOEQ01001550.1 coordinate 217,035, forward strand.
CCAGGCATTACAGGCATGTTAGGTGTTATTGTGGACTTTCTTTTAATTATGCAACACTGAAACACTTGAAACCCAGTTTGGATAGGAGATCCATTTTTCTGGATTGAGAGGAACTTTTAATATACACAACAGAGGAGAATTGCATGACAACCTCATTTGTGTTTTCTGAATACTATGTTTATTTCAGCTCAATAGACATTTATTTTTTAAGAGTATTTCCTGTATAAGTGATGGGGAAGCTCAGCCAATCATAATTGGCTAGGGTGTGGCCGCCTGGGGCCAAGGAAGAAAACCTGGGATCCCAGGTGTGCTCACTCTCTTCTCTGCCCGTGGTGCTCACTGGACCCGGTCGTGTGAGTTTCCCTGTTTTTAATTATTAAACTATATTTGCTGTATTGAGCTGGTATGGTTAATTCTAGTTTACCGGTCAAATACGCCCATAATATAAGAAGCATTGTGAATACAAAAGCATAAAATATATCCCTGCTGAGGTGGATCACTTGATATGTTCATGTCTTTAGTCCACTCAGTTCATGACTTGAGTGTAAGAATCTAAATTAGACAAAAGAGACCACCTCATAGTAATGAAACCAACCAACCAACCAAACAAACAAACCTCTCAGTGTTTGGAAAAGCTAAGGGGATGCCAGTGCTGGCCATGGAGACATTCCAGTCTTCCTGGAGACAGGATTTTATGGTACAGAAGTCCTTTCATACCTCCACAATCTGGGTTCAAATCAATCATGTCCCTGCTTGATGCCATTAAATGAGCTCCTGCTTTGACAGACTCCTGCCACAATGGGTTTCTCCCTGGTGCCCTGTGGGGAGAGCTGAGTTGTGACACTCACCATCCCATTCAATCCCAGGGAGAGTCCTGCAAGTCTGGCTCTGCCCCCCTTCCCCAGATCTTTCTTCCAGAGAACCCGGCAGAAGGCCATAATGTGTTTGCTTCCTTGAGCTCTACTGAAGGCACATTCTCTATTCTTGTTGGAGACAGAGAATCATTTATTTATAGCACTTACTCACGTGTGATAACTGGTCTATTCAAAAAACATTGATGGTAATTAAAATAATCTTGACATTGAAGTTCCCATAGTGATTGAGACTATTTTCTTTCAAGGGCTTTCAAGCATAATTAGCATTTTATTGCACCCACAACGTTCTGAAGATGGGGACAAACTTCATGAGGTTAAACAAGACCTTTCAATAGCACAGCTTTCCTGGAATATTCTGAAGGGTCTGTGCTTCCAAAATGACATGTTACTGTGTGTTTACCTCAGGAGTTGCATGGTGATAGTGACTCACTGACATCTTAAATGGTGCTGTGTGTTCTCTATAGCTTAATACTGTCAACAGAGTTCCCTGTTCTTGATGGCTTTTGGACCTAGAAAAATGGACCTGTAGCATTAATTTACTCTACATCTCCAGTTCTGGGCTTTTGATAGAAGAGAAATCATCACTGTTTCCTTCCCATTACTTGATGGCCACCTGCAGGATTTCTGGACTATAACTGTGTGAATTTAGGGAAGACCATAGAAAATCTTTAATAAGCAACTCACTGCTAGGCAACTAACAGATTATCTGGACTTTGCTGGATAGCATGACTTCTTGCAAAGAAAGAAAGAGTCAAGGAGGGCTCTTCCTTTTGTTCCACTCTCATGCTATGTATTTCATTTGTCTTTATGTTTTCACACACTGGAAAGAGCCATCCAAATGTGTGATATTACGAGATAAGCAGCTCGTATCAAGGGAAAGAATATTCCTTAATATACTAGCTGCATGTTGGTAGTTTATAGGCCAGATTAGAGTTCAGAACACATTTTGTTTACCCCATGTTGCTTGAAACTTTACCTTTCTGGATATTTAAAAATTCAGTTTAATTTCAAAGTCAACTTTTCAGGTTATTTAAAATTCATTTAAATAAAATCTTAAAAAACTATTCTTAATGTTTGCAATGGCTGAAGGTCAAGCATTACCCTGCTGTACCATTTAATGCCTTCTATGGTTCTCTCTCTTTTCTCCACCCCTTCTCTCTGTCATTGAAAGGATTTTAAAAAGTTTATTTTTATTTTTTTATTTTGTGTATGCCACATATGTATCTGGTACCTGACAAGATCAGAAGAGAGAATCACTAGAGCTGGAGTTACAGATGGTTTTGAGCTTCCATGTAGGTGCTGGGAACTGAACCTGGGTCCTCTGCAAGATCAGTGAAGTGTTTTAATGACTGGACCATCACTCCACCCCTCTCAGGCATCCTTCCACCATTGTTCTTACCATTCTTACTAGCATGACTATATCTATGTTCAGGCTACTCGTTAATGATCTATTTGCATCTAGTCCATATTTCAATGAGTACCTCTCTGTCTTAAATTATGTACAGTTTCATTTTCATCCCATTCACCCATCTTTATATTTCCTTAATTACTTTACAGGTATAGCATGCTGTTGATAGGACAATACTTGAGTAAGTAACTTAAGATTTGCAAGGTAGTAATACCCTGTTGTCATGGACTATAGCAAAAGCACACATAGGTGACAAGTAGACAATGGTACATTCACACAAACTGGGTGGAAATTGCACATTTTTAAAATGTGGATGACAAAGGTGATTAATGTGGAAGAATTTGTAATTTTCTGGGTAGGAAAGTAAAGAGGGAGTTTCCAGGAACAGAGAGATAAGCAATGGGGCCATTTCAGGAGCAGAAAGGTACAGGTAGCAAAGGGATAAATGGGTGAAAGAAAAGCAAGACATGTCTTGGGAAGTGATATTCAGATATTTTGAAACCACACTTCAGTGTGCTAAGAACCCATGTTGTATTAACTAAGGATCTTGGGATTTTGTGTCTTCCAAGAGCTAGTAAACCAGCCTTTGGAGCTAGTACGTGTCATACTTTTGGCTGCTATTATCTATCTTCTACTTGTAATCTATCTTTCCACTCAAAGGTTGAAGGTTATAAAGTCTATAGTGAGTAGCAGAGTTCTTTTGTGGACTCAAGGGCAGTGACTTCAGTGGCAAACAGCCCAGATTTTCAGACTTTTCATTACTGCTAGTGGGTGGTGGTTTGGATGGGCATCTGAAACCTGAGTTTCTAACATGTTTTCTTATTGACAAATTAAGAAGTTAAGAACCCAAAATCGCCATATTAAGATGTTAAGAACCAAGATCTCCTGAGAAAACTGGAAGCATGGGGGTCAGGGGAGAAGGAAAGGCAGAAGGGGAGGAGGGGGAAAGAATGGACCAGGGAGGCAAACATGAGGGAATGGGATAGTCAAGATGGGGGAAGAACAGAAATGGAGAACAAGGAAAGAGATTTTTGACTGAGGGAGCCATTATGGGGATAGCAAGCAACCTGGCACTAGAGAAATTCCCAGGAATCCACAAGAATGACCCCAGCTAAGACCCTAAGCAGTAGTGGAAAGGGTGCCTGAACTGGCCTTGCCCTTATAGTCAGATTGATGACTATCTTAAATGTCATCATAGAATCTTCATCCAGCAACTGATGGAAGCAGAGGCAGAGACCCACAGCCGGAGCACAGGGCTGAGTCCCAAAGTCCAGTTGAAGAGTGAGAAGAGTGAGAATATGAGCAAAGAGGTCAAGACCATGATGGGGACACCCACAGAAAGAACTTACCAGAGCTAATGGGAGCTCACCAACTCCAGCCAGACAGGGTAGGAACCAGCACAGATACAAACTAGTCCCTCTGAATATGTGTGACAATTGTATGGCAGGGGCAGACTGTGGGGCCACTGGCAGTGGCACCAGGATTTACCCCTACTGATCGTACTGGCTTTTTGTAACCCATTCTCTTTGGAGGGATACCTTGCTCAGCCTAGATACAGTAGGGAGGGCCTTGGTCCTTCCTCAGAGCAATGCGCCTTACCCACTCTGAGGAGTAGATGGGGGATGGGAGGGAGAAGTGGAGGGAGTGGCAACTTGGACTGGTATGTAAAATGAAAAAAAAAAGATTTTTTAAAAGTAAAATAAAAGTCTTACAATTTGAAGAAAAGAAGCAAAGAAAATACATTTATATATCACCTGACAGTGCTAAGTGTTTAGCAAATGTTTACAGAACAAAAAATAATAGCTGGCAAAATCAGATAAAAGAAATGGTTCCAAAGCGTTTTCTTTTTTTTTGTACACAGAATGATCATCATTCTACTACTAATTTCAAAAACAAAAAAAACCCAACACTGTAGGAAAAATTACCTGATGCTAACACAAGTCAGGTATTACTAATGATGCTAAAACCTACTAAATAACAGATTCACTGAATATCCTAATGATTTTAAATTACTTTTCGCAATATTGAAATTTTATTCTCCCAGTGATTTTGTATGAGGCAAACCTTTTGTTTACTATTAGTATCATTTGGCTTCCACAGGGCAATATATATACAAACTCCCTTTCTTTAGCATCTTCCTCCTATGGCTTCCTCTTTCCCCCTATCTTTCTCTTTCAGTTTTGCAGTAAAGCCAAGGTTGTGGTTGAATTTGCCAATTTCCTACATCAACCTTCCAAATGCCAGATTACACATGTGTACCACTACTCCTAATCAACACTCACAATTTCCCCCCTCTCTCTCTTTCACACACACGAGAGAGAGAGAGAGAGAGAGTTGGATGGCTTGGAATGTGCTTTGTAGTCCTGCTGGCTTCAAGCACACAGAGATCTGATGGCCTTTGTACCACCATGCCTGACCCTAACACTCATAATACATAATTTTGACTTTTAAATTCTTAAAGTTATCAATCGGATGGGTATTTTTGTTGTTCTTATTTGTTTGTTTTGTTTTGCTTTTCCGAGATGGGGTTTTTCTGTACCTTTGGGGACAGTCCTGGAACTCACAGAGATCCTTCTGCCTCTACCTCCTGAGTGCTAGGATTTAAAGGCCTACACCCTCACTGCCCAGCTCAGATTTTTTAAAAAGGGGATAGTGGAGTGAGATGTGGGGGAAAGCACAAAGAAACGTGCTCATAAAGATAGTGTCAATCCGGTGATCATTTCTTATTTGATGACAACAATAACTCTGATTTAAGTCTCATGACATGAATAATAAACTCGGCTACTAATCGAATAATCACAAAGAAAACCTAGGCAGAAGTGAAAAATTAAAAGAAGTGTCACTATTTTGAAGTTCACAAATATTTTTCAGATTGTGTTGCTTATTGAATACACACTAACAACTGGAATTATTCACAAATGCAGATATGCAGCTAGTTCTCTGGAGAATGCTCATCCATTGGCTGAAATTCTACATCCTCCTTGCTGTCACTGTCTGCCTAAGGCCTGACCTAAGAAATCATGCGCCTTTCCCCCTGCAAGAAGACACCGGCTTTGCTGATTCAATAAGTACAAACTGGCATTGCTTTTGAAGTTTGTCCTCTTATTATTTTTCCTAAATTCAACCATATTATACTTAAGGTTGAGTGAAGAACATCTATCTTAGGTCCTGTATTTGAAAGCAGCCCGTCTCTGAAGCCTTGGAGCAGAGGACAGACGTTTCCTCCACTAAAGGTGGACAGTAAACTGTACAAGTCAGCAGCGTCGCTTCATGCGAAGCACAGCAGAATATAACTGCACTCCATTTGCATGCAGGGGGTGACTCTCTTAAGTGGTATTAAGGGATGAACCGGGGTGGATTAATTTCCAGTCTTTGATATTCATTAACTCCAGCTTAGGAAAAAAAAATACAAGGAGATGACACAATTACCCTCGGAGCTTCACGGGAGAGCAGCAGCTTTGCAACTTGGAGTTCATAGTGCCATGCTAATTGATCAAGCAGGGGCACATACCTTTAGCTAAAGGGACTTAACTACTATTTGTTCCTAACGATAGTGATGATGGTATTTGACGTTTGAAGTCAGCTTCACTTTGGAAGTGCTTAGCAAACTAGTTACTATTATTTAATTTTTAGGCCATGTATCAATATCCAGCTCTCTTGGGTTTCAGTAATTGCTTGTCAAAGAGACTCTTAATTCAGTGGCTAAAAGCAATGGTGACCAAGGTAAAATGTCCATTTCATTTGAATTAAGCGGCAAATAATTAGACTTATCTGAATTTTTGTTCACAAATCACACAACCAGTCAAAGGCAGATTCTCGGGGGGGGGGGCCTGTAACGCCAAAAATCTTCCTGTTAGAGGGAAGTACAGAAGCCATATCACCTTGCTGCCTCAAATCTCCAGTGAGAGTAAGCTAAAGGAAGAGAAACGGGAGGGGTGGGGTGGGGAGGGGTGCTTTCCTGGCCATCATAACAGACATGATGTTGATTTACCTCTGGAGCCTCAAAGACTTCTGGGTCCATGTGTAGGACGGGAGGAAAGACAGCCACAAAGTCTCCCTTCCGTAGACAGTAGTTGCTAGTCTCTAAGTTGAACTTCATATCCTCTTCAACTTTTCGGACGATGGTGGAGTGTGAGCACAGCCGCAGGACCTCGAGGACCGTGCTTTCTGAAGGAAACAAACAACAGTTCTTTGAAACAAGAGTGCTTCCAGAAGCTCTCTCTGCAGCCTGCTAGGACACATTACCAGCAACCTCGTCTCGTAGGAAATTACTTCTCTTCACATCCATTGCGAGCTAAGAGGAAGTCATTGAGGCTGTGGTTGCTGAGAGTAAAGGACCTGGTGGCTTTGCTCCGACATCGTTTGGGGAGTTTCAGCCGTGCTGTCTATGGACAGAGGAAAGAAAGACCGGTCTCCAGGAAGGGACTGATGTGTTCAGTGCACAAACATAGGGTTACGCCTCAAGTCTCTAGAGGAGTGATGTTTTTAAAGCCAGGTTTAGCTAGTTAACAGCACTTAGGCCGCTAGCAGTAATTGTAGTAGGTGCCGTTGAAGACAGCGCATCACTGAATTTCTCTATGCTGTAATTAAAATGAGTCAGCATTTGCTGGGAATTTTTCAAAGGAACACATTTTTATAGGATTCGGAACAAAACGACATTTTCCTCATTATCCAGGGAGAACAACATTCACTAGCATCATATCCTGGAAGATTCCAGAAGCCGAAGCCGAATGTCCTTGCTATCCCAGTGGCCTTCACCTTTTGCTCCTAGCACGGCAGATTTTATGGCTAATTTCCGGCGATTTATCCTGGCAGTTTGAGAAGGAATTCCTTTGGGAATAATATGCATAATTTGCATAAATCATTCTGATAGCATGCATATCAGTGTGTAGCTCCTGTCCAGGGCTGCATCTCTCCCTTCATAATCAAAACTGACTATGTTTCCACCAGAGTGAAAGGATCCTGGAATATAAAGCTTGATTCTTTCTAATCAGCAGTGTGAAAGCTCTCCAAATGGAGTTCCCCCCTTTCAGATGATAATAAATTATTGTGTTTATGACTTGCAATTTAGAAACCTCACACACATACACATGTTTAGAGCCCAGTTTCTTGGTGCTGAGCACAGTTCTGGCATAGCAGTCCCTAGTTATTACATTATTGAAGGCAGACCCATTAGTAGGGGCTTGCCTGCAGAGAAACACAGAAATAAACATTATTTTGTAAATAGGTAAAATGCAAACCTCTGAACAGCTCACACAGGGGCATGAAGTAACTTTGGGTGCCTTGTCCCAGGAAGTTTTTCCTTAAGCATGCATTTCTCTAAAGAAATGAGGCTGCGGTCAGTTTCATGTAGGTAGTGGGGTGATTCAATGTGACGTATAGTGAGGCTGTGCATATTCTCTTAGACTGCCTTCATTATTCTAATCAGGCAGAGTCAAATCGGTTTGCTGGTGATGGGGCAATAAGAGAACTTTGGTTTTGGAACATGGACTCTATTGCAGATAGCCACAAGGCACCTGACACGACAGATTTCGGCTGGCAAGACACCAACAACCAACATTTCTATGGTGAAAATCAAGGAACCACTTCCCATGTCCCGCTGCTGGCCCTGTTGGACCAACAATAGCATAGCATCATTTTAACATGTGTTATGAAATAGTAACCGACATATGTAGCAGTTCTGTTCACACAACAAGTCCAGTAGGGCTTGGGAAGAAGAAATACAAAAGCAAAATAACGCTTGGGGTGGCCGCTGTGACGGAGTAGGCATTTAATAGTCCGAATAACATGGTCATATCTCTTGGGAAGCATGGCAGCTTGTGCCCACTGCAGTATCACAAATGACAATTGGGCAAGCATATCTTATGCAGAAGTTAATCACAATAATGGAGCTGAAAGTGTGGCTCAGCAGTCAGATCGTAAGTGACAAATCTGTTTTACCTTCCAGTACCAGTTATGAGTGCAAGGCGAGGTTGGCTCTTGCTCTGAGCGATCATGCCGATAATCATTAGGTGACAAAAGTAATGAGTTGTGTTATTATCGCCAGTGGAAAGGGGAGCTTGTGGGGTCTGCAGTACAGCATCGAGACACAAAAGCCAGCTGCATTTCCACCAGCCCCAGAATGTACAAGGGCAGAGCTGTACGTTGAGAATGACAATAGCACAGAGCAAAAAACCTGCAGCTTCTCCTTGTAGCTGTGCAGACACCAGGCAGTGCCACTGACAGACCAGCTGGGCCCTGGGAGGACGTCCATGCTACACCGGGAGGTACAGTAAATTATCCTGCATGGTAGAGCAACATCTGTTTCTGTGCTAGTGCCGAACAAACAAGGCAGTTTAAAACATACCAAGGGATAACCAAGCAACAACTGAGCATGACCCTCATTTTCCCCCCTTCTCACACACGAGGTGCTAAACTTCATTGTGCAGGCATTCCATGAAAGAGAAGCCAGGTTTTCATTTGATAAGGTGTTGTCAGAGAGATTTTTACATATTTCCAAAATGGAAAGAAAAAGCTTATAGTATTTTTATTCTTAGAATTGTCCCCCTTCTATCTTCATTTCTTTTATACTAAAGCTAGCACTTGGTTCTCAATTTGCTCTAGAATTAAAAAAAAAGCCCAACTTTCCATACACTTATAAATATTCAGTCTTTAAACCTAATTTGCTATACTTAGTTCACATGCCTTCAAGCATTTGTCTTCCAATTCCCACTGAATAAATGCGTACTAATGAGAACTAGAGCAAGCTGCTGAGGCAAAGCTGGGTGACTGGGGTCTGGCCTGCCACCAGCTTGTGATAGGCGGGCAAATTGAGCTAAAATGAAAAGTCTTGTCAGCTAAAATTCAACATGGTAGCCAAACAGCAAGCTGTCAATCATCCATCCAAAACAAGGGACTATAGGTAATAAAAGGTCACTGTGACTCATTAGTGCACACTTGGCTTACATATGGAAGCTAATTTTAATTAAACATGATCTCTATCTGTAAATGTTTTATAAAACTTACTGTGCATAATGGACTGGTAATTTATGCAAACATTTAGCAGGTAATGGGACCCTCTAATTATTAGACTGTATTGTAGGAAAATGACTATCAAGAATGCAAATATTTGGGGGATGAATTTACACAGGCATTGTGAGGTGCCAACAGTCATAGCTGTGGTTAAGAGAAGGCTTCTTGCAGAACTGTTAAGAACTGAGTTCCACTGACTACAATCGAAAAGACAATTGGGTCACAAAATTTTGACGATGAACTTAACAATTCTGAGTCTGTGCTGCCTTGTTTACCTGGTTGGAAAAATGAGTTTCTTTTTGAAGATAGAAAATGAAAATGATTCAAAGTCCCTTCTAAGTAAAGAGCTGGGCATATGTTAAGCTTTGATGTCTTACAATCCAACTGGAGGAAAAAGAAAAATGAAGGGAATTGCGGGGAGGAAAGGGCACATCCGCTTTGTCTTCAGAATAATTTACAAATGATTCCCATTTGCAGATTTCAAGTGCCAAAGCAGATCATGATAATCAATAAAGCCTGGTGCAATGCAAACACAGAGAAGCGCATGCAGGTTTCCGCCTCATACTTAGGCCATGTCTGTATATGTGGAATGAATGTACTGTGACATGGCTGGACTGCTAATTTGGGTCATCTTAATGATTGGTGCAGGCTGGCGTGCCATCTGATTAGCCATGGCGATCAGTGGGTAGCAGTGATGGCAGGAGCGAAATGAGCAACCAGCCCCACTACGGTCACTGGGGCTGAACTCATGGATGCTCTTAAAAAGAAAATGCCTGGGAAAGGGGAAGAGGATGGACATGAAAATGGTGTTCTCTCGAAGGTGTGGTGAAGTGCAGCTCAGCTCAGGATGCACCACACATGCTTGGCTGTCTTTATATAGCTTGTTTTAGACAGATGAGAAAGTAAATAAGAAATTGTGATAATTAATATACAATTTGAAGAAAAATCATAAATTTCTGGATCAACAATTGTATATTTGAATAAGGTTAAAAATAAATCCGAATTGGTACAAATGCCTACCTTCACACTGCACTGTAGAAACAGGCTTTGGTTTCTGCTATTTATGGCTTCTGCTGTATATTTAGACACATGTAAGTTAAACATTCGTATGCTCAATAGAATTTTGTTAAGGTTTTGCTCCGCTCAAAGTACTGGGACATGGTGACTGGAGGAAAGAAATGCAACATGTGGATTTGACCTGCACTCCTGCAACAGACTGAGAATTCAAAATTGAAAATTACATGTAAGCAAGAGGCTCCAAAGTGAGGACTTAAAAGTGTTTCCATACTTATTCCCCCTCTTTCTTTATGGGGTGCGTGTGTGTGTGCGTGCGCGCATGTGTGTGTATGTGTGTGTGTGTGTGTGTGTGTGGTGTGCACAAATGACCAAATGTACAATGTGTGAAGGTCCAACTCATGGAACCCAGGGATGGAACTCAAGTTGTCAGGGTTGATGGCAGGTGCCTTTATCAACTGAGCCCACTCACTGGCTCTCAACCAACTACTTCAGACGTTGAATACTTTACTTTTTATATTGACAAAGACTCTGAGCGTTGTCTGGCAAAACTAATGCTTTGTGGAACAGCTCCATCCGTTTAATAAGCACATGTATTTAATTAGGAAAACTCTTGACTCAGCATCTTGATTTTGCAGTTTTCTTCTTGTTTCTTTTCTTTTGTGTGTGTGTGTGGTATAAGGGGTGGGACCCAAAGACTTGCGCTTGCTAGGCAAGTGCTCAGGCCCTGAGCTACATCCACAGTTCAATCAAAGTTTGCATGGATTACTAACAAGTAGTGTGTGTGTGTGTGTGTGTGTGTGTGTGTATGTGTTGCTGGGGACTGAGCCCAAGGCCTTGCACATGCTGGGCAACTTCTCTACTATTTAACTATAATTTGTCGTTTTACCCTTCCTTCCTCTTTCTTTTCCTCTCTCCCTTTCTCTCTCGCTTCCTTTCTCTCTCCCTCCCTTCCTCTCTCCTTCCCTTCCTCTCTCCTTCCCCTCATTCCTTCTTTTCCTCATTCTATTTCTCTGACAGGGTCTGGCATTCTAGTCTAAGCAGGCCCTGAACTCATGATCCTTCTTTCTTGCCTCTCAGGCTCTGGGATTAGACTCCATATCTCGTGCTTGACTGATAGACACTGTTTCTGAACATATAACTCTAATGACAGTTTACTGAAAGCCTATTTTAGAGGAAAGGTTTTTTTTTTTACATTGAAATCAAGGTTTCTTCCCTTTATTTTCAAACTTTATAAAACATTCAGACAGAAAATCTAATCCCTCTTCTAGCCTTTAACAACCCCTTAAATACATATACATATTTTATCATTTTCTTTTGGTGCAGGGGTTGTGCTGGGTAAAAACTCCAGGTTCTTGTACATGCTAGGCAAGCACTCTACCATTGTGCTGTATTCCAGGCTGTTGCAACTATTTTGTACTCTGTGTCAGAGATGATATGACGTCAGCCTTTTGACATGCCTGGTAAATTCGGAGAGTTTACCACAGTCTACCAGAACTGCAAGCTCTGCTTGAGTTGGGAAGCAGACAGGGACTTTCATTTCCTATGCCCCAGACCCTGTACTTGTCTCATTGTTTCTCTTGTGGAAGCAGATGAGGAGAGACGTTTTGAAATAACCATATATTCCTTTGAAGCTTTCTTACATCGCAGGGATTACCAGCTTCTTTGGCTGTTACACTCACCCAGGATTAGTTGAAAAGATAACGTCTCCATCCCAGATCAATGAAATCAGAACCACAACATTAACTAAAACCTTGAAATGAGGGGTGCTGAACCTTGACCACAGATTAGAATCACTTGGGGGAGATTTTAAAGCCATCAACCGTCACTCCGAAACAATAAAAGCAGACTCTCTGGGGACAGGCCCAGAGCTGAGTGTTTTTACAGTTCTCCAGATGATTCCAAAGGAAAATCAAGTTGATAGCATTGTGGCTGGAAACGGGTTTTCTAAGACCCTCATCCTATTCTGTGCTGGTTTACTTTTAACACTCCTGTGATGAATTTACTTTAATTTGCATCAATGTTACCTTCCAATCACCTTATGTTTCCTTCCTACATTCCTTTCCTGAACTGCTTAGCTTTGTATTAAAATGCAAAACCGATAAATATTGAAGTCATTGTTTTTCTTGATTTTCCATAATATTACCCATACAGCCTTACTGCTGTCTACTGCGGTCAGCTTCTGGAGTACCTCTTTCTTAGTTTAGGATTTTTCCACAGGAGATGAGAGATAGAGTGTGCTTAGGAAGCATTTGCCTAGCATATGCAGAGGCCCTGGGTTCAATCCCCAACATGGAAGAAAAGAGAAAAAAAATTACTAACATGAAGTGAAATTCATTCCTTCTGTGTTTCCTCATAAGAATATTTTGATAAACTTCACAATTTCCTAATTATCTAAATTTCTAATTTTTCAGCTACACAATTATTTTATAATATTTAATGCTGTACTTATATTTGACTGGTACATATAGTATAAAAACAGTGGTCATTTCTCTAACAATTTTCCCTGACGTGACAGTGATTATCACCAGGTATTAAAGTCAACAGCCTCGCATCACTTTTTCTCGATTTAATACTGTTTAGATTAAAGGTTTGTATTTGATTCTCTTTCTGGAAATTTTTAGCCAGTGATCAAAAAATAATAAGAAAATTAAAATACATAAAGCACTAACATAATTTCTGGCATTTGTTGAAATAAATGTTAACAGTTTTAAGGTAGAAACACAGCTTAGAGGTAGAACACTTACTCCGGTGTAATCCCTTGTACCAACATCAACAAAAGATTATTATTCTAATATCTTTTCCTGAAGTTAAAACCTTTGTCAGTGTCAAGACTTGGCTTACCTGTCCCAATTTATTGACAAACACACTGTGGTAGCTGGCTTGGATATATATATATATATGAATATCCACGTTTGTAAAAAGAATGACAAGATGCAACACAAGCCACAGTCCCCGAGTCTACCTTGGTGAAAATCAAGTGAAGTAGCTATAAACTACTTTGAAATACTTAAAAACCAATAAGCTTAACATAGACTTATTATTATTTTGTTACAGGACCTTTGATTTTCCAACTGGTTTAAACTCTGGCTAGAAAGGCAGGTAGCCTAACTGCAGATCTTCACTTGCCCTTCCATTCCCCCCAAACCAATTCCCCAGTCTCATCCCCAGCTCTATAGCAGAACACCTGTAGGAGCCTCCCTCCTCACACCCCAGTCTCTAGTGAACCACACAGTTCTGTCCATCCAAATTTCCTTTCCACTATTCCTTCCTTTCTGCCAGGAAGCACCTGAATATAAAAGAACAAACTTTCTCTCAGCACCGTATGAATCTGTCTCCAAATTGACCACAAAGCAAGTCCCAAGAGCTACAAGAAAATTGAAATGAAAAGCTATATCCCATCTGACCACCTGGATTAAAGGATTAATATTCTTTAATTCAGGATATCAATAACAATAGAAAAACAGAAGACCTATACACATGCTACTGACTGGGAAATGGGTAAAGACAGAACTAAAGGAAGAAATGAAAGATATTCTAAAATTGAATAAAAATGTGTACACAATGTATGTAAACTTTTGGGACACAGTAAAGACAGTTATCAGAAATAAGTTCATTGCACTAAGTATCTACTTAAAAACAACAACAACAACAGCCACAAAGATGGGGAGACCTCATACTAGTAACTTAACAGCACACCTGTAAAGCTCTAAAAGAAAAAAGAAAAAATTCATACCCCAAAGGAGTAGACAACAAGAAATAATCAAACTCAGGGGTGAACTCAATGAAATAGTAACAAACAAACCAACAATACAACAAATCAATGAAACAAAGAGTTGGTTCTTTGAGAAAATCAATAAGATCAACAAAACTTTATCCAAATAAGCCAAAAGGAGGAGAGAGAATTTCCAAATAAACAAAATTATAAGTGAAAAGGGAGACATAACAACAGACACTGAAGAAATCCAGAGAATCATAAAGACACACTTTAAAATCTCATACTCCACAAAATTACAAAATGTAAAAGAAATGAATACTTTTCCCAATACACATTACTTACCAAAGTTAAATAAATATCAAATAAGCAAGTGAAACAGACCTTTAACCCCTACTGATATAGAAGCAGTCATTAAATGTCTCCCAACCAAAAAAGAAAACGCAACAAAAATAAAAATTCCAGAGTCAAATGGTTTTAGTGCAAAATTCTATCAGACTTTCTAAGAAGAAATAATGCCAATACTCCTCAAATTATTGCACAAAAGAGAAACAGAAACATCATTGCCCAATTAATTTTAGGAGGACAATAGCTACTTAATACTCACATCACATAAAGACCCCCAAAAGAGAGAAATTTACACACCAATTTCCTTTTTAAAATTAATATAAAAAATCCTCAATAAAACACAAACTGAATTCAGGAACACATGAACAAGATCATGCACCATGAACAAGGAGGCTTCATCCTAGAGATGCAGGGGTGGTCCATAACATGTACATAGATAAACATAATTCATCATATGAACAAACTGAAAGAAAAAAATCTAAGTGATCATCTCATTATATGCAGGAAAGCATTAGACAAAATCCAACTCCGGTTCAAGATAAAAGTCCTGGGTAAGTCTCGGAATATAAAAGATGGGTGATTTACAACAAGCTTATAGCCAGCATCCACTGAAAAGGAGACATGATCAGCCATTTCCACCAAAATCAGGAGGAAATCAAGGTTGTCCATTCACTCCATACCTACCCAACATAGTACTTGAAGTCTTAGCTAGAGCAGAAAGACAACTGAAGGAGGTCATGAGGATACAAACTGGAAAGGAAGATGTCAAGGTATGTATAAGTGACACGAAAATCTCACCAGGAACTCCTACAGCTAATAAACACAACACAGGAGCAAGACACAAACTCAAAATAAACAAACAACAAACTGTAGCCATCCTATGTGCAAATGACAAACAGACCTTGAAAGAAATAAAAAAAAACACTTTTCACATTAGACCCAAGTAATATAAAATATCTTAGGATAGCTCTAACCAAGCAAGTGAAAGAATACTATGACAAAAACTTAAAACACTGAAGAAAGAACTGAAGATATCAGAAGAAAGTACCTGTGGATTATAGTAGGATTACTACAATAAAACCAGCCACTTTATCAAAAGCAATCTACAGATTCAAATTGATCCCCACCAATATTCCAACATAATTCTTCACAGAACTTTAAAGGACAGTATTCAAACTTCATATGGGAAAAATAAAACCCTGAAAAACAAAAGAACTTCGGAAAGCATCACCATCCCTGATTTCAAGCTGTATTACAGAGCTACAGTAATAAAAACAGCAGGCCTTTAGCATAAAAAAGACACATTAATCAACAGAACTGAATCACAGAACAGACATAAATCTACATAGCTATGGACACCTGACTTTTGATAAAGAAGACAAATATACCCAGTGGAAAAAAGAAACTGTGGTGTGGGAGAATTGTCTGTATTCTATTAACCATGTATTTTAATAAAACACTGATTGGCCAGGCAGGAAGTATAGGCGGGTCAACCAGACAGGAAGTAGAGGCAGGGTGATGAGAACAAAAGAATGCTGGAAAGGAGGAAGCCCATTCCTCGCAGTCCAGCCCAGACCACCTAAGGAGCAACATGTGACCTGCCCTGGCTGTGAAAGGTACTGAGCCACATGGCTAATGTAGATAAGAACACTGGGTTAATATAAGCTACAAGAGCTAATAAGAAGACTGAGCTAATGGGCCAATCAGTTTTATAACTTACGGAGATCTCTGTGTGATTTTCTTTGAGGCTTGCAGGCTGTGGGGTACTGGGCGGGACAGAAACTTCAACAAGCTGGCCTTCATGTTACAAAACTGTCTTCAACAAACACTACTGGTCTAACTGGAAATTTTCATGTAGAATAATACAAATAAATAGATAATACATATGTATTAACCTGAACAAAACTTAAGTCAAAGTGGATCTAATATATCAATATAAAACCAGACACATTGAACCTGATAGAAGAAAAAAAAAAGGAAAATACTTTTGACACATTGATACCAGCTAAACAGAACACTGATAGTGAAGGCATTAACATTGACAATGAATAAATGGAACCACATAAAACTGAAAAGCTTCTTAAGGCAAAGGACACCATCAATAGATCAAATTGGCATGTTATAGAATTGAAAAAGAGTTTCTTCAACTCCATATCTGATAGAGGAATACTATCAAAATATATTAAAAAACACACAAAACTAGACATCAACATATCAAACATTCAAACTAAAAAATGTGTACAGATCTAAACAGAGAGTTCTCAACAGAGGAATCTCAAATGGTTTGATATTCTCAAAAGCACTTAGAGAACTGTTCAATATTCTTATCCATCAGGGAAATGAAATCGAAACTACTTTGAGATTCGATCTTATATCTGACAGAATGGCTAATATGAATAACACAAGTGATAGCTCATGTTGTTGAGGATGTGGAACAAGGGGAACACCCCTCCATTGTTGGTGGGAATGCTACTATGGAAATAAATATGGTGATTCCTCAGAAAATTGGGTTTGATCAACCTCAATATCCAGCTATACTACTATTGGGCATGTACCTAAAAGATGCCCCATCCTACCATAAGACTACTTGCTCAACTATGTTCATAGTAGTTTTATTTATAATGGCAAGAAATTGGAGCCTGTAGGGATCTATTTGCCCCTCAACCTAATAACAGATACTGAAAATGTAGTATATTTACATAATAGAGTATTACTCAGGTGTTAGAAAAATATATCATAAAATTTGCAAGAAATGAATGGAACTAGAAAAAAAATCATCCTGAGATAGGCAACTCAGACCAAGAAAGACAAACATATGCTTATGTATTCACTTATAAGTAGATATTAGCTGTTCAGTAAAGGACAATCGCATTATAATCTACAGACCCAGAGAAGCTAGACAAAGAAGAGAGGTCTGGGGAGTGTGTGGGGATCTCCCTGGGAAGGAGAGAGGACATATCTTGTGGGTGGACTGGAGGTGGGTGGGAATGGGAACAGGAGGGATCCCGTCAGGGAGGGAGGTATCAAGGGAAAGAGTGCTTGGAGTGACTATTAGAATAGCTGAGCATTTAGGGGGTGATGTGGAAACCGAGTGGAGTGGAAAGTTCCTGGAATATATAAGGGTAACCCTACTAAGGACGCCCAGTAATGGGGAATATGGAACCTGAACTCTCAGTGGTGGGACTGGGACATCAACTTAGCTACAAAACCTAAGACTGACACCCTCTCCTGCCTACAAGAAGCACTGGAAAAAAGGTTACTCATGCTTGTGGGCGTGGCCAAACAATGACTATTCTAACTTGAGACCCAAGCCAGGGGAGGGAGCTCAAGCCAACATTCTATGAATGGCCAGGCACTGGAAGCTGGGTGACTCAGAGACCTAAGGTAGAATCATCACAACCGACTAAATAAATAAATAAAATCAATGAAATAATTCTTAATGATATTCTGCTATGCTCATAGGTTGGTGCCTAGCGCAATCATCGTCAGAGTGGCTTCCTCAAGTAGCTGATGGGAGCAGAGGCAGAGACCAACAACCAAAGATTAGGCAGAGCTCAGGGAACCCTGCAGAAAAGAGGAAAGGACTGTAGGAGCCAGGAGGTTCAAGGACAGCAGAACACCACGCACAGATTCAACTAAGCGGGGCTTATAGGGGCTCATAGAGACTGAAGCGAACATCATAGAGTTTATATGGGTCTGAGCTATGCCTTCTGCATATGTGCTGTGGTTATTCAGCTTGTGATTTTTGTTGGATTTCTAACACTGGGAGTGGGTGTATTTTGGACTCTTTTGCCTGCTTATTGGACCCTTTTCCTCCTACTAGGTTGCCTCTTTCAGCCTTGATATGAGAGTTTGTGCCTATTCTATTGCATCTTGCTATGCCCTGCTCAGTTGATATCATTGGTAGGCCTGCTCTTTTATGAAGAGAAAAGGAGGGACAGCGTGGATCTCGGGGAGCCTGGAGGTGAGACAAGGATCTGGGAGGGGTGGAGAGAGGGGAAACTGTGATTGCGTTATATTGTATGAGAGAGGAATAAAGAAAAAGAAAACAACAACCATAAAAACAACAAAATGTAGCAATAAAATGATTCTTCATGATAGTCTGCTGTATTCATAGTAGTTTGTTGCTCAGCCATCATCAGAGAAGCTTCCTCCCCCAGGAAGATGGGGAAAAAATACGTAGAAACCCACAGCCTGGCATTATGCAGAGAACACTCAGTCCTAACTGGAATGACTTCCTCCCCTTGGAGGTCAGGGAACCCCAGAAAAGAGGAGGCAGAAAGAATTTAAAAGCAGAGGGGATAGATGATAAGCAGAAACCCAGGGTCTCTAAGTCAATAGGACTGACATGCATATGAACTCACAGAGCCTGAGGCAGCATGCCCAAAGCCTGAGTAGGTCTGTACAAGTCCTCTGTGTATACATTATGGCTTCCAATTTAATGCATTTATGGGATTCCTGAGTGTGGGAATGAGTGGGTCTTTGTTCCTTGTGCCTTCTCTTGCACTCTTGGTCTTCTGTTTTTGTTTGTTTGTTTGTATTTTGTTTTTGGTTTTGATCCAACGTGGTAGTCTTCATTTTATCATATTTTACTATTATTCCTTAGAAACCTCTTTGTTTTCTAATGAGAAACAGAGAGTGGATCCACTTGGGAGGGGAGGTGGGGAGAACCTGGAAGGAGTGAGGGAGGGGAACCCATAATTGTGATATATTATGTGAGAAAAAAATCTATTTTCAATAAAAGGAAATGATCATGGTGAATATAAATAGATATTAATGATCTACAAAAATTAATAAATAAATTGTAGCAAACAAATAACTATAGTAGCCCATGTGGGGAGTTTATACACCCAGGATTTTACAGTTTATGGAACCCCCCAAGTATCGGGAAACATAATGAATGTTTTACCTTAATTTTAGCTATTATTAAAAAATTCCATTGTAACAAAATTTATGTAGCCAACTTAATTATTTTTTAATTTCTGTCTGCCTATAAGTATTTCAATGACTACAACACTTATTGGAAAGTTAAATTAAAAGAAGCAGGCTTAAAATTACTTAGTAAAATTTTGGTGACAAGCACTATAAGCTTACGGTGCATTAAAATGTGGAATGTAATAGCTAACCCTATTATAATGCATAATTTTCTCTTTTAAAAAACATGACAGTTTAGCCAACTTCTATTTCATACTTCCTTGTTTTATTCTATCTCTCACCATGTTGACAACTTGCTCAATTTCAGGATATGCCATTGAATAAAATCAGGTGCTGCAGTTTTCCTGAGTGGTTTGAAGTTACAATATGTTAGTCTTATGTTTTTAATGAGAGTTATGTTTGCTATTTGGGGTAGTAATGCACAGAATTGGCATCCCTAAGGGGCAAGTCAGATTTTAATATGACACCAGCTCAATTTATTCATACGGGAAAAGGAAGAAAGCAGTATAAAGTTTGGAGGGATGCCATACAGGTCAAATATTCTTGTGATACTACCAGATGACATTTATTAAGTCTGCTATATTAAGATATTTATGTACTTCATTTATGTAAATTGTAGGTAGCATTCATCAACAAAACTTATCAGTTTATCAGACTTTCAATAGGGAGCTCTTATCTTTCTTGCATTAATATTTTTCTAAGGTATCCTCTATTTGCATCATATTTATAAAGTCATCTTAAATTTTATTCAACCTATTTGTAGAGATATTTATTAAATATTACTAAATGCATAACTTTAATAAGTTTGTAATAAGCAGAATCTTTAATGAGATATAAATATGGAAAATACAGCATCGTATTTCCTTTGTTTAGAAGACAGGGCTAAAGGGTTTTAATGAAAAATTCTCATTGGGAAAGGCACAAATCTATATTAATGTCTTGAAAGAGATTATTTTATTTTATTTTTTAAATTTTATTTTTTATTTTT
>LOEQ01001550.1:237616-261996 GCA_001685075.1 Bramus lutescens
TCAGCCCCACCGTCTCAGTGGGTGGGCGTACCCCTCGTGGTCCTGACTTCCTTGATCATGTAAGAGATTATTTTACATGACTCCAACAGCCTACAACATCCCAGCTCCCTTTCTCAACACCACTTTATAATTGGTGTGTCCACAAGCAAAGCCAGTGCAAAGAAAAACATCATTTTCTGTTCTCTGTTGAAACCTCCCTTCCCAGGTAAAAAGCATAGCACTTACTGAATTACAACAACATTTTTTCCTAATTGGGATAAAAATTCAAGATACCCTTTAAAAAATGATGTGTTCAAAACATATACAAACCCTTTCCTTAAGGACACAAAAAGGCGAGCAGTGCACTCATTTCATGGGGCACATGAGTGAGTCTTGCCTTTCCAATCAATCACTTTATGTTCTTCTGACATAAGAAAACTCTTGCTTGAACTACCACAAAATGCAGAGGTTATTTTGTGTGTCATTGATCCATCAAAGTTTGATCCAACCTCACTAAACCTTTTATCTCATGAAGGAGTACATACCCTTTTCCAGACGGTAATGACCTCTATCACAAGTTCTTTCAATAAATGACAGTGGCCTCTGCTCTGGTCGCCTGGGCTGCAAGGTACCAGACTGGCTATGGAAGGCACTGCTTTGGCACAGGTTAAGACTTTGTTGTTTCTGACATTAGGCAGAAAGAGAGTCCAAATTGGAGAACTCCTGGCCCTTCCCCTCAGAGCTCAGGGAACCCCTATGAAGAAGAAAGAATTACAGGCGCCAGAGTGTTCCAGGACATCAGGAGAAACACTGCCCACAGAATCGGCTTAGTAGGGCTCACAGGGACTCAGAGAGACTGAAGCAGCAATCACAGAGCCTATATGGGTCTGTACTAGGTCCTCCACACTTATGATGTGGTTGTACAGCTTGGTGTTTTTGTGGTACTCCTAACAGTGGACAGGGGGGTATTCCTGAGTTTTTTGCCTGCTCTTGGGACCCTTTTTAGCTTACTGGGTTGCCTCACTCAGCCCTGATATGAGAGCTTGTGCCTAGTCTTATCGTGACTTGTAATGCAGTGTTTAGTTGATATCCCTGGGATGCCTACTCTTTTCTGAAGGGAAGGCAAGGAGGAGAGGATCTGGGGGAGAGGTGAGGTTTTAGGTAACTGGGAGGAGTGGAGGAAGGAGGAACTTCGGTCAGGATGTAATGTGTGAAAATAATAATAATAATAATAAAGATTTTGTTATTTCTGTTCATTGGTTGAGCATGGGAGAGCTGCAAGTTTGTGAGAGTTCCTAAGTCTAGTTGTGGACTTACACGGACCTAAGTTACAACTTCAAAACTTAGCTCTTCTGGTCAAATAAATCCAAACAATTCTTTCTTAACATGTCACTTTAAAAAACAATCTTTTATTTCAAAGACAAACTGCTACTATAAATAAAGAGTTTTTGAATTTTGAGCAAACTGTCCACAGTAATATTACGTGCAGAATACATAGTCTTTGGAGTTCATTTGCATTATTTCCTGATCATCCCATTCTTAAAATGAAGGGGTAATTACCTGAATATATGGAAAATGCCACCTAGTTCTCCCTAGAAACCAATCAACTCAGAAAACACTACTCATCCAAGTATAGGCAACTACCCATATTTTACATAAATTTTGTGTATTAGTTCCCTAAGAGTTCTGCAATAAAAAGAAAAGAACATTACCATTTTGATAATAATGGGAGTATTTTCTTCCTCCAAACAAGAAATCTCTTTGATAATTCAAACTACATGTGATACAACTTTCATAATGGACTGCAGCAAAAATCACAGTGGCTGCTGCTCCCCTTCTATGGCTCTCAGCCAGGCAAGGGGGATCCATCCTGCTAACACTTGAGTCTGTCTGTCTTCTTAGTGCCAAGAAGCAGTTAACTGTGATCAAGACTATTAGGACCTAATATCTCAGAATTTTCCAAGAGAGCGAGAGGGGATATATTGGATGCATAGAAACTTGAGGCCAACACAGGCTAATTAGTCTTAGTAAGTCAAATAGCCAAGGAAATAGAAAACACATAAACAATGCACTTTCCCGAAGAAACTAAAAGTACTACATCATCAAGAATGTCATAAGGTGAGACATGAATACAGAGGGAATTAACCTTAGGAATATGAGTTCCCTATGTCATGGTAACAAGCAGCCTGCTCAAACTCGGTAAATGGAATTACAATTGCTGCAGATCAAGGGTTCATGGCAGGTGTAAGGCTGACTGAGGAAAAGCAAAAGAAAAAATGGGGAGGGAGAAGGAGAAAGCAGAACAACCAGCGTCTATGGGCCTCAGACAGACTTGAAGTAATGTTTACTTTTATTTACTAAATCAGTAATACTTTTTGAAAGCACCAAAGTCTAAAGGAAGCTGTCTCCAGCTGTTTTGCTTTCTCCTAATTCCCTGCCTTCCTCCTGCCTTCCTCACACCCTCCCTACATTTATCCTCTCCTTTCTTTCCACTCTTTCTTTGCTTCACTCCTTTTTACTTGTGTGTTTAAACCTACCAGGAAAGGATTTTCACTTAAGCACCATATGCTCCAAACCTCATAAAACACCATGACCTGCGCCTCAAAATGCAGGCACCATTTTAAGGAAGAATAAGCGCTTTTTGCACACACACTGCCCCCCCCAATATTTTCCTGTTTAGCCATGGAATCCTTTTCTTGTTGAGACAGTGCAGCAGTGTTTGGGAAGCATCAGCAGGCCAACAGATGCTTGGAATCAAATGACTTAATAGGCATACACATTTTTCCCCAAATAATTGCAAAGCTTTGGTTTAGCCCTTTTCATACCTTGCATAGTCAATTAGCTAGGACTTGATGTTTACATGCAATGAGAGTATCTACGGCTATAAACTACATAATTTATAATTGATGTAAATCGGTGTTATTATGTCAATTAGGCAGCTGTGTCCTCCACCTCTTGGTAAACAGCTATGAGTGATAAACTGAGTTTGCAGAGAGCTACCTTCTTCTCTTCATAACAGATAAAAATAAATTACCCAGGCAGACCAAGCTGTCCAATTGTTCTCTGGTGAAGTGGATGGAAAGTCCAGGCCCTTTCTTTTGACCTGTTGACTGCACGAAGCTGTCAATTTCGCCACGCAGCGCTTCCACAGCTTCTGGGTGCCGAAGAAGATAATACACTGCCCAGAACATAGCTGGAATCGTGTTTGCCATAGAGGCCCAGAGAAAGCCAAGATGATGTGCTGGGAGAAAATAAGTGAAAAGGAAGATTAATAGCGTTTATTACACTGATTAGATTTGCAGTGTGCTAATTAAAAGATGTTAGGACACAGACCCAGCCAAGGATCAGTGCATGCTAATGAGAACCAATAGGCTTCTGAAGTCTAATTTTCTGTTTAATGAGAATAGTTTAAAATGTAATGTGTGTTGGGGGGGCAGGAAGGTGGGGATGAGATAAGGGGAG
This sequence comes from Bramus lutescens, assembly GCA_001685075.1. Taxonomy (NCBI): domain Eukaryota; kingdom Metazoa; phylum Chordata; class Mammalia; order Rodentia; family Cricetidae; genus Bramus; species Bramus lutescens. The sequence goes on from LOEQ01001550.1 coordinate 241,058, forward strand.
TAAATGCCGCTTAGTTATACTCTTTCTCATTATCATCATTAAGTATCTTGTTTTACCACCTCAGCAAAAAAAAAAATCAATTATCACAGAGGGTTGTTTCAGAGTAAAATATTTTATCACTAGCCAATTAGAAAGAGCATAAAAATTTTCAAGGTCGCCATTTTTCTTTTTATCTCAAAGGTCTCCTGTAAATTATTTTATTTTAGTGAGTAATCATTTAGAACTTTCTTACCTCCTATTTCTAAGTCTTCACGCCCATAGTGTTTTTCCAGAATCTCTTTCCTTTCCTGAACAACTTCTGAGCATCCATGCATCTGATCTATTTTTTCTGATGTGAAGCATCTTATAAGTTTCTCCTGCACAGATTTCACATGCCTTAGAAGCTGAATGGGTATATCAGATATTAAGTATGGAAACGTGTTATCGAATTTTAAAAAGTCATCTCTTAACTCACTGATAATTTTCTTCCTGTTACCAGCAAGAAGTTTTCCATATATAGTCGTAAATGTGGTCTCAAATACCAGTGAGCTAATGAATGGAAACAGTCTTGACGTATTCCAGTCTGTGGTTTTTAGTAGTTGGGGCTCAATGGTTTCTTTTAGTTCTTGGATCAGGCTTTCTAGGAGGCTGTCCAAAGCTTTGCCTTGTAGAAACAGGTAGGCTCTGTGAATGTCTTCATTAAGGTCATCATCAGTTTTCAGCTTCTTGATGGAGAAGGCTTTCGATGATAACTGTCTGCTGAACTCCTGAAAGCTGAACTGTTTGGGATTTTTCATTATGAGATGGTATTGGAAAGGGTTCAGAACAAACGTTATATACTTCCCTAAAAAAAAAAGAATACAGTTTATTTGATAGCAAGACAAAACACATATCTTAAGTCTGAAAATATTTAAATCGAAATTAGAGACTTTATTAAGAAGTTAATAGTTTTACCGCACAAATTTAACAGGAATCCATTCCACTCAAATGTCCACTCCGTCTGCTTTGAAAATGAAGGATGCTGTGAAAAAAGCTCTCAAAGTTTGAAGGTAAATGAAGTTCTAAACTTCACCACTCACTATGGCCTGTCTCTCAAAACGGGCACAAACTCTGGAGAGTTCCTTGCCCCCTTGCATTAAGCAGCTGAGAGCCAGGACAGCTGCAGCAGTGTAGCTTGCTTGCCCTCACTCAGCTCTGGCTTCTAACTGCAGTACTGCTCTATGGTTTCTTCTGGTTAGAGCTATTGCACACAATAGCAACAGTGAGTATGTCTTTTCTTCCTAAAAACACAGGTTATGTTTGGGTAACCTTTCAGTAGTCATGTTCAGCTATTAGTGTGTGTACTCCATCGCTCTGTCTCTGTCTGTCTGTCTGTCTGTCTGAATCCCCCCAAAGTGTGTGTGTGTGTGTGTGTGTGTGTGTGTGTGTAGTTTTCTTAGTTGAAAAACTTCCTCTCATGATTTATGGTAATTCCAAATGTATTGCAAAACTTGATTAATTTGGTACAAATTATTTTAGGTAAAGATTTGGAAACATTGTAAACCAAATCCTAGAGACAGTATAAATGTTTTTATTAAGCAATTTAAAAAATGTAACTTAAGTGTTAAATGCAGTTTAACACTTACGATGCAATTCATTTTCCTTACAGTGATTTTTATCCACTCCATTTTCCCCTGATTCATTTAATAGAGCAAGACAAGAAAGAAGCGAGGGGTAGTTCAGGCTTGGCTGTTCATCCTGGTCAGATACTAGCACTGCCTACGGCAAAGTAAGTCGAGTTTTGTTTCCATTAGTTCTTTGTTTTGCCTCAAAAACAGCAGAAAGGACCCCTTAAATTTGGGCACTTTCAATAACTTGCTTTACCATTATAACATAACTAAAATTGCCAGCATCTGCCTGGCAAAAAAATTGAGAATGCGGGAGTCAGTTTTCTCATTTTTCAAAAGAGATAATTTTAGGCAAAGCTGTGTATTTTCATGCATTCTTTGTCTCAAATGAATGGGTTTTGTTAAACATTAATAGGATCTTTTAAAAGCAGTATCTTAAATTCAGAGTGTGTATGCACTAAGTTTAGTTTGCAAATCACAATCTTTGGAAAATATTTTGAACTTTTTTTAATACAATTTTCTACATTCATCTAAATCCAAAAAGAAATTTTAAACAATGTATCAGCCCAGACACTATCAGTTACTACAACTTGGCCTTTGAAGTAGAGACAAGATAAATACCAGATTTCTGCTCTTTCCACAAGTCATGAGAAATAGACACGTTCTTATTACTTCTATTTCTTTCTTATCACTTTCTCTCCTCACTCTTGCTCCCCTTTTATTTTCTCCCTCCCTCTTTACCTTGCCCCTAACAGAAGATAAAATATTATTTCAAATAAAAGTATAAATGGGGAATGTGAAATAACTGGTTCAAGTCAGCAAACACATTTAACATATTATAAAATTTGGTTGACTGTGTGTGTGCACGTGCAACAGTGTGTGCTGTACGGTGTACAGGTGCACATATGCTGTGGGCGTACACGTGTCACAATGTGTGCTATACGGTGTACAGGTGCACATGTGCTGTGGGTGTGCACGTGCAACAGTGTGCCTGTGAAAATCAGAGGACAACTTTTGGAAGTTGGTTTTCACCTTTCACCTTGTTTCTTCTGCTAATGTGCTATGTACCCAAGGCTGATTGGTCAATGAGCTTCCAGGCAATTTTCTTTTCTTTGCCTTCCATTGTGTGTGTGTGTGGGGTGGGTTAGAATGTTGAAATTACAGATGTACACATCTGTAACCAGATTCTTACGTGGATCTGGGTATCCAACTCAATAATGCTTTTCTGCCTACCACTTTCATTCACCCTTTGAACCAGGTCCCTGTTAATACATTTATTCAAAAAACATAGTTGTTAGTCTCAGGTTGGGTGTGTGCATGGGTGTGTGCAAGTGCATGTGTACATGGAGCACAGAAACAGACACCAGTCGTCTTCCTCAACCACTCTCCATTTTAGCTTTTGAGACAAGATCTCTGACTGGACCTGGGACTCATCATTTCAGCTAGACTGGCTGGCCAGTGAGCTCCAGAAAATCCGCTAGTCTCCACACATTTACAGACACACTCCTCCATCCCTGACTTTTATGTTGGTGCAAGGGATCCAAAATTAGGTCCTTATTCTTGTGTATCTAGCACAATACGGACTGAGCAACACCCAAGGCCTTGCAGTAATTCTTTTAAAGGATCATCCCCAAGAAAATCAAAGTAACTTTTCCTCTAGCATCTGCACCTTTTCTTCTTCATTCCATTTTTAATTTTCTTCCTCAACAAGACACTATTTCTTGCCTTTTACCTTCCTGAAGTAGAGGTGGATTACTTTAGAACTGGACATTTTGGTTTTCTGATTTTACTTTTCAAGTTGGAAGTACCAATAACCCTGGAGATTTAAGCTGGCTTTCTAACTTTTAATCCTCATTATAAACAATTTAAGCTAAGTTTTCCAAAATTAATATTAATTTAAACCATCTGTCCACCATCTGCTAATGTGAGATGCAAAATCAGAGTTTCTTTGTGTTCTGTAATCAGACAGTTAGGAAAATACATATACATTTATAAAATGAATTTAAATTTCCTAACAAAGAAATTTTTCTGAAAAGTTATCTTGAAGGCTATGAACGCTCGGAGAGAAATTAGTATTGCTTCAGCGTGATTTTATATAAATGAATACCAAGTGTCACCAGGCATGCAGCCTAGTTCACAGGGATCTGAGTGTAGAAACAATACCCTTTGCTATGTTCTCAAAAGAGAGGAAAACTCTGTCAGAAGTTGATGTAAAATATTGATTTTTAAGAATTTCAGCGTTTGCATTTTTCTAAAACATAAATGTCAAAATGAGGCCTATGCCTGAAAAGATACAGTATAAAATAATTTTTTATGCTCTCTAAGTTTGAAATTAGGCCAACAATTTTAATATCTTCCTTGCCAATTATTTCATTTTTCTTCCCTTTTATGGAAAAGACTTCGACTATTAGTCCCAGAATTCTTAGATAACCCATCAATGCTTTGCCAACCCAAATACTCTTATTTTCTTTCTTTATATTATTTCCTTGGGAAGCTAATGCTACATAATTCAAAATAGTTTGATAAATGTATTTTTGACCATATACCTAATCACCTTAAAGTCTTACATGCAAGAAGTCTGACTTTTTTGCTGTTTATATGTCGAATTTGATACAACATCAACACAGGCGTGAGAATTCAAGTCAGTTGTTCATTCTATAGAATATGAAAAAAAAGCTGATTTCAAATTAATTTTCTTAAATTATAAGATTTCAAACTCCTTGTGCAGGTAATTCTCCCTCAGATTTTGGGCTGAATGTCACCATGTAAGCATCAGTTGGGAGCTGAATGGGCAGCCAGTGTTTCATCTGCTGAGAGAGACCATATGTGTACTCAGTACTCTTTATTAGGGAGATTTCGCTAGCAGTTGACAATGATGTACAGTAGAGCTTCTCTGGGGTGACATTTAAAGAAAATGATTCCATTGCACTAACACACAAAATCAATTAGAAAACTATTTTCTGGAGCCGATCTCGAATTTATGAGGTTTCTCATGGAAAGCTGTACTTTTCAATTTCTTTATTAAGGTGACAATTGTGTCCCATGAGACTTTTGGGGACGACAATCATTTGCGTGCCCTGCAAGAAGCACACATGTCAGGGACAAGGGTGGATGACTTTGTCCTTCATTTTTAAAATGAGCTCTATCACAAACTGATCATCAAAATGTATATTCACAGACCTTTTCAATAAGAATATATTCAAACCTATGGGGGTGGAGGACAGGCAGCTAAGCTTATTCCATGGTGGCTGTTTTATACTGAGGTCAAAAGCATAGTGATGGCTAAATTATTCAGGCAGTCAATATTTAAGTCAGTGTTAGACTTCTTAGAATTTACGGTTAAGATATCATAAGTGAGCATGGATTGATTGTTTTTGGTTGTTAGGTTTGTATTGTGTATGTGTTTATGTGTGCATATGTACTCATGTATGCTTGTAAACAACAGAGGTTAACCACAGTTGGTCCTCAAGTGCTACCCCCCCCCTTTTTTTTGAAGAGGGGTCTCTTACCAGGACCTATGGCTAGCTGCCTGGTGTTTGCTAACTGGACGGGGAACCCATAAATCCCTTAGTCTCTTCCTTCCCAGTATTGGGATTTTAAGTACATAGTACCATGCAGCAAGCACTTTATCAACTGACGTATTTTCTCAGGCTTGCTCCTTTATAAAATAAAGGTTTTTTGTTTTTTTTTTCTTTTCAGGACGTTGTGGAATGATCTCTAACTCAAGACTCTCTTGCCTAAATCTCCCAAATGCTGAATAATACTATCCAGTCTACAAGTTTTTGTTGAATCATTTTAGGCAACCTTTGCATAAGCTTTTAAAAAGAGAAATCTAGAAGTTATAATTACTTATGTACCGCTTATTGGAAATTTGAGGTTCCATTTTAGAAGTTATTTAAAAAGAAGACTTTGTTTGCAGCTTTAGTTTAGCTCCAAGTGCAACTAGAAAGGAAGCACTGGCTGCGTCCTCTTTGTCTACCCAATAGAATTTCACTGGTTTTTAAGACATTAGGAATTTCCCCCATCAAACATTTATTGTGACTAAATCAGCACTGAGCTCTGGACTAAATCGGAAGAGAGTCACAAACAGAAAAAGTTGGAGATGGACAGGTGAATACATGGTAAAGCCTGGTTGTGTGAATTACAGCAAGCAGAGGTATTGTGGATAACTGAGCCCTAGTGAAGGGGTTCCTAATGTTGGGTGATACATACAGGAAAGGATCTGAAGAGAAAGTGATGTGCAATAGGGATCAAAGGTCAGCTGAGAGCAGAATTCTAGCAGAAAGAGGGGCAAGAGGAGGACAGAGGCACAAAGGTATGGATGTGTGCAGGAATGTTCCAGCAAGGAGGCATATTAATGAGACTGAAAGCACAAGACAGCTAACAAGAAGGGATGGGAGTGGACTGGATAGGGGTCTTGGGAAATCATATGAAATGTTGAAAGTCTTTCTAAGATGAATGACTGTTTTCATTTCCATTTTTCTGAAATGGCAGTTCATGTACTTGTCATTGGAAGAGATTTTTTTCTGCTGTCAGGGGAAAGAGTAAATTGTAACAAAACCTAATGTTGCCTGCTCATGGGTGAATTAAAAGTAACCTCGTGGATGGGTCAATCAAGTTGAATCTCCATCCTTTCATTACTCAAATGTTTTCAGAAGGTTGTGTCTGCTCTTCAGTGAAGTCATTACAAGCAGATGATAGCAATAGCCCTTTAGGAGTAGAATAAAACCTCAAGAGATACCAAAAAAAAAATGGAGTAACCCCATGTATCTTATCAGATCATCATGGCTTAAAACTCGAATTCAACAGCAACACTAATTTCATAAAGCCAACAAACACATGGAAATTAAACAATGCTCACCTGAATCATCAATGGGACAAGGAAGAAGTAAAGGTAGAAATTAAAGACTTTCTAAAATTCAATGAAAATGATCACACAACATACCCAAATTTATGGGACACAATGAAAGCAATATTAAGAGGAAAGTTCATAGCACTAAATGCCTACATAAAGAAGCTGGGAAAATCCCACACTAGTGAGTTACAGAACATTTGAAAACTTTAGAAAAAAAGAAACATACTCACCCAAGAGAACTAGATGGCAGGAAATAATAAAATTGAGAGCAGAAATCAACAAAATATAAACAAAGAAAAGAACACACAGAATCAATGAGACAAAGAGTTGGTTAGTGGAGAAAATCAACAAAATAGAAAACCTTTATCCAAACTAACCAAAAAGCAGTGAGAGAATATCTAAATTAACAAAATTAGAAATGAAAAGGAAAAATAACAACAGAAACAGAGGAAATCCAGAGGATCATCAGGTCATATTTTGAAAACCTGTAATCCACAAAATTGGAAAACTTAAAGGAGATGTACTGATATAGAAAGACATTCATACATACGGCACAATAAGGACACTCAGAGTCAATAGAGGACGCTGAAGGGTCAGTTTCAAGACAGTTGGAAGCAACTGGATGTTTCAAGAAGAGATCAGTAAGACACCAAGACGGGATATTCAGGATAAACTTGACCACGAATAAGAGTAGATAACTGGGTACCATTAAGGGAACTCTAGAAGATAAGCTGCTAGAGACAGCAAATGCAGGTAGCTTACTAAAAATATCTAGGAGATAGAGATAGAGATGGATATAGAAATAAAGATAGAAGGAAGGAAGGATGGAGACAAGGAGAGAGAGGGTGAGAGAGAAGTAGGAAATAAAGGAAGGAATGGAGGGCAGAAGAAAAAAGGGAAGGAAAGAAAGAAGAGGGAGGGAAGGAGAGAGAATATTGAAAATAAAATACAAGCAGGAGACATATAATATGACTCCAAGTTAAGGACAAACATCCCAAGTGAAGAAATAATAGGAATGAGAAGGACTAGTGACATAACAAGTAGAGTCACGGGAATAGGTACGTGTTTTATTTAAAACATTTTGAAAGTCTGAACTATAATGAACATTTTAAATGTAGAAAAATTACTCCAGACTAGTGTTTGCAAGGCTGGGGAAGAGAAATGATTATGTGGAGAATTCACATGTTTAGAGTTGTGAAATAGTGTACTCACATCAGCACATCAATTGGGATGAAGTGCCATATTGAGATGAAATGTACTCGCTGGGAGTCTGTGACCAAGGGAGAGTGGGTATGTGAACTCTAAACTGTCTGCTGAACTTCCTTACAGTCCTGAAGCTGCTCTGTGAAGAAATTATTCATTCAAAACACATCCTAGCTCTTTTCTTCAAACTCTTGCCAAATAACCCAAGCCGACCCAAAACAAACTGACAAGTCGGACCAGGAGAAAGGGGTCTTTAGGAAGTAGTGGAGGAGCCTGTAACCAGGTTGTATACATGACTATCACTGCACTCCCACGAGCCATTATTTTGTTTTTGCTCGACAAGGCTAGATGAATGTTCCACATGTTGCCCGTGAGCAAATGAGAGGCACTAAAGAGCCAGCAAGAGTGTATGCCACACGCAAAGTGCGCTGAGTGGAGCCTCCCACCTGAAAGCAGAACCGTGAAAGTGTCGCCGTGTTTCCTTTGCAGAGTCTTCATGAAAGCTAAGGGATCCTTTTGGAGCTTCAGAGTAATGCCGAGATAAGGAAGCCAACCTTTTATCAGGGGAGGTTCACCAGGTTGCCTATGAAAAGAAAAAAAAATCAATGAAAAATGAAATCATCCACGTTTTAATACATACAGCTTATGTATCCAGTCTAAATAAAAACACATGAACTGCACAAGCTCTCTCAGTTCAGTACTTCATTGGTTCATGATTTGTCATCGACATGGGCTTATAGTGCTTTCGGTTTGTGTGGATATTGGGTAGGTACTTCAGTTCATTGCTTTTGTTGATCAACTTTTGATACCATTTTTCTTAGAAGGATTCCACGGCTGCTTGACAGCTAAGTCATAGTCTGAAGGATTTATCATATGTCCAGTTTTCCATCACTGTACACCTGAAGGGTCTGTGGCTAAGAGTAGTAGGTAACCAAATCGATTTGTAGAATGTATTTTGAAAAACTGTCAGTTTGATACAGTACTGTTTTAAAAAAAAGTTAATTGTCTGATTTTTCTTTTGTCTTTTACAGTTCATGCTATAAATGTTACCTTTAGTAAGAACTAAACTTGGTTATTTTATTTTTACAATTTTATTATATGTATATGGGAGTTTTGCCTACATGTATGTTTGTGTACCAAGTGACTGAGGAGGACAAAAGATGGCATTGTATAGCCTGGCAGTAGAATTAAAGACAGTTGTTAGCCACCATGTAGGTCCTAGGAATTGAACTGGGGTCTTCTGAGAGAGCCCAAGTGTCTTTAATCTCTGATCTTCCTCTTTAGCAATCCCCAATTTAGTGTTAACTGACATTTGTGGTTGTTGGCTATGTACTTGCCAATGTGATGGCTGATCGTGGTTGTCAATTTGACACACTTGGGAAGAAACATCAACTGAGGAGTTTCCTCCACCAGATTAGCCTGTGAGCATGTCTGTGGGATATTTTCTTGTTTCCTAAGTCATGGGAGATGGTCTAGCCCACTGCGGGCTGTTTCCCCTAGGTAGATTATCTCAGAAATTATAAGACAATTAGTCCTAGTCAGAAAAATGAAGAGGGAGAGAAGAGAGAGGGAGAAAGAGAGACAGAGACAGAGAGAAAGCTATGGTCTCTGCTTCAGTTCCTGGCTGAATTCTTGCCCCAATACCTCTGAATGGTGGATTGTGGCATGGGATTTTAAGCCAAATAAATAACCCCTTCTCATCCAAGGTGCTTTTAGGTTAGCGTTTTATCACAGCAACAGAAAACAAACTAATTCACCAAACTGCTATGTGATCGGCCTAATCTAAGATAGAAATAAATTGCTTATAAACCATGCATTTCAATTGCTGATTATTTAATTTTATAGACTCCCATATTTTATTTCATAGTAGCATGGGATGTTCAGTTAAATGTACTAAGTCATTTACCTCCCAACTGTATGCAGAAGCACTTACATCTTCTACAAATATAGGGTATGAGTTCATTAAAACTTAATGAGACTTCATTGTATTTATGCATGCTAAAGCTTTAGGGAAATGGGATACTATGGATTTGAAGGTTTTCAAAAACACTTTAGTGAATTTTACACATTGAAAGGAGGTGTGCTCTTTAGAATGAATAAGCCACATTATTCACTGTGTGTGTTTTCCATTCATCTGGTTGATCAAAGAGTTTAGAACCAAATGTCACCTTTGAGGCTTTAGTGTGTTCCCTTGTTTTCATGGCCGAAGGATCTCAGGTCTCAGATGTGAAGAGATTTGCCTAAAGGTTAAGAACATTCTGTAAACTCTGCAGCCCCACAACTGTGCTCTCAACCACCCAGGAAAATCAGTCAATCCATGAGCCCAATAAAAAAAAAAAATCTCAGCAATGAAGAGCTCTGGCTGCACTGACAGACAGATGCAGTGAACACAGCCTACTGCAAATCTGAGAGCTCTTGCTGTGCTCCGGGTGTCAAATGTCACAGAGTTTAGCTGCCAACATGAAGCTCTTTGTTATCAGCTGTCAATTGGGCTGGAATTACATAATCAGAAGAACGAGAATGAATTAGCTTGAAAAATATGTTATGCTATTGAGAACAATAAAGATGCCAGTGCAGAGCGTGTAGATCTTGGCGGTGAAGTGTTTGCTTACTTGGTCCGAATGAGAATCTCAGTTTGATTCCTGGCACCACACAAAGAAAAAGAAACCCGCAAACCCTCAGTATAATTTTCCTGAATTTTGTATTTTGTTACCATTTTATGAAGAATTTTTTAAAATAATGAATACAGTTAGGATTATTTGTTAAATATTACTAATTAAGTAATTTTAAGCATGTGAAACATTCCTTAAAATATTATGAATTAAGTTTCTTCTTTTTTGATCTCTGACATTAGCAAACATGCATTGAAAAATTTCTTCCAGTCATTTACCTAGCAAATACAATCTGATTGAAGATAAAAATAAGACAAACTGAATAATCTTTTTTTTTTCATCCTTGAAGGGATCAAAACAAATATTCAGAAGGACTTCAATTCTCTGGTCCATCTGTGATACTACGTGCTTCATGGATCCCACTTTGATCAATCACAAATATTACTAGCTCAGATTTAATAAAAGGTCAAGATTATCATCATCTCATCATGGGCTTTAATGCAGCTGTATTAACCCCATCAGATGTCTTCACTTCCCACATACCAACACAGTAGACTTAAACAAAATATAAGCAGCAGATCTTACCACCGCGTGTGTGGGGGGGGTATCAAAATAAAAACTGAGTTGCAATAGAAATCTAGGGAAGATTTTGCATTCTTTATTTGAAAGACAGTTTATTTTATTTCTAATGTAGCAGACATGCCAGTATTTAAGTATATCTGCATGGACTGGACACGTGGAAACAAGCCACATTGTTAAAAAAAAAACCTTTGAACTTATTCTTCATACTTTTTTCTATTCTCTTTCTCTTAATTTTTTTTAAAATTATGTTTGATTTTACATAATTGTCTTAGGTATCCTGGGTTTTTTGTTTTTCCATATGAAGTTGAGTATTATTCTTTCAAGGTCTGTAAAGAATTATGTTGGAATTTTGGTGGGGATTACATGGAATCTGTAGATTGCTTTTGGTAAGGCATTCATTTTTACCATGCTAATCCTACCTATCCATGCGCATAGGAACTCTTTTCATCTCCTGCTATCTTCTCCAATTTTTTTTCATCAAGGGCTTGAAGTTCTGGTCATAAAGCTCTTTCATTTGCTTAGTTAGACTTACCCCCAAGAGAGTTTATATTATTTTTGGCTATTATGAAGAGTGCTGACTCTTTTATTTTTTCCTAAGTTAACTGATCATTTGTATGTAAGAGGGTGACTGAATTTTTTGAAGTTAATCTTCAGCTACATCACTGAAGGTGTTTATCAGCTGTAGGAGTTCCCTAGTGGAATTTTGGGGGTTGCTTATGTATAGGATCATATCGTCTGTTCTACCTCAACTTGATATGCCATGCTTTGTTGATATTAATGAGAAATCTGTCTCTTTCTGAACAGAAAAAGAGAAGGAGTGGATTGGGGGAAGGGCAGTGGGAAGGCAGGGGGAGGAAATGGGAAGAGAGGAGGGAAGTGAATTGTGGTTGGGATACAAAATAAATGAATAAATTTAATTAATAAGAAATTTGAAACAAAAAAAAAATACATGTTTTGAGACAGGGCGTTGCTTTTACCTCTGCTTCCGAATCTCTGTATTGGGATTATGGGACTGGAGAACCAACTCATGGCTAACTCATTATTATTGTCTTGAATGCAACTTTTCACTCTGTGCTGGGGTTACAGACATAAGTCACCACACTCAGCTTTTTGCATGGGTGCTGGGGTTCCAAACTCATGGCTCATATTTATTGGACAGACATTTCAAACACTGAAGCATCTCCCCAGCCAGGTCTACCCAAACATTGGAGAAGAAGAGAGCACACATATGAGAAGAGCAAGACCCTCAGGGTGGAATTTGTTACACCACTGGACCAGGATCCTTTGAAGGTTTTAAGCATTCTAGTTAGTTCACAGCATCCTGTTTCAAAATACTAGCTCAACTCATTCCCTTGATCTCCTTTTACTGTGTCTGGTTTAATGCTGCATTGTGAATACGATTTAGTAAGGCCTTTTGTCATATTCTAATTTTAAACAACTAATGTCATCTTCTATGCTGTCATTCAACCAAAAGTTGTATTCTTCTCGGCGCTTAAACAGGGGAGAGGATGGGATGCAGATATCCAAGGGAATATTAGTTGTGTTTCATGTTACAAAGCCACATAGGACGCCATTTTATTGTTACAGACACGGCAGGACCATTATTTCTTACAGCTGTATTTATTTTGGCAGGAGTAAATTTAAGACTATTAAGCACTATGTCACAACTGTACACAGTTATGGGCAGAAAATAGTGCTTGTTCAGCTTACAACTCATCCAAAACAAATAGCGATCTATCTTTATTGCGATAGTTGTAAAAACTACATAAGGAAGAGAGCCATCACTATATTGGTCCAGAAAGACCTGTTGACATATGAAACAGGGCAACTACTGCTCTTTTTCCTACTCATTCCCCATGACTTTGAAAATGAACTATTCGGTGCTCTCTACTGAGTGAGGACACAGCATGCTCAGTATTACTTGTGGCTAATACAATCCTAAGGCTGGACTAAACCTGGGCCTGATGTTTTGTATAAAGTTTAAAAGCCTACAGTATCTATTCTTTCTTTATCTCTTTTTAATAGTGCATATGCTCTCAAATTAGTATTTAAGGTAATAAAATGATACGACAATCATATTCATTTGGGATTTTTAGGTGTCCTCAAATATCCAATCCAAATTCTTTGCACACACAATTTCATCAGCACCTGAGATTTCTTCCATAAGTGCTTGGGTACATCTTAAGATCTATGTAAAACATCAAGTCCAAACTTCTCTGAAAGTAAATACGGGAGAAAAATCAAAATACAGAATATAAAATGTTTAAGACTTGTCCCTTTGAGAGTAGTCCAACATGGAAAAATTGATTACACACAATATTTGAAGGTTATCATTATGTTACACCTAGAGTTGAATACAGAGACTCAAATATGTGGCTACTACTATTGGGCCTAGAGAGAGATCAGTAGTTAAAAGCACTTTTCAGGTGACTCAGGCTCCATTCCCATCATTCATATGGTGGCCCATGCAGAGTTATAGGTCCAGGGGATTTAATCACCCTTTCTGGCTTCCACATGTGTTGGGTGCCCATATACAAACACTCACCCACATAAAATAAAAATAATTATTTTAAATTTCTTGGCTACTGAGTATATATTGCCTTCTTAAAATCTAGGAATACCATATACCTGTACATCTGACTTAATACAATGCAGATTCTCAGTATTTTTACCAACAAATGAAAGTAACAGGTTTCATGTTCTAACAGCATACATAGACTGAGAGAATGGGTACACAAAGCAGGGCTGGTTCCACCACTGTTCCCCTGCATACAGTTGCTATGTGTGTGGTTACTCACTCACCGTCTGTGTAAGCTGTTCAGCCAGCAACCCTTCCTCTCTCTGTACCTTCACCTTCCTGGGAATTTTCAGCTTTGAAGAACCTCTCCATCCTTAAAGCCACTGGCCTAACGGAGCTGGTGAGTGTTCAGATATACATGGACTTGACAGATTAAGATGAGTAGGCAAAAAGGACACTACACACAGAAAGCTGACCTCAGGAAAGGGCTATGATTCTTTAGAAGCTTCATGGTGTGTGTTTGATTATTGAGGCAAAAATCCCTGATGTGATTTTGTCTAACAGAGACAGATTACAAGAAAGAAAAAGAAACTGGGCACTTGAGAATTAAGTGGAGAAAGAGCAAAAGGGAGCGAAATAGTGAGGTTGCCCAGTGGTAAGCTGGACTCGGAGGAGAGTGATGAGATCACCAGACAGTTTGCAGTCGAGAAATGAGCAATCTTTAACTCTGACAAGTGGTTCACTGGCTTAGAGAACCGCAAGCCTTTTCATCTCAACTCATTCAATAAAAGCATGATACCCATAGAAGGTTCTGCCACTAGTAGTTTTAAAAGTGGAATTAAGGCAGTGTCTAGTGTGAAGTGATATTTGGAACACGGTAGGCTTATCCGTACGGGGTATAGAACATAGGTGGTAAACTGAGAAGTCAACAGACTGCAAATCCAGAGAACAACTTCTTATTGCCTCATAAAGAATCTTGTGGCATGGGATACCCTATCAGGGGTTTCTTCCCTAAAGATAATTGACCCCCTACTCTCAGCTCTTCACTTAGGAGTAAGGCCTTCTGATATTTCCTCCATTTGCATTAGACATTTCAACTGGTGTTGTCTTTATGCAGGTCTTGTTTAGGCAACTAACTATATTGTTGAGATTTCATGAGTGCAGGTTCACAGACATATATGCATAAAAGACAAACAATACTAAATGAATTCATTATATATGCATATATACATATTCACATATTTTATGTGTCATATATATTTTATTTTATATACATATATATACACACACATAATATGTGTGTTTGTGTATGTCTGTGTGTGAATATATATACTACATTAAGAATAATAAAAAGACAAGATTATGACTTTATAAGGTAGTTGGAGGACACAGGAGGAGCTGAAGGGACGAGATGCAGGAGTAAAGGACATAAATATAGTACTACAATGAAATTTTGAGGAATAATAAAAATTCTAAGTTTAAAAAAGAATCTTGTGGATAAGAGAACAATATTGGTATTCACAATAAATGTATGTTGGAATTTCAGATACATTTATTTAAAGCACTTTGTAAATAACAGTATTGAGATATCAGAGCCTATACCATCATCAACACTTGGACTACTTGCACCAACTTCAGTACTCCTGTTTGAGAAAGAGGAAAGGGGACTCCAGTTAGGATTATTCTAATTCTCTAAATTTATGATCCTACTTCAGCACTTTGCAAATCACAGATTTTCAAGCAAGGGCTGTTGAAGAAAGAACATGCGAATTCTGGTGTGTTTACAAGCAGTCTTACAAGCACTGTTCTAATGAGTCATTAGCGGATATTAACCAATTGGCAACAAGTTTGGGGGAAGTTCTGAAAACTATCACCATAAAATCTGAACTTGGGACTTCCAGTTCCTTGGTTGGGTGAGTTGTGTAAGGAGGTGGGAAAACAACAGCACTTCCATATTCACAAGAAGAACACAGAACATTCTCACAGTCAAGACAACGGATGGCATAAGGTGAGCCATCAGCCTTAAAGCAGAGGCAGGCAAATGTGAGAGTCATAGCTGATAGGAACAGAAAGTTGCTGCTGAAGCCAGGAGCTAGCAAGAACATTTAAAGAGAAACAATCTGATAAAGATGGAGCACAAACTTGCTAATGAGGAGAAGAAAAGTAGAGCGTCTAGAGGCACAACCCAAAGTAGGTTTTCAGAGTTCTACCCAAAGGAAAAAATATTTAAGAGTGGAAACATATCTACTGAAATATGGAATTTATCATTCATAGCCTTCCAGTGCAGAAAACATCATATCTATGGAATTACTGGTGAGTTCGAAATATCTGTGAAATTTCTCTACAGCTGATGTCAGAAAAAAGACGAAATACCATAACAAGAAAAAGAAATTGTAAGCATCACAAGGAAGGATAATTAGTAATCAATGTCTTATAAATGTGGATGCAAATATTCATCAACCAAATTCATCAAATATTTGAGTAAGTAGAATTTATTCCAGGTATTCAAGCTGGACTCAACATTCAAAATCTTCTGTGTAACCTATTACATTAACAGACTAAAGCAAACAATCACCTGGTCATATCAATAGGTAGAGGGGAAAAACTGTTAGACAATATCTAACACCCATGTATGTTCTACCACATGTAAAAGTCAACTGAAAACCGATAAAATACTTACATGTAAGCTCTCAAAAGTCTAAAACTTTAGAATAAATCATAAAGGAAAAGTTCCTTGAGATTTGTCCTGACATTTGTCCAGAGCTTTGACACCAAAGCACAAGTAACAAGAACAAAAGATAAACAGAGCACAGAAACGCTAGAAGCTTCTATATGGTAAAGGAAAATAAGGGAATGGAAGAAAATATTTACAAATCATGCACCTGACACAGAACTTATCTTTAAAAATTACAAGGAATTCTTAAAACTTGAAGTGAAACCTTAACAACCTGTTTAAAAAATAGGCTGGGGACTTATATAGGTATGTCTCCAAAAAAGACATAAAAATAGACAACATGTATTTGAAGAAAGAAAACCAACCAAACAAAAACATCAGCTCATAATGAAATGCCACTCATTGTCTTAACAAAAGACAACCAGCACTGTGACTCTCTGTGGAGAAATGAGAGCCCATCCACATTAATGTTTGGAATATAAACATGATGCAAAAATAATATGGAGATTACTCAAAATGAAAAAGTTACCATGTGATCCAACAACCCCAATTGTTTATTGAAAAGAACAAAATCAGAATCTGAAAGAGATATTAGTATTTTTATGCTCATCGCAAGGCTAGTCACAAGAGCCAACAGATGAAAATAAATTAAATGTAACAACAGATGAATAAAGACAATGTAGAATGTTCATGTGAATTTGGTGCAAGGTTGTTTAACCTGCAGAAAGGAAATTGTGGTATGGGACAACATCGATAAACTCTAGAGCTTTATGTTAAATGAAAGAAGATGGTTTCTGAAAGAAAAGTATTACATGCTACCACATATGTGAGCTATGTAAAATAGACAAATTCACATAGACAAAGCAAATCATGATGGCTATTCTGACAGGAAAGAAGGAAAACTAGGCATTTTCTAATGAACAGAAAAAATATTTGAGTCAAGCAAAACCATCACAATCATCTGTAATCCTTGGTCAAGGGCATCTGTTGACTTCTTATGGTTTTCACAAGCAACAGTTATGCATGTGATGCATGTATATACATGCAGGCAAAACATTCATACACATAAAACAAAAATAAATAAAATATAAAAAGCAAAATTAAGAAACCCAATTGATTTTATTTTAACATGCAACAAATAACTGATACTTGAAATAAAAAACATTTATTATTAAATATTATGCACAAAATTAAATATTAGCTGTAATTCACTATAAAACTTTCATACTTGGGTATAAACCAAAAAATACATACACAGTCTCTATGAGGGAAACAATGGGGACTGGAAAAAAAGAATAGTCAAAAATGTTTAAATCCCCATAAATTACCCTGTGAATATCAAAAAATGGACTTTTAATTTTTTTCTGGAGAAACAAAACACTCCAAACAGTCAATGCACTATTGAAAGAGAATTGGATGACCTGTACCACCTGACTTAAGGACAATAAGAAGCTGCAGTAAGCTAGACTGTGTGATGTCAATGAAAGAAAAAGTGACATAGATGAAATGGGAGAGAAAGAAGCCTAGAAGCTGACCGCACAAACAGGGTCAAGTAGCCTTACACAAAAGCAAAGGAAGTTCAATGGAGAGAGGATTGTGTTGGGAGGCTCTGTTGGCTAGATGTTGAAGTCTGTTATAGCCTGCCAGCTTTCTCTAACCTTGAAAACATGGAGGGACCCGCCCCCCTCCACACTACCCTGCCACACTGCCCTGCCAGCAAAGCCTTCCTGCTCTCTACCTAGCTTTACATGGCAGATGTCTTTAGGCTCAGACTCCTGAGTTATCTCAAAGATGACCCTGACACAGTTCCCTGCAAAGGTTCTTCCCTTGCTGCCCACATGATAATCAGGCAAATGTTCTAGCCATTTTGATAGGGCTATGTTTCCACTAAGCCAGATACATGATAGGACTGTGCCACTTAAAGCAAATTAGGGTTTGTCTCCAGGCTTCCTAATCCTATATATTTCCTATACTCTGGAATAAAACTGAGCTAATTCACTGAAGTCATCTTCAGAAGGGCTATCTCCATCAATTTCAAGGTCATCCAAGAATCTCTGTCTTTGATTTTGTACCTTTGTCTTTATGGATTGACAGTAAGCAGACCATAAAAATAAAGGGGAACCCCCAGGGTAGTTTTTCAACAAGGGCTGTAATAACTATGATTACATGCAAAAAGATGAGTGATATTTTTATACCTTCACAGCAATGAACCCAAAACAAATGAGAGACACATTTCTCAACTGCAAAATTATCTTTGGAAACTAATATTGAAGAAAATCTACATGATACTGGGTTTGTTGATAGGTTCTTTAGATATAACACTAAGAGTTAAGTAGTTGAAAATATTTTGAGAGTAGTTACTTATAATTTAAAAAGAATTGGCTATTCATTCATAAACATTACGAATTCTTTAAAAGCCAATTATTTCCGCTTCACTAACTCAAAATGATAAGGTCAATGAACCATTCTGTAGGGTTTAGTATCAAATAAGATCAACATTAATATCCGTAGCTTATATATTTTTGCTAAAATAGGGGTTAGAGAAACTAAACAGAGTGAAGCACTGTGTAGCATTCCTGTTCTTGGCAGGATGGTTCTGCTTTCTTCTCATAAGGAGCTTCAACAGGGACACAAGGCCACAGCTGGGCTAAGGTTTCTGTCCCTTTTAATTCTGTATGCTGGATTCATACACCTGAGGGACTTTAACCAAAGTTACATTTCATCCTTGAGTTACAATTTTATTTTTCATGTCTTAATTCATATATGTGTGTATTCTCATCAGTAAAGATGTACATGTGAATGTATACAACAATGAGGTCAAAGGTCAATATTATGTGTTTTCCTCAGTCACTGTCCCTCATAGTTTGAATCTGGGTCATTGATGGGACTGGGATGGTTCAGTCAATGAGCTCCAAGGGTCCCCTGACACCTTCATCTCTCCATCTTCAGCGCTGGAGGTACAGACAGGCACTGTTGTAATAGCTTTGTAGAGGTGCTGAGAATCTGCATGTAGGTCCACATGCTTGTGCACCAGACACTTTGCTGATGCGGTCATTTGTCTAGTCTCCAATCTTGGGATTTTTGTTGTTGTTTCTCTTCCTATCACCAGTGCTAGGGTGGTAAGCACATACCCCAATCCTCAGACATATTTGCAAAAATGATGGTTCTGGGTATGAACTCAGGTATTTTACCAACTGAGCAATATATTATATATATATATTATATNTATATATATATATATTTCATAGAATCTATTATACATAACATATGAAAACCAAGACAATATATTTCAGCATTTTCTCATTTTTCTTCTGTTTTTCCTTTTTTATATTACTGTTTCTTTAATCTTTCTGTTTTCTCATTTAGTTTTTGTTCCCTTTCCTACATTTGAAGTGTAGTTCATTAGAATTTGTTGTCATTCATATTTGTACAGTATTTTGCCTTGATTCTATTTTTCAGAGCTTTTATAGGTGGCATTTGGAAGTGAGTTTAATTTTAGACTGATTTGGATCAATCTTACCCATAGACTTTCACCTGATTTTCATATAACAAGATAGTTTTTCCTCTGTGAGTAAGGGCATCATACTATTGGACTTGCTATAGTTATTGAAGAGATTCACTTTGTTTCTAACTGGCTCCTCTAGGCCACTTTGCCAAGGTGAAGTCAGCTCAGGATATCCTGACTGGAAAAGAGCTAGCTATAAAGACCATTAGCAAGCGTTATCAGGATTTTCCATCTTCTAAACACTACCATGAAGACTGGAAAATCATTCCATATTGTGGCTGAAGAGACACTTCTCTGTTTCACAGAAGATGCTAGAACCTAGGCGTTATATGTGAAGACAGCATCACAAAGGAAGAAAAGATCCAAGGCAATGTCTACCAGGTGATATTTACTAGGCAGTATAACCACTATAAGAAAAGGGTATTGAATATAGGGACCTTGCTTCTTGGATGCTTTCGTAAGTACCAACTTTGCAGATGTTACCTATTGCAATGAAAGTAGCTTTGAGAAGTTTCATACTTTTTGTGATATGCTTCCCTGTGCTGGACCAGAACTCTTTCAGGCAGGTAAGTTGGTCTGTAGAGGGTGTGTAGAGACTGCTGTTATTATTAGGCCATAGGATCCCTGCCTTTTGATGGGCAGAACTTGCAAGTGCAGAGGCAGGAACACTGGGTGGAATATAACATCTTTCCTTGTACTTGTGCATGGAGATTGAAAACCTATTCTAGAAATCACTCATACTCAACCCTAGCAAGAATGGCATTTAAAAAACAAGTCACAGAGATTATATGCTCACAAAATGAGTCTAGAATGCCTTACTGGAGCCATTAGATGACTGTGCAACCATGATAATAAAAGGCGTCCAGGGATGGTGATGTGGTGGTGAGTCAGGAGAAGAGATGCATACATGTAGATGATAACATGTCCACACTGAATCCATATCCAGACATGGGGTGCTAGAACCCTCAAGCACTCAGAGTCTGTCGTATTCTTTCCAGAGATATTTGTTTACAACCATTACCAGTGAATCAGACTGATTCCAGAGATCTGTACGGCATTTCTAAGATGGATGAGCCAAGAATCAGCCTAAGACTTGCAGTAAGAACCCAAGTGACCTGCATTCTGAGAACAGACAGCAGATGCTGAGGCTAAAGGCTGTAATTAGGGACTCAGAGTGGATCCAGGGGATATGATAATGAGTCAGGAAATGTAATTTTGTAGTTGGACCTTTTTGTTGGAACCACTGACTCCCCAGTAATGACATGGATACTTATTATTAATTATAAAAGTTCACCTGGTAATTAGGCTTGTTACTAACTAGCTCTTACAACTTAAATTAACCCATTTTTAAAAAATAAATATTTATTTATTTATTATGTATACAATATTCTGTCTGTGTGTATG
>LOEQ01001550.1:272904-307975 GCA_001685075.1 Bramus lutescens
AAAAGGGCCAAGGCAGTTTCTTTATTAACCAATGAAAGTAACACATACACAGATGACCCTCCTACATCACTTTCTTTTACATATATCTGGAGCTTAAAAACAATAGTAACATGTATTTTTAATATATTCATTTTAAACAAGAAAGCTCCAGAATAAAAAGCTTGATTTTAGAGTGTCAGTTTTATAAAAGAGAAAAAAATGTCCAGATTAAATAATATATACACTCAAACACATGCATCCAAGGACCACTTTTCTCATTGAAAATGTTGTTTTAGGACTGCAACACTAAATTTAACTGACTCAGGCTAAACAGATGGATTATGTTCCATTTGAACCTTTTTTTTATATTAACACAATGTATTTTAGAAAGGATATAACCCCAGTGTTCTGTCAGCCTGGGGGGATGCAAACAGCAGAAGTACTGGACAGGACTCCTCAGGAGGATGCCTTTGAATTCCGTTGTATGGTTATGCTTTGACGACACTAATGTTCAGCTAGTTTAATGAGGGAGAATGAATAGAGCTGCCAGAGCTTTAAACTGAAGCGAAGCAGCTTAGTGTTGAGTTATGTGCTTGGATCCTCCCCTTCGAAGTTGTGGAACATCACTGTTACTCAACAGCATGGTTGTTAGCTATAGTAATGATGAGCACAGCACTGAGCAGCAAATGTTAGCTACTCCCCCGACTCCCCGCCCACTGCGCGGTATGTTATGTGGAGGTAGCATTTGTTTCTGGTCTTGAAAATTCAAATGAAATTCATTCACCCTATCATGTGAATTTATCCCATCTCCTAACTTCTAGCTCGATAAGAGAGTGGAATCTAATTTTCTCATTGTCATAAGCTTCTCCCTTAATTTTGAAGTTACCAAAATCCTCAAGACTGAAGCCAGCTTTTCACATGATCAGGGATTTCTAATCAAAGTGAAGCTTCTAATTGATCTGTGTGCTGACTAATCTTAATGCCTTCATAAGATCCAGCTTTTAGGCATTTTCTTAAGTAGTGATTGATGGGTGAAGAGCTAAGCCACTGTGGGTGGGGCCATCCCTTGACTGGTGGTCCTGTTTTTAAAAGAAAGCAGGCCAAGCAATCCAGTAAGCAGTACCCCTCCATGGCCTTGGCATCAGCTCTTGCCTCCTGGATCCTATCTTGTTAGAGGTCCTGTTCTGCCTTCCTTTGGTGATGAACAG
Organism: Bramus lutescens; assembly: GCA_001685075.1. Taxonomy (NCBI): domain Eukaryota; kingdom Metazoa; phylum Chordata; class Mammalia; order Rodentia; family Cricetidae; genus Bramus; species Bramus lutescens. Next base: position 274,092 of record LOEQ01001550.1, read on the forward strand.
CAATAAAGAGGTGTAAGTCAAATAAACCCTTTCCTCCCGAACTTGCTTTTTGTCATGGGTTTTCATGTCAGCAATAGAAACCCTAAGCAATACAATCTAGAAGATATTTTCTCTCAATACAGACATATATTCTCAAAAGGTAACTTTTTTTTCAATAGCTAGAGGGGAAAACAAACAAAGAAACAGGCAAACAGAAAACAAACCGTATCACTATGTACCAAGTTGTGTGAATGAAATTATAGGTTTGAAAGAGAAAAGAAACATACAAGAAATGACTTTCAAAGTCAGGAATGTTGCCCTGATAAATAATCTGAAATTGAGCAAAATTAAATTAGTCCTTTATGACTTTCCTGCTAAACCCTTAGAGCAGAAGAAAAAAGAACTAATGTGTAGCACATTAGTGCAAGAAGCAAACCAAAGCGAGAAAAGGTAAAATCTTCATTTTCTACACAGAAGACCCTCAAAAGATACCACTGTCCTATGCTGTTCACAGGGAACAAGCTAAGTTGTTCAGTACTTGATGGCAACAGCAGTCTTTGCAAATCTTCAGGCTTTCATGCTTATGAAAAGATGATCTGACCCATCACACTGTGCTAACGTATCCGTCCATTGACCAAGTGATGCAGGCAAAGACTCGCCACTCAGTGTGCATCAAGGGTGTGCCTTGCCATCATGGAATAAAGTTAAGAACGTGTGTTCCTTATCCCGACTTGTCAGATCTCAGTGACAGAAGAAAGCCCAGGCTGTGGTTTAGATGAGAATGATGGGGAAATGCAAGACTGCTCCTTTGGTTACATCTGAAGAGACTATTTCTACTGTATCTTCATTATCATCCAGAAAAAGTAAGTGCAGCGCATATAGTTGCACGAAACTTTCTTAAACAACACATTCTCCTAAACTAGTCACAATGAAATCCTCTGTGCGTGTGAGCCCAGTGGGCTCAGATAAGTGCTCAGTCTTCGTCAGAACTCTCACAGCATGAAGCTTCACAGCGCAGCTCCTTTCCTCTTTCCTTTTTCTTTTTCCAGGCAAGAACAGCTATCCTGTCAACTGCAGTGTTTGAGATGTTTGGGGCTTTACCTTTGATGAATACCTGGCATGCCACACTCTATGAGCCTACGGATTCATCACTCTCCAAATTTATAGGGATGTATGCAGTGTGATTTGATAAATTGTTTTGTTTTGCCTTTCATCACTCACAGGATATTGGAAGGAAGCTCCCTGTATATCTTAGGCATCATCTATCAAAAATAAGGCTTCAGCGAGAACAAATAAAATGCAGTAAAAACTTGTTGAGCTGATAACTATATAATATGAATGTGTCATCTCTGAATATGAAGGGCCACTGTATGAGGCTCATATTTTATTTTTTCGGCAACTTTACATATCTGTCTCCCAGTGGTTTAAACTGCATTTTTAGCTCAAATGTTTGTAAAGCTTCACAAGTGTCTCTGGATGGGTACTATAAATTAAAATTATTATTAATCTTACTAAGTCTCTTCCTTTTTACAGGTATTTATTTAGGAGTTCCATACCTCCTTATGATGGATTGGTTTGGCAACTTACTTGACAAAGCATTGGCTAAAAGAAGAAACTGGAAGATCTTGACACTCAGCTTTTCTGTGCTTTGTTTACATAGGCAAAAAAGTCCCCACCAAAATAATATGCAAATTAAAAGCAAACAATAAAGGAGAATTTGGTGGCACTGTACTTTCTGACTTGGCAATTTAAATCCAGGTAAGTACAATAATTATAATGTTTATGTATTAAAACTCTATTTTCATTTTATAACAAGAATGAAAACTTCTTCTAATAAGTAAGATATTTCTTATCCAAGGACACTAATGAAAATGAGTCCACAAAAATACATTTGAAACCCAGCAAACTCCTTTATAAGTTATAAGGTCTAATTTCCCAGACACTCCAAACATTATGTCAGTGACACAACTAAACAGATTCTATGGCTAACATAAACAAACAGGTCACGGGGTCCTTATCTTGCAAGTATGCAATGCCCAGATAAAAAGGAATCCAAGAAAATGAATTAAAACAGCACAAAGATAGGATTTGCCATTCCTGTAGGCAGCATCTCAAAGACTGGCTGTTTTCAGGGCTCTTTATACCATGAGCAGAGATAATTCTCATACTGTTCAAACTGATCATCTCTGAAAGGATAAGGCATTTCACACCAAGAAGGAAAGATATTTAATGCTTGCTGTTAATTGACAGCATGGACAATAGACAGTACTAGAATATGGCCCAGTTTATGGGAAAGTCTCCAACTTCCATATATACAGTGTAAAACTGAAGATGTGTAAAGATTCATAACAATATCTCCATTGAGCTGTGTTGGTGTGAGGGACAGAGGAAGCAGATGCAGGTCAAAAATCTTCCCCTCTCTATGTATTCCTGGGCTGATCAGACCATAGTGAGACTCGTTCATGTTTCTTCAGCAATTACCATTTGAAAGAAAGCACAGACTGATGAGAACCTGTGAATGAATTACCTCAAACTACGTGGAAATTTCAGGGTGGTTGAAGGCTTCATCTCATTCCTTCATGACAATAGTTTGCAAACTCATCCAGACTTAGGAATTTCCACAGGTAATGGAAATTCAAGCTAGGGAGTTTTAGACAAGAACATGCATGAGTGTGTAAGCACACACTTTGCTGTCTACTCTAGCCGCTTGCCTTGCCTTTCTCTGTTGGAACAAATTAGTATTAAAAATAAGATTTTGTGTGAGCAATGTTTTAAGAATTAAACATGTTTAAAGGCTAATCCAACTCCACTTCAAATTTTAAATTCAACCTCATACTGACATGATTGGCCCAAGGCCATAGTCAGTGGCTGAGTGAAAAGAATATTAGGAATGTTGCCTGTCAAGTGACCTGCAGCACACTGCTTCCTTCTACACTCAGGAACTTTCATTGTATATACACACCCTTTCCCTTGAAGGACTAGAACGGCCAGCAGTTTGAGAAAAACTATGAGAATGTCTTTCCTATCCATTCACTCTTGCATATTGTTTTCCTGTATTTAATATCATATGTGCATATGTGTGTACGATCATACGTGTGTGAGTGTGTGCAATCACATAAAGTCCTCCAGATTCCTTAAGAATAACTTTTATAATTGATGGTATGAGTAAGTACACAGAACAAGGAAAAGGTAGAGAGAACTCTCTGTTCCCTCAAGGACAGCAAGGACGACCAAACCAACAAGATGACATTTATTACAATCAGTGAAATATAATGCTGAGGTTGCTGAGTACAAAAAGGCCTAAATAAGTCTCCTCCCCACATAATTATTAGCTGAGCATGGTGGCTCACAGGAGGCAGACCTACCATTCATTATGCAGGAGCTTGGGTGAAGCAGGGAGCAAGCATCCCCCCAATAAAAGAGTGTCACCAGCCTCACTAGCACACATGAACTGAACTGTCAAGTTATAGACTCTGAGAAGGCAAAGAAAAAGTGCTTTTTTGGGTTACGACTGCCACCTTGTGAAGAGCTGCAGTGAAAATAAAGCATACATTGACAGACAACCCCCCCACACATATAAAAGGGCCCCTCCCTGTTCTTGCACTTACAAGACTCTTCCCTTCACTGCATTCCTGTTTTTTTTTATTTTTTTTAAATCAATGTTGTTGTGCTTAAATTTAGCGCTGAATCATATACTTCTCAGCTCTGGGGCTTAATTATTACTTATGGGGAATATATCCTCCACACTACAAGCAGAAGAACGTCAGTCTTATTATGTGGGGTGTCTTGTCAGGAATATACAATAAGTTAATTAGTAGAAAGCTGTCGATATCACTGTTGTTGTACTATATACACTCTTCTAAATCATAAAGGATGAGGCGTGATGTTAGCTAGCTTGGCTAAAGGACCGAGCCAGGTAGCCAAACACTAACCCACATGTTTCCTTGAAAGAGTTTTCTAGACAAGGTGAACTGCCACAACCAGTTCACTGTAAATCAAAAGGATCACCCTTGGGGATGTGGTTGACCCATATCTAATAAACTGACAACCTTAAAACCAAATGTATTTGAGCTGGAGAGAGAGAGTTCATATGGTAAAGTGCAAGCCAGAAGTCCTGAGGTCAATCCCCAGGACCTATGTAAAAAAAAAAAAGCTGCACAAAGTGGCACATACTTACAATCCTAGCACTGGGGAATCTGGGGACAGGCAGGCTTGCTGGTCATGATACTTGAAGAACCAGCATGGGTTGTTCTTTAGCCTCCACATACACGTATACATGTGCACATGCACCTGCACAGGCATGTGCACATGAACATGCATATCACACACACACACACACACAGCAAAACCAATTGACCTATGTATACTAAGACGCAGTTAAATAGAAGGGCGAAGTCCTCATGTGCACTAGGGTGATGGGAAATAATGATAATATACACACAGCTGGGCCGCAGGGAGCCGATCTGATGTGCTCTGCTGTGATGGGGGATGGTGATAATAGCTGTATGTTTTTTAAAAAGCTAAAATATAGGTATTTTGAAATTTTTCACCCTTAAAGAAATAGTAAATACTGGGGACTACAGATGTGCCTTGATCTAAATATTATGGAATATATATCAAAAATCACATGGCACCCTGTGAACAGGTAAAAAAAATTCCATGTGTCAGTTAAAAAGAAATTTGAAAGAGTGAAGTTGGGTTTCCCTAAAAAGTAAAACTCTACCTCAAAACCTCTGCCAGTTCCTTCCAGCCTGCAGCCTAAAGAGTGTGGACTTGATACTTCCTGTAGACACTTCCTTATAAATCATAAATCCACAATGTAAAACACACACACACTTAGAGCACACATGTGTCTCTGTCTCCTACTAGTTTTATTTCCTATGATGCCTAGTCAGTAGAAGAGGAGGCCACGATGCATGCTGGATCATGGAGCTGATATTCTTCTAGGGGAAAAATGCAAACTTTTTAAGTGAATCACTAACCCTGAGAGACACAGTGAACATGTTGAAAAAGTATGATGAGTCTGATTGGCTGTGATCAGTGAGCTGCATCGACCGGGTGGTCAGGGAAGGCCTCTTCTAAGTAGTGACATTCATCAGAAACAGGAGTGACAGTCTCATTACTGTTTTCTTTCTTCCATAGATCTTTCATAAAAAATTTACATAGTATGAACATAGTAAATTATTTGGAATAAATAATGAATATATTAATAATGTGATCTTAAGGGAGACTGGCTATTCCAATTTCAGGGAGGTAAGAAACAAGCTAAGTTTGGTACCTTAATAAGAAGAATATTTCCTCCAAGCTGAAATTACACCAAGCCAGCACTGGAGGATCTTGCTTCTAACTTGATTAATGAACAGAGGAGACTGATTAAGTCGTCTTAAGTATGCAATTGCTTTAACCCGCACTAATTGGAAAACAGTGCAGACAGAACAAAGTGGTGAACAATGTACAAGGCAGAAGACATTCCCTTTTGTGCCCCTATTTTATCTCCTGTTTATCTACTTTTCTTTTCTTTCAAAGCACCAATGAAGTCCACCAGAAAGCTGGAAGGTTTGGATTGGAAGAATATTATTCAAGGAGAAAAGACCTGATTCTGCATTTCCTATGTTTGTCTATTGTAGCAGGAATTCTCTAATTGCCAGTCCCCAAGTTATGGTGTGGAGACTTAGTTATGAATTCTTGGCCTTATCCTACACTTGTCCACTAGCTCTCGCAACTTACTTTAGCTGGTTTTCCTTCATCTATGTTTTGCTTCAGGACTTTTTACCTTCCTTTCACTCTGTATGTTCTACTTTTCCTGCTTCTTCCCGGCCTGTCTGTCTGGTGGCTGGTTTGCCGCTGTCTTCCTGGTCCTGAGCATCTCCCTCTTTCTCTCTTCTTTCCTCCTCCTACTTACTCTCTATGCCCATCAGCCCTGCCTATCCCTCTACTGCCTAGCTATTGGCTATTCTGCTTTTTATTAGACCCATCAGGTGCCTTAGGCAGGCAAGATGAAACAGTAACATGTCTTTACATAGTTAAACAAGTGCAGCATAGACAAATTCAATGCAGTTTTACAAAGTTTAAATAAGATTTCACAATAGTCTATAATTCTGAAATTCTGACTATATGATTAGTCATGCCTACTGATTTACTGCTGGTGTGTGTGTGTGTGTGTGTGTGTGTGTGTGTGTAAGGGACAAGCTGTCTAAAATAACTTTGAGACCGCTCCATACTTGAATCTAGATGTCCTCATTGTATAAGAATCTCAATTCTTACCAGTGGGTCAGGTATTTAAGATGGCATAGCAAGCTCCAGTTCCACCTTCCAGCAACGCTGACTTGCAGTTGGTTTCTTGGCACATATAGGCTGACTTCTGTGCGTAAGTATATAGTACATACATAACTAGAGGTTAACTGTGAATGAAAGCTGCAACCACCAATATAAGTGAGCTCCCTTCAGGTTGTCTCTTGGATTACAGACTTCTGAGAAAGAAATACGAGCTATCTAATTGCCCCTGGCCTTCAAATGCTCAAAAAGAAGAAAATTGTTTATTTTTATTTCTATAAGCTAGGTTTTGTCCTGTATATGAAAAGAGAGTTTATATCCCATACTAAGAAAGAGGAAATGAACAAACGAGGTAAACGACAAAACTGCAGTCACTACGGAAGTTTACGCAGGAGAGACAACATTGCTTCAGGCCACATCTCCAGAGAAATCATTCTTGTTCAGCCTGGAAACCGCAGGTTTGTAACTATTCTACTGTGGGGGAACGGGGAATGGCGTAGGTTCAAAAGTGTTTTGGGTCAAGATACGGAGTCTAAAGACAGACAACCCCTGTTGCGAGAGAGGAGGCAAGGGAGGTTTCCAGGCCTGCATCTGCAAGCTGTCCCTCTGGAAACCCTCCTTCCCCTTCCTAGTTTAGCGGTGGCCCAGAAAGCAGGAGCAGAGGCCTCTGATCTAATGAGAGCTGTCTGCAGACTTCCCAGGCAGACTCTTAGGCAGTAGAGGTTGACCAGGACCGGGACTGTGCAGAGAGATAAGGGGCACTGCTGAAGGCTTAATTAACACCTTTGTTCGGAGAAACAGAATGCTTTGCCCAACAGGCTTGAACAGAATTTCTACTGTATAAGGGCTATGTATTGGGATGGGTTCATAGGCAGTAATCTTAATTTTTTTTGGCGGGGGGAGGGAAGGGAAAAGGCTATAATTAAGTCCAGCTGAGAAAATACTTGCTTATTATTTTGAATCAGACACTTTCAGAATGAAAATGGACCCCATGGATAAATTTGATCCTTTTCTTTCATTACTACAATGATGGTCTGAAGCACATTTTTTCCTGAAGAAGACCCAGTTTTTCATGCTAGGAGAAGGTATTTCTATTCTTCAAGTAGAAGCTACCCAGGCTGCTCAATAAAATTTTAAGAGAAAGCTGTTTCTTCAGAGCTTGCCCTATGCTAGGGTGTTACCATCAGAAACTACAGGAATCCTGCCCTTCACACATTGTGTGTGTCAGCCTGCTGCGGTCTCAGCTAACCACACTGCCATGGGTATTACATACCACTAATACTACCGATAACGAGCAACACATCTAATCCAAACAGACACATATGCTAAGGACTACGGTAGGGATTTTAGCTGAGGGACAGGTACCTTAGGAAATACAGCAGTGGGTTCTGTCATTAAAGCCAATCCTTGGAAAGCTCATTGTGTGCAGAAAATTATATAAAAGCTTGTACCGCTTCTCAAATGAAACACATTACTCCCCTGCCCCAAAAGTTCAAGTTCCTAGTTTCCCCACTTTTTCCAGTTTCTTGGAATTTTCCACCTTTTTTATTTTTTTTTTTTTTTAGTTTTCCACCTTTTGAACAGGCTGGAACCTCAGACAAGTTTCATGAGGCAGCCCTATCATCTGTTTCGAGATGCATTTGCTAGGGTGCCCATGTTCTTTGCGTGTAGTCTATCTATCTCACGCTAAACCTTGACCTAATTTCCCCTGGCCTTCAACTGCTCCAAAAGCAGTGTGCTTTGGACCTGACTAGAGATGGCTCCCTATCCCCTCCACTTGTCCTTGGCTTCTTCATCATTATGGACCTTCCTCTGTGAAGTGCTTATGTGTCAGGGCTGAAGCTCTGGCCATGTGTCAGGGCTCCTTCACTCTGGCCATGTTTCCGTTCCTTCCCTATGGCTGCCACGTGAGCACAATAGCCACTGCCTCAATAAGGCCTTAACAAGAAGTGAGAGTTTCAGCAATTCTTTGCATTGTAAGTCAGGCGTGGAAGCCAAGGCAGAAAGCATAACTCAAATGCACCATCACGTTAAACAGATATATGACCTGCAAGTAATTCATGATTCTATTAATTGTTTATTCTTTCCTGTTCTGAGTGAGATATTAGCCACCATTGAGTCCTTAGGCATAATAAACATTTGGACGAGGTGACGGTAGGAACAGTTGCTTGATTAAAAACCCATGTCCTGCAAAGCTTCAAATTAGATAATCAGAGTAGATAGGAAAGATTCTCAGAGTGTAACCATTACCACGAACCATGCAGAAAATAAACAGCCATAGCTCTGAAAGATATAGGTGATGTCTACAAAAGAACAAAATATGCCTTAAAAGGATGCTGACAGCTGAAATCCACTGAAAGCCTTAAAGACAGTAGAAAGTACCTGGTCTGAAAGCTGCCCAACAGCACACAGCTGCTCTTTTCCCTCCTTCCCTCCGCTTTCCCCTCTGGAGCAGAGCAGAGTGAGGTCCTTGTTGACAGAGCCAAGAAGTGAATGATCGACACTAATGGGATTTTTAATCTTCAACCTAATTAACTTTGTTAAAATTAAGGCTTACCAGGAAGAATCGGCACAAAGAAATTAATTAAAGCAATGAAAGTTTTGCTGGATTTAACAGCTGAGTACTGACTATGTCTATAGTGCACAAGGAGACAAATATTTTTAATACTTTTGCATGTTGCCTTTGTTGCTTTCTTGTTCCCATTTTCAAGACAGCCTGTGTTCCCAAGGCTGAGTGTGTGCATACCTTCCGCTGGTACTGGCTGTGCTGTTATATCCAAGAACACTTCGGATTTCTGTGTCTGTTAGATTCTGACTGCCTGGTTCCTGGCAAAGTGTCTGACATACATGCTTGATACGTATTTGTCAAAGGAATGAGCATATGAAATAACAAATAGGAGTAATTTTCAATAGTTGGTCATAGGTCATGAAACTGATGATACAGCTCAATTTCTTCCCACCTTGTACTGATTTCATGAAAAAGAAAGGAGGGAGAATGGAAGAAAAAGACAGATGAAGAGATTGGAGCATTTTCTTCCTTGCAAAAATGAAGCAAGAGGATGTTTTCCACATCTTCTAGTCCATAAAAGCATCTTCCAGGGGGACCTGGCTTTGAGAAACCCACGGCTAATTGAAATTCCTGTCCACCTGAAACCAGCAGCTCTACTAATTCACAATAAGGCAGTACCTTTGTTTTGGATCATAAAGAAACGTCGACTTTTAAGTAAGTCACCTTTGTACAGCTCTAACCCTCACAAAATGCTCTGCATAGCAATACTTACACATTTTATCAGCGTTTTTGACTGACATTATTTTATATATACAATGATAACTATTTAAACGTTTGTTAATGGCCAGAAGTCACCTTCATGAATAATCAGTTATTACAGGAGGTACTGCAAAACAGTGATATTATCATTCCCAATTTGGCATTTGGTATCACTTAGAACAACTTCACTCTAAATACCAGGAAGTAAAAGTCTTCTCTAAGGAAAAAAAAAAAACCTACGAAGTTTACCATACTGTATGGAGCACAGAAGTGAGAGGAGAGATCAGATAGTCAGGACCATGATGTATTGGAGAGTAAATGAGGTTTTAGCTGATGGAAAAGGGATGTGACATAAACAGAAGTTCAAGAGAAGGAGTCAGAATGAAGTACAGTGTCTGGAACTGGTTGGAATGAGCATGGGAGAAAGGACACTCTGGTATTTCCAAACAAGCCAAAAGCTGGCCACAGTGTCACTGCCTTCTTTTAATTCAAGCTCTCAGGGGAGGCAGAAGCAGGCAGTTCTTTAAGTTGGAGGCCAGCCTGGTCTACAAAGTGAATTCCAGGCCTACCAAGTCTACAAAGTGAGACCCTCATCTCAAACAAACAAAAGCAACCAAACAACCAAAGCAAAGAAAAAGTCTTGTTACAAATGTGAAAAATATACAAACTTGAAGAAAAGCTTCAAGAGTCAAGAGAAAGCACAGGACAGCTTGCTCTGAGTCATCAGAGGCAGACTATACAGAGAGGATGAGGGAGAGGGAGAGCAGGCTGGGCAGCATCCCAAAGGCAACCCTTCCATCAAACCCCTCACACCCAGGAGGGAGGTTTCAGGCCTACTACCCAGCCAGTGATCTGCCTAATCCCACCCTTGTGCTCCCTGCCCACAGGAGGGGCACCATGGCTTCTGTGAGGGTGACTTTCAAGAGTTCTCCTTCTTGAATGGAGTAAACAAACCATTGCTGCCTCTTGCATTGAGGTCTCTGCTGTCCCCATGAGCCCCTTACTCAGATTCCCTGGTTCCTACCTAGTCAGCTGTCATGACCGTGGGAGTCCAGTGGATTCCTAAGTCACAGCTATTTCTAGTGGGGCCCATTTTTGCAGCAGACTAAGCCTTGGGCTATGAAATCTGACACTTGAGAAGTATGGTCTGGCTCAAGGTGAGAATCACTTGCAGAATGTTAAAGAAGTGCTGCCAGGGTCCCATGTTGAGAGAGTATTTTTTTTTAACTGACTGACATGGGGCAAGCATGGGCACTTTTGAAAGCTCAGGTGACTTTAAGACACAGGTTGGGGATAACTTTTTACACCTTGCCTTGTTCCAAACTGAATCTGTTCAAAGATGAATGCTGTGTAATAGGCAAGCCCTTTCTCATGGGAGGGAAGGAAGACTGCTTAAATTGACTTACACTCTGCCAGTTTAGAATATTCATTGTTTCTGACTCCTGTCCGGTGGGAGTCAGTCCTAATATTCGCAGCTGGTTAGATATTTTATCCCACTATCATCTACAGACCCACTGGAGAAAAAAATCTGATGAAATATTCCTTTACTCATCACTTTGCTGCTATGTACTCTCTGAATTTCAAGCTCGAGCAAACAGATCGCATCATGGTAGGCCTGGAAGAGCAAACAAAGCAAAAGGCAGGAAGAACTGATACCAAAAAAAGGTGATCAGTGCAAAAGATGCGAAGGAGAGCAGGAGGTGCAGGTGCTGGATGTGGGGAGTAGGGTGCAAATAAGTCAAAGCCTCGCACCAGGCAGCAAGGGACAGAGACAAACACTGTGGTATCACATGGTTCAGACCAAGAAGTCCCTCAACAGAGACTGGAATTTGCACAGGATCTTGGTGAGGACTGCCTGCAAGAAATCCCATTTCTACTGTTAGGCAGGTTTACAGACACATGCAGAGGTGAAGATTTGATTACAGTGGCAGATCAGGGGCACAAATGTGTATGTGGTGCATCCACCATGGGTGCAAGCAATAATGTGGGCAGTATCTACAGAGAGCTTCAAAACAGTGATAGAACTCTACAAAGTCAGTCTGATTTTTCTTGTCACCACGCACCAATGATTCCAAATTGCATTATGGAAAAAAAAAGACTCTCTACTAAAACTCTCACATTGACCTAAGAGCTATACAATTGCTGGGGATATGCAAAATACGACGAAAATTCTTACATTTTCATTCCTGAACACGGCATTCTGAATGCGATTTAATTTTGGATATCACTAGTTATACAGCCAACCGTCCTGATATACCCAGGCTCAGCTATAGAAATTCATTTCAAGGAGGAGTATGTAGCTGTTTGAAAAAGTGTGTGTGTGTGTGTGTGTGTGCGTGTGTGTGTGTGTGCATGTGTGTGTGTGTGTGCATGCGCGCGTAATGAAAGTAGAAAGGAAACACGAAGAGAGGCAGCAGAGAAGAGGAGGAGATCTTAAGAACCAGCGAGATGGTAAAGGAATGGGGAGAAAAGGAACCAGAGAGAGAGGAAGGGTGAAGTGCGTAAGAGGGCAGTAGTAGGAGGGACTGAGTAAGGCACACTGTTGATGACACATGTATGCAGCGCCATAATGGAACTCAAAACTCTGCATGCAAACAAAACGTTAAGTTGAAAAAATAAATGGGTACACTTATTGTAATTGTAATTCCTTTTTCTTAACACAACAGTTTTCTCTAGAATTTGTGTAAACAGTGGATTCTAGATACATCTAAGCACACCAGGACTGCGATGTGAGGAAATAGACCCTGTGTTTAGATACCATCATCCCATTAAATCCCCAGATTTTTGTTTGCATTTAAACTTAAAATGATGAAAATTGAAGTATGAATTATGTTTGGTAAATCCAGATTTTAGTTCTTGCTTGACAGATTTGTTAATCATGTATAGTATCTATAATATTGATTTTTCCATTAAAAAACCAAAATATTGAAAATAATTTCTACTGATTTCTCATTGGAGTCAACACCTGGTTTGGCCACATAGCAAGCAGACTAGAAACTTTTCTGAGTGTTAAGGTCATGAGTGTGACCCTGGGACACAGGCAGAGGAGAGCAGAGTGAGCCAGGTCATGCCTCATGCCCTTGCACTCCTCAGGCATCACATTAGGGTAACACACAGCATGCTACACAATTAGCTCCAGAGCAAGGGCAATGCACATTCCCTGCAGAGATTTACAGAAAGTCCCCTGTGCATGTGCCAAGGCCAACCTTAGAGATCTCTGCTGCCAGGTACTCTTCTGCACATATCTCTGGTTTGATTAGAGTCACTGGGCTCAGAACATCTAAACTCAGAGCTCTTAGAGAGCACAGGTGTCACATCTCACTGTTCTATCTTCAGTCCTGCTAACTGTCACAGAACATCAGAGACAGAGCCAATCAAGAGTCAGAGACTTTAGAGGAAACTTCATCTGTCTATTTGGGTTGTCAGGTAAGTTGCTTCTAAGCTGTCTATCAACCTCTTGCTTGTTTTCAGCTCCTGTGTGGACTCTTTTGTCAACCACCAATTGGTAAATATTTACAGGGGAGCTAGTGTATGGTGTCACAGTTTCCAGGAATGGGATTATGTTTAGAGAGCAGGACAAAAGGCCTCAGTCTCCATAGTGAGCTCTTTCTGGTATCTCAGGACACTGGTTCTCAGGTGGGTGACACTGACATACACCTGCCTGTTCTTGGTCAGCTAAGCAGCCTCTCTGGAAATATAAACTCAGTGGAGTTCTCCTTTGAGTGGTCCTGCATGATCTGGGCTTTATATACCATGTCAGACTACCTAATACAAAACCTCTGGAGGACCTCTTCAAATGCTCATGGTTGAATTGAAATTTTGTTGCAATGAAAATATGGGACAGACATATTGAGTTTGGACTATGGCTTACACAGTCTCTTAATTTGCAACTCGAACATAGTAGGCCCTCAATAAATATTTATGAAATTAATTAATCATTTGTGATATTGTAATCATATATAAAAATCTCAGTAACCTATACTCTAACTCAGCCTGAATTCTCTTTCAGCCTTCATTCAGTCCATGGTCGTCCTGTTCCCACTTCTCCTGACTACAGCATTGTATTAAAGTGCGGCTTTTTTCCCCCAAGCTTCCAATTTAAATGTGCTAGCGAAATTCCTATTAATTCCATTCCAAGTATTTGCACAGAACTGCTCCACCATAGCTGCCTGCTAATGATGCATCTGTCATTTTATTGACACCCCTAAACAGCCTTATTCTCTTTTCTAATTAAGAGACAAAACTGGTATTGTCAGCTGATGAACAAACATGTGGGGACTTTTGTTCCAAGGTAGAAGCAACACATTATGATGCTAAAACAAAACAAAAGAAAAAAAACAACTCAGGAATGCTAATAGAAAAGCTCACTAGACAAAATATTTTAACATATATTTTGAATTAAGCTTGTTATCAACATAGTGGGCATATATACTGAGTTACAGGAAGAAAATATACATGGTGACAACATGTATGATGAACCAAAGGTAGAGCTTCCTACCCTAAGTGCCCATTAAATTCAGAACAATGTAGTCTCAGATACCCACTAGACAATCTGAACTCCTCAGGGAGGAAGGGGAAGCCTAAATTCTAACGTTGACCAATATAGAGTATTAGGGTATGAACAACCATGAGGTTCTAGTAATGTTTGAGTAACAGCTAAATAAGAACTGGAATTTCTGTCACTCAAACCACCAAAGTGAGACAAACATTTCTGTCACTCAAACTACCAAAATGAGGCCAACAGAGTATGTTAAGGAGGGGGGGAGGCAATGATGTCCTGATAATTGTATTAGCCATTTCTCAGGCAAATGACAATTACACCCAAGGATTGCACTTGCAGTTCACCAGAATATTCTCAAGCAACTGAGGAAGACAGGCCATAAAAGGCTTATCACCATCACATTAAAAATCTAATCAAAAATCATTACATATCAGAAAAATAAGGATTCATCAAAATATCTCCCAAAGGTTATGTGATAAAATGAATGTCCAAAAGGAAACATTCCCTGTTCCTGCATTCTGTTATGTAAAAGATACAGTGTAAAATTTCCATGTTAGTATAAACCAAACACAAAATCTGGTCTGCCAACTGAGATCATTGTTAGCAAATGGTCTGACTTTCGAAGATGTTAATTGTCGTAATTATTATTATTATTATTATTATTATTATTATTATTAATAATAATAGATGTCAGAATCTCATTGCTTTCCATGGTCACTTCTAAAGGTTAATGGGAGAACTTCTATGACTAAACCAGAGCTTTATTTTTTTATTCATGTGTATATGTAAGGGTATGCTGTGTAGACGGAGCCATCAGTGACCAGCTGGAGGACACTGAACTCAGCCAATGCTCTTAAATGCTGAACCACATCCAGTCTACTTGTTGTAATAATAACAATAAGCATCTAATAATTTTGTTTCTGCCCTTGTTTGGATAAAGTATTCTAATTTTGTTCTTCAGGCCCTTGCCTTAGACCTGAGTTTTCTCTCTGCGTAGAGAGAGGCTTCAGTCCTAAGCCATTGCTTGCACATCTTGACTTTACTCCCCACTTTATATCAACCTCACTTGTACTTTGTACTTCCTCAATATCAGGGACTATGGTTGAAACCTACCATGCTTGTAGCCTAAGACTATGTTCAAATTTCTACTTGTTGAAAAGCAAAGTTCGAATAACCTCTGCATCACCTCTCCCCTGCTTGCTGTCTGCATGTTCTAAGATTGAGTCTACTGATGCCCTCAGCTAATGGGAATGTTAGATATTGACCTTCCATTAGAGGAGAATGTGGGGTTCTCTAGGTCACTAAGCCAGCAAGGTTGACTCTGAACAGAGACCTGTTTCTTCTTACCACAGGGAGCATCAATGCTCCTCAAGCATGTTAAGCTAGCGCTCAGCCGTGGAATCACATCTCCAGCTCTTAAACCCCAGAGAGTCCTGAAAACAAAAGAAAGCACCTGTACAGATCAAAACCTTCCTTCTAGGACAAAATGAATTTATTAGTTAACAATAGGATGCTAACCCATCTGTCAGGAAGTCATGTAAACTCAGGGCTGCTATAAGAAGTAATCTTTTCCACATTCCCCTAAGAGATGACATTTGTCTTGATACTATTCCTCAAGAGTTTTTTGGATTTTTGGTTTTTTTTTTTCTCTCTAAAATTAACCCCTGATAGAGAGGACAAAGACACACCCAAGGAACAGTTCAATCCAAGTCTATCTTTGCAGATGGAGGAGCTGGTTGTGGTTACTTACCGAACCATGGCAACTGCACCACTGCCAAGCCTGCCCCAGCCTGGAGTCAAAGCTGTATCCTTGAGATGCCTGCACAACTTTCAGGGATCACTGAAGGATGTGCCTTCTCCCACAGGCATTTATGGTGTGCACAAACTCTGCCTGAAGTCCTGTAATTTTCTTGGGCCTCATGAGCCTCCCTCCAAAAGGACATGTTTCAGACTCGGAAAAACTGCCTCCCGACACATGTACAACACAATTAACCTGTCATACCCATTCAGCGCTCCAGGACAGCACAGGGCCAGGGCTAAGCCAAGCTGAGCCTCTTTGTTAGAATACTTGGAAAGAACAAAGCTATTGTTGCTCTTTGATCAAAAAGTTGCTTCTAAAGATATCCATTCTATGCAGAGGAAAATACCCCTTTCAGGAAGAGGTTATCTATGACAAGCACCTCTGTGGGCACAGGCAGGTTATGCTGCAGGAAGAACCCTGTCTGAGTATGATGGAGACTTCACAGACCTGTCTTATTACAGGAGAATAGTGCTCTTACAGAATCTGAAGAAACTAAAAAGACATATACTTGGTTACATATAACATGACAGTCCTTGTAGGGTCTGAGTTTCCAGGGAGAAGGCAAGGTCTGTTTTGTAGCAGTTTCACTACATATCCAAAGCTGACATCAAACTCCCAAACCTCTTGTCTCAGCCTCCTGAGTGTTGGGATATCAGGTGTCTATTACCACACCCAACTTTTGAGTGCTTAATATTTGTCTCCGAGACAATCCAGAGTTGCATAACAACAAAAAACATTGCTCTTAGACATGTTTCTACAGAAATTACCAGTAAATACATGAGAAGGTGTTTATTGTCAGAGTGACAGGACAAGGCAGAGCAATCCACAGCACAATGCTGCTACTATTAGCAGACAGTGACGAGTGTTGGCACGGATGTGGGGGGAACAATAGCCCACTTACACGGCGAGCGAGAGTGTGGAATAGTGCAGCCGCTGTGAAAAATATTCTGGCAGATCTTCAAAAATCTAAACACAGAATTACCAAATGACTCAGCAACTCTGCTTCTAGTTATCCACCCAAATGAAAACAGGCATTCATAGAAAAAGTTATAAATAAAACTCATATCGGAATTGTTCAAAAAGTGGCTAACCATAAAAACAATAAGATACAACCCTAATGGGTGAATAAATGCATGGTGAAATGCTACTCAGCTGTTAAAAGGAGATGAAACACTGACGTGAGCTACACAGCAAGGGCAAGCCTTGGAAACTGTTAGGCTAAGTGAAGACAGGCACAGAGGGATGTGTGACTTGTGGCTCCATTTTCATTTCATGTCCACAACAGGCAAATCCACAGAAACAGAAAGTAGACAGTAGGGATGAGAGGAGTGGACTGCTAATTTTTTTTTTTTTGTATTGACGGGAATAGTATTCCACATGCTTGTAACGCCTGTGCCACACAATGAAAAGACTGAATTTTACACTCAGTGATATTTTTACTCATTTGAAAAACCTTAAAATCTTGCAAATGAAACAAAAGGTATGATAGCAATTCAAAGCACATGGTGCGTAACAGGTACTCAGAACTTGCTTTCCTTTCAACAAACCACGCGGACAACTGCAAGCTTCTGAGAATTTAGCATGCCTGCGCCACTTTCCATAGCTAGGAAGGAACTCCTTTAGCATCGTCAAAGCAGAGAGAAGCAATGGACAACTCTCACTGTAGCCTCTCTCATATTCTGCCATTGCAGAAGGTTGTTCACAAGACTTTATTTGGCTTGAGCCAGAACTTCTGGATTGGAGACAGTGTTAGTCCATCATCCATCAGCATTCTACAAGTCCTGTTTTCTCCCAGTCCGTGTCCTGGATTGCAGCGTCCTCTCATTCTGTGTGACAATCTGAATAAACACACTGGGCACTGAGAGATAATGCTCAGCCATTGTCTCCTCTGCCTCAAGCCCTAGTAGCGAGCATCAAATCCACTTCCTAACTCAGCATGCATCTGGTAATGTCATCATCAAACAGCTACCCAGGAAACCCGGAGTGCAGCTTGGACCACTGGCCCTGCCAGCAGCTTCTACTCTTTGGTCGTCTCTCTAAGCAACCCTTCAGAGCCAGCGGCTACAGAGTCTACAGTTACTACATAAAGCAATTAAACTGGCTCCAGCAGGGGCTCCATCTCAGGTCCTCTCTTCCTTCCTTTTCCTTCTTTTGTATTTTCTTATTTAGCAATAAATTCCTATATAACATAAAGTGTGTGCTAGGTCTGATGCAGAAACTGTATTCATTAAAACACTGTTTGGCCCATTAGCTCTAGTTTCTTATTGGCTAATTTTTACATCTTGATTTAACCCATTTTTATTAATCTTTGTATTGACACAAATTTTGTATTAATCTTTGTGTTGACAGGTTGTGTGCTTCCCTGTCAAAATACATGTTTACATAAAAGGAAAATCACATCTTAATTCTTTTAAATTCTGAAAGAAGTTCTTAGTGCTGGGCACTCTGCAGAATCAGCCAGCATTTGGCACACTGACTCCTATCTCTTGTCCTAGCACCTGAAGGTTGAAGCTAAGAAAACTGTGTGTTTCAAGCAGTCTTGGAACACAGAGGAGAACCTGACTCAAAAAGCCTAGGGATGGGGATTGTGGGTCAGAAGTAGAAAGCTTGTTTGGTATGTGCACAGTCCTGGGTTTGGACCCCAACACTGTAGAAACACACGAAAAGCAATACTTAAAACACTACTTTCCTATGTTAATGGTCTATTGAAGATAATGAACAAACCCAGACTGTGACATATTTTAGGAGAAAATGGGAAATTTGACCTTCTAGTGTTCTTTGCCACCAAGTATTTACATGACTCCTGTAATCTGAACTATCTTTTCCTGCCATACTTACAAAACACTACAGAAAACAAGTGGGATCTGCTAGTCTTTCCCAAATTTGAAAGCAATAGGAGAATCGCAAGTTTCATGCCAGACTGTGCTATGCACTGTGATTCTATCTGGAAAAGCCTGGAGGGACACAGGAGGCGTGGAGGGTGGGTGCGTTGAAATCTGGCAAATACAGTGTGATCATCTATGAAATCCTCAAATAATCTAAAAATAAATAAAGTAGTAGCATCAAATAAAAGTCAAAAAGGAGGAGGGGACACTTGGACAATATATCTAATGAAACTCGTTCTACTCAATGATACCTGCAGTCAATTTCAAAGAGCGCACAATGTCTCCCCCTCAGGATCCTGCTTCTCACACTTCAGCTGTGTCTATGGCTATGGGTGTGGACACCAATACTTCCAGATGTTCCCTTTCAGCTAGGACTGTTGTTTTCTATGTTAAGTACACACACAAGCATCAATGTTATACCTTCCAGTAAGAAATAGAAGCAAATTTCCATGTAGAAAATAATACACTCATGCCAGGAGACTCCCTACCCCTCCTCTTGGGATCATGTCTGCGCTGGAACCATTCTGGACAGAATGAGGACCAGGATGGAACCGTTCTCAGGTTGCTGAAGAGGCAGCAAAGCAATGGCTGTAAAGGAGTTAGGCCAATGCAGGGTGTTATTCCAAACCAGAAAGAACGTCTCCAACCTGTAGAGTTTTAATTAGCCTAAACAGATAGAAACGTTTGTCAAATCTGTATACCTGATCTAAAATTTCTTATTTCCTTACATAAATTTGATCATGAAGCAGGTAATCTAGTTTTGATATGTTACAGTGGCTTGGTGACATAGCTCTTCAAATAGTTTGAAAAAATAAAAGAGGACAGGGAAGAGGAGGCAAGGGAGGGGGAATGGGGAAGCAGGGGAGGCCTTTGTCCAGTGTTTAAAGACAGACTACCAGCTGGGCAGTGGTGGTTGGCACACACCTTTAATCCCAGCACTCAGAGGCAGAGGCAGGCAGATCTCTGTGAATTTGAGGCCAGGCTGGTCTTACAAGAGCTAGTTCTAGAACAAACTCCAAAGCTAAAGAGAAACCCTGTCTTGAAAAATAAAATAAAATAAAAGACAAAAAACAACAACAAAAACAAAATAAAGACAGACTTCCAGGGACAAAAGCTTCTGTGCATACAAATACACATCCACACAACTACACATCCAAAAGGCACCAACACACAAATGTGCCCATGAGGCAGTGGTGGCTGGGGTGGGGTGTGACTAACCTCCAAAGTCCTTGTCAACACTGAACGTCATAGGTTTCCTCAGGCTCTCTATTGTCATCCATTTCACCTGGACCGAGGAGCTAAGCCTGGCTTCTGGAGCAGCGGTCATGGGGTTGTTAGTGTTGAGGTTAGGCAGAGCCTTTCTGCTCTCCTGTTTAACCTCACACATCAGCAGAGTGAGGAAGGTCTAAGCAAAGCTTATAGTCTATGACCCTTGGGTCAGAGTACCTTTCCTGATCAAGACTCCCAAACACATTATGGAGACACAGAGAAAGCCCAGAGGGCTACACTGTGCCATTCAGCAAAAGTCTTCATTTTGGAAAGTGTGGAGTACTTTTCAGATTTTATCTCAAAAGATTCCTGTGGATTAGCATTAACCAAGGCCTCTAGTGGGCAAAATATGAGGAAACAATTCAGAGCAATGAATACACAGCATATTGACAGTGAAGCCTGCCTCAAAGAGCCACAGGAGTGTAGATTTATCTTTGCTTCAGAGTTGCCCATGAATCAGTCTCTGGAAGAACAATGTGAACTTTAGGTCCTCTCCACACTAAGGCATTTGCTGATTACTACATGAAATCACTCAACTCTGGAATAATTCACCCTCAACTGTAAATAAGCAGACGGTCTCATTTGCCTCTGTCTCTTTTGAGACTCTTTAAGTGTATGCATTCCATTCTCTTGTGGGTGGTTGATGTCAACTTACTGATCAACTCAGCTGCTTAGACTGCAGCAAGTTGACTCAGACCGGGATGCATGGAAATGGAGTGTGGGCCACACTCCAGTCTGCTAAACACTTCCCTCCACAGCACAAGCTCAGTCATCACAAAGCCCAATAGAAGATGACCAGAGACATGTCTGAGAATGTGTTAGTGGAGAAGTCCAATCCCAGGGAACCGAGAGGCTCACAGGTCTAAAAGTAAAGATGGATTCCTGTGTTACCCTTTCTTCCTGACTTCCTCACATTGGGTACAAGTTCAAATGCAGCAGAAGAGGGACATGTCCTTGGATACCATTTCTTCATCTCCAGCTGTTATCTGCATTTTTCCATGAAATTGAAGACTTACATTTTGGATTTCTTGTTGTTTGTTTTGCCTGTGTTATGCACAGCCAGCACCAAACACTGTGAATGAACTCAATACACGTTCAAATGTGTATCAGTATAGAAGAATGAGGTCCCATGCTGTTCCCAATGTTCTCAAGCCCTCGTTACTCTTTTGGGGATTAATATAGCATTTTCCAACAAGCCAGGGGGAAAGACATGCATTTGGTTCCATTTTCAGAGCTTCATTTTTGAAGTCAAACTGTTCAAATCTGTCTCCTTGGGGACTGAGGAGGCTGGGAGGATGAGGTTCTGCCAAGTGCCACAGCATGAAGGCTGCCTGCTTCTTTGCTCCCAGAGCAATAACCTGTGATCTCATTTGAAATCTGTTCCACAAAGAAAGCTCCATTATAATCATTTCTAGGGTGTAGCCAGGATGGTGGGGACTGTCATGCAGAGCCTGAAGGCCTAGCTGTGGCTAGAGAGAGACAACCAAGTGCCAGGCATTTGGAACATGTGAGCGCCTGTATGCATTGGAGCACATGTGCATGTACATGAACACATACAGTCACATTCATATATGCATACATGCATATATACATGCAGGCATGTGTTTGTGCACTCATGTATGTGCATACACATATGTGTGCATGTTTGTGGTCATGTAGGGACTCATAAATGTTGGCATATCCATGCACATGTTGTGATATCTAGGATGGACAGTGGAGTGGGTCACTGAATTCTCAGGGCCTGGACTCTGTTTTCTTGACCTTCAAGCTAAGCCTCACAGTTCTGAGAAATTTCACTGAAAAAAAAATGGCACTATCTTAAATAAGGCATTTAAACAATCCTTTCCTCTTTTAAAAAATGATTCTGATATGCCATTTATCTTTTAAAACAAGAATGAAAACAATCACGCAATTAAAGTTAGGGATAGAGATAAAGTTAAAATACATCACACACACAGTGGGTTGACAATGAACTTAGAATATATATTTCAAGAGAACTCAAGAAAACTAAATATCATTTTAAGAGAAAGGCAGAATCATTGCAAGTACACAAAGCCATGCACATATAGAAATATGTATGAGAGCATACCTAGGTTTGCTCCGAGGCAAGGCACATAATGACATTAGGACAGCTAGTAAGAAAACAAAGGGAAAAAAAATCAGCAATTCCCATTAGGACTCTTATAGTACCTTATAGGAGGCAGATGATGGACTGTCCCTTATTGGGCTAAGGACAGTGGGAGTTAACTAGACCCACTCCCTTGGGCAGGACAGTAGGATGAGCTGGAAAGAAGACGGGCAAATTACCAAGGGAAAAGGACAGAGTTTCATGATTTGCCTTTTCTGGAAAGGTTAGTTAGGTACAAACAGCTTTTGATACATACTAACTGAGAATGAGATAAAAGCAATTTTTAGATCAAGCTACAGCATTGACATAGTGACAGGCCTTTTGGTTTTAGGCTTGAGGAAGTATACATGAGGTTATTAAAGGGCAAGTCCAACCCAGANGGCCTTTTGGTTTTAGGCTTGAGGAAGTATACATGAGGTTATTAAAGGGCAAGTCCAACCCAGACAAGTCCAACCTTGGGTAGTGAAAAAATTAATAAAGCCTAGCGACGGAACTCAAAGGTCTGAGAAATAGGGGAGCTGCTGTGTTCCTGGTCCTAACCGCAGAAAATTCTAATTCTTATTATAGCTTGCTCTTTGTACTAGCTAATCTGATGATTTAAGGAAGTGTACCAACTTCCTCATTTTGCTCTATTCTGTTTCTGTATAAATATTACACCTTGATCTTCAGCAAAATACAGCAGATTTCACATAAAAAAGAAATATGTGTGAGAGTGCCACATGCCTGTGATCTCTAGGGTGTGCTGACTAGTTAGATTCAGGTTACTACTGACCAACCCTTTGATGAAGGCACAGAAACTCCCACTGCAACTACAGAATCATTTTATTTGGCTAATATAATGATATAATTGGATAGTATTTTAAGTGCTTTTATCTCACTTTTCTAGTCATTTGATTTTATTGAAATTTAAGGAAAATTTGGTTCTCAGCAAACTGGTAAAGAAATTAGAGAACCGATTCATTGAGAAAGGTGATACAGACAGTTGGGATGCGCTGTACTGGAATAATGGAATAACCTACAATTTTAAAGGCACCAGGATAAGACAAGTGTACAAGTGTATATTGTGGTTGCAAACGTGAGTTTTGATCACGCATTATTCATGGTGCGCTGGCTGATTTCCAAGCTCAAGGTCAACGGGAAACAACCCAGAAGTGAATGAAAGCTAATGTAAGGATGAGTAAGGCAAGACGTTACAGACAACCCCGGCTGTGGAAAGCTAACATGTGAGTTGTTCGCTGTTAAACTGCAGGCTGGAGCCAGGCACTTTAAGACCAGAAAGGCTGCCCCCATCCTCCCTACTTCCTCCAAGCTGAGGTGTACGAGCAGGTGTTTTCACTCGGTCTCCTCATTTATAAACGGCCTCCGTGATCACAGGCACACAAAGCCACTTGTATGGCAGTCTCAGAAGAGGGGCCGAGGACTGACCAAACATGAGACACGATTACCCTCTCACCCTCAAAGTCCCTAAGGGTTGGAGGGGTGACGCCGCAGCAGGTCAGGAAGCAGGAGGCACAGCTGCTGCCTACATGCGGCACTGTGCGTGGAAGTTTCCATTTCTAAATGACAAACTGAGCAACCAGGTAGCACTGATTTCTCTCCTTGAGCCTTCTTTTGGCTGAGTCCTTATTTCCAGGCAGTGTTTTAAGTTGGTCGTCATTTGAAAGTTGTACATTTTTTTAAGACAACAACAACACGAAGTCTCAAATTTTCTTTTAAAAAATAATGTGCCTTTGTTGAAATTAACTGTCATTATCACGACTCTCTGTATGCACATCATGTCCTGGACAGACAATAGATACATTACCTATGCTCTCAACCAGACCAAGCAACCTTTTCCCTTGGGCTTCTGGCTTTCCTGACAATGCACACTCCCTCTAGTGGTCAAAGAAATAACATGTAAATTCTCCGTTACCAAAAAAAAGGTTATCTTTTCTAATTAGGATATTTTCAAAGGGAAAAGCAAAATTAAGTACACATTTTTAAATTACCCTAAATAAGACAACTATAAATATTCAAAACAGAAAATTTAGATAGTATTTGCAACTTATTAAAATATATACAGTATGTATATATACATACATAAAAAGGCTTAAATACAATTTATAATGTTGATAGTTTATTAGAGATGAGATCATTTTTTTCTGAGTATGAGATGATAAAAAATGACACGTATTCAGAAAAAGAAGATACACTATCAAATTCTTGAATGGGATAATGATTAGTGGCTGTAAACACAATCTGATGCTCTCCTGAAAAAGAATGGGTCATTCTTCAGGTTCTGAGACCTGCTGCCTGAAAAGGAAGCTTTATTCAACATGAAAACATTTAACCCAATTAAGGGTGATAATGTGTGAAAGTTCTAAACTGCAAAGAAAAAGGTGACAACTGCATGTAAAAGTTATTTTCACTGTCTAATTTTAAAATCTTCTCAGCAGAACAACAAAATGCTGAGAACCATGGCACACAAACGATTTTGCCCCAAGTCACAGAATTAGCAAAAAAGAATCAGGAAAATTCCACTACTGTTCCCTAGAGGGGCCTTTCTTTGGTCACCCCCTTCCCCGTATGGTCTGCAGCTCAGCATGATCTCTGACTGCCTCCATCCCATCTTGTCTAGATCCTTCTTGTGAGGTTTACATTGTTTGACATTCTGTTGGTTATTTCAACACCTAGAGAAGCATTTGGTAGCTTGAACTATCAGAGAACTATTTGATAGGTTGAACTATCAGAGAATTGTTTTACAAAATGAAAATGAAAGATTAAAATTAGTAATTATCAAAATATTAGCCAATTTCTTATCCTCAGGCTCTCCTAGTTACGGTAGACTTGAGAGTTCAACAATTCTCTGCTTATTATACATTAATAAGGTTTGGGGAAGAACAAACAGATCCAAATTAGTAAATAGTGTTTTGAAATTTGTGACAAACACTATAAAAATACATATCTGTCTTAGTCAAAATTAAATCACACTGAAAAAAAGGCTGTTTTATCTGCAGCTTTCAGTTCTCCAATGGTGAAGGAAATTGCCAGTCGTCTTGTAGAACAGTAGATAGAGAATACAATCAGAGGTTCCCAGCAGGAACAGGCACTGCATGGCAGGCTCTGAGATAGGTGCTGGAGAATGTGGTCTAACGGCTTCCCTAGAAGTTCTGGTATTTGGTTTGCAGTAGTGTTAAGATCCTGTTAAAATCATGGCTAAGAGCGACTGCAGTTATGCCCACATGTAAGTGCTATTATGAATTGCCAACACCTTGAGAATGTCACACATGCTTGGAAAATTGAGGTTAATCCCTTCTTATCAACCCAGATGGTGTGCGCTGAGATGAGCCCTTGTCCATTTTTGCCTGCCCATTCTATAGGATGGAGCCAGGAGTGGAAGAAGCACTCATATTTGTTGAATTTGAACTCTACTTTGCAGGGTAAAGGGCAGAAGAACTTAAGAGAACCCGAGTTAACAGTATCCAGGGATACTTGCGTCCTCTTGAAGACCGTCTGTTCAACTCCTGGCTGCATTCCAGGGTCCCAACTGCGTAAAGGTGGTTGATTGTATTTTCCAACACACGTCCTGAAGTTACTCAGCATTCCCAAACTGCCTTGTAGTTTCCAAATTGGATGAAAGAAGATGCATGAAATCCCTGTCATTGATTTGCATACCAGAAAAAGAGGCAACAGACAGCAACATGGAGTCTTAAGTGAACATAAAGCAAGTAGAAATATAAGAACAATGGCATTTCATTCTTAAGCCTTTAACATCTGGCCAAGAAAGACAGGTTCAGGCTTGCTGGGCTAGGTGCTTCTACATACATGGAGTCCGTGTGTGTTTGTGTGTGTGTCATAGACTCTGTGTGTATGTGTGTATGTGCATGTCCAAGTGTGTGTTTGTGTGTGCGTGTGTCTAGAGAGGTTCCACCTCAGCCCATGTGTCCATGCCAAACATAATGCAACTTTCCACTTAAAGAATTAAATGAAGAAGGAAGACAGTAAAGATATCTGAGCAGCTCCAGTGTCCTCTTCTGAAATAATATTTTAAAAATAATCTCAACATTCACTGAGTAAAAGGAGCTTCTTTTTACTTTCAGACAAATCAAAAAGACATTGAGAAAGAATTCACAGCAGATACTTCCCAACAAAGAGCCTGAAAGTAGCAGACAGTGGGGCCAGATGTTGGTGTGACCTCGGTCAGCAGAGCACAGGGACATGATGTTGATTTCGATGGCTGTTGGCAGAAGCTTTGCTCCAGCAGCAGGGGAGAAACCCTGAACTAATGGAATTCTTTCCTACCCTTCCTTTCCCTCGCTAAAAAACCCCAAACCACTGGTCAGTAGTGCTGATAGCTGTCAAAGAAGCTGAATTTACCACCCTACCCTGCCAGTTGGGATCACATCAGCAGGGAGCTGACGGAGTGAACAAGAACGTCTCCAGGCTGTGCATTTCCTTCCCACTCAACTTTCAACAGCTGTTTCTTGAGTGAGTGCAGACCTCAAATAATTATATGAGAAGAACAACAAACTCAAGACGCAGACAATGTTTATGTGGTCTTTGGCCCTTGAGAGGGTACACAAAGGAGGACAAGCAGTGTCGTGTCTGAAAAATGAAGGGCTTGTCAGCAGGTGAAATTAGAACCAACCAAGTGTCTTTTATTAGAACTATCAAAAGATAGCAAGAGAAAGCGGCTTTGCAACAAGCAGAATTTCTCAGACAGTAAACGCGGGATATGATTTTGTAGTTTTAGGGACTCACTGCATGACATGGTCATCGCCACTATTCACTGGATACAAATATCAGGATTTTCATCGGCTCCAGTGTTCTCAGTATCATGGCCACTCATAAATTAGCCAACACTCGCTCATCTCAGATTCTGACAGGATTTTCCATCTTAGCCACCCCATCATGCTGAACTACAGAACATAAATAGAGACTTGCTTTGGAATATTCGATATGATCGAAGCCTGCTCGGCTCCTCTGAGGCTTTTAGACGCCTTGTCACTTCACCTGGAGAAATGTACACGGCTTATTCGGAATCGCTGCCAATGTCCAGCGCCTGTCAAAACCTCTATCTGTCAAGGCTTTCACAGAGAGTTTCAAAATGACAGACCAGGACGTCTGAGTTGACGGAGCCCC
The DNA here is from genome assembly GCA_001685075.1 of Bramus lutescens. Lineage (NCBI taxonomy): Eukaryota > Metazoa > Chordata > Mammalia > Rodentia > Cricetidae > Bramus > Bramus lutescens. Next base: position 301,317 of record LOEQ01001550.1, read on the forward strand.
AGGAAGAATGGAACAGACAGAAAATTCATGACTCTAAACTAGATCAAAGTGACTTCTGTCAACATCATGTCAAAAGAACTGTTCATTTTTAGAGGTTTGTTAAAAATTATATAAACACTTTTTTGAGTATGAGCTAAGCGTAATGAAAAAAATTTCTTGTACAGTATGATCATCCAAATGTTCAAAAATATACTTTAGATTATCCAGAAAGAAGGAAAATTCTAATAGTCATTACTGTCTGCCAGTTAAAACCACTGACATTCAAGAAAGAATTATGAAGATACTATCTGCCCAAAATAGGACAAACCATCTGGCTATCACAGAACAAAAGATTTTTTTTTTACACACATCAAATCCTACAACTGGATTCATTACTTCTTATTCTGTTATACTTAGCTTTGAATTTTTCCTCATTTGCTTAGTGTAATAATTATAAAACATCAATTCAGCATTAGTTTCCTAAAATATTTGGTATTATTTTAATTTTTTAAAAAATCAATGGAAAACCCCTATGATGCACAATTTTCTTAAATTGTTGCTTTCAGAAGAAAGTAAAAAAAAACAAAAAAAGAAATGACTTATAACAGGCAGCATTTTCAGGAGCCTCCACAACTGGATTCAGAGTCATTTACTGGATGAAATATATACTACAGAAGTCTGGAAGTGAGCACGGGTCACTGGCTGGCACCTGGTGCTAGAACCCAGATAGCCCGATTCCTGCTGCTTGACATATGACCTTGCAAGTCTGGGGTTGCACTGGGCTTGTGAGCAGAGTATATAACACATACACATATACATGCACAAACACACACACATAAACGCACACACACACACACACACACACACACACAGTGAGTTTCTGCAGTCACTACAACTGTCCCTGTTATAGTGACAATGTCCCTTGCAATTTCATTTTGGCCTTTCCTTTACATGAGGTTGAGCAACTTGACATCAGCCCTTTCTACCACAATCTTCCAGAGACCAGGTGGCTCAAAACGTTCTGTGACCAGAACAGGTTGCTTACCTCAACAAGGGCAAAATATTTAAAAGATAACAACCACATCTGGTTTCAAGAGAGGGGACAATGGCCCCCTGCAATGCATTGACAGTGTGCAGCAAGTGCCATCTAGGACTATGAAATCAGGGCAAGAACAGAATGCCTTCCTGGAGGGAGAACTCAATGCATTTTCTTTCCTACTTAGGAAAAGATGTTTACTACCTGTAAGGGCACAGAGGTGTGGGCCTTATGGCCACCATGATTGGTGATAAGCCTTTTTTCCTCATTTACATTGATAGCCAGCACGGGGGAAGATAGACGCTTTTCATTTCATGGTTCAGAAAGAACAAAGTACATGTATATGTGATAGCAGTGGGTGGTTAATGAAACGGTCTGACAAACATAAGCTAATACATAATCATACCAGAATGTGACTGCAACACCTGTTCTTGCTTCACAGACTTTCAATGCTTAAGAAAAACTTACCACTCACAAGAATTGAAGCCACTCCTATTTAGACATCAATATGCTCCAAGGAAATTTTAGTCACTGTTTTTGGTGGTGGTGTTGCAATCACCAAAGGGTGGCTATTTTAATGATATCAAATCTCTTTTGCTTATGTCCTAAGAGTAATGAAAACTTCACACATGCATGAAGCTCCAGTAATTATTTTAAACTGCCTTCTGTTGTCCCCCTGAGGAACACGGTGGTATTTGTTTGATGCAGTTTAATTAGTGTCAGGGTAATTAATGCTATGCTATCTACATGAGATCAAAACCCTTTCTTTGTAACATTCTGGTAACTAAGAACTAAGAAGGGGACTCGTTTTAAAAATGCCGTGGCATGGTGTTAACCTGAGTTCACCGCTGATCTGCATGGCTCATCTCTTCCTTCCTAGCCTGACCCAAAAGCCAAATCCAGTCTCTCCCAGGACAAGATCAGGCCAGACATACATTGCAACCCCTCTGCCAGGCATAAGATTCGGTGGCTGCTATGGAATTAAATTCCATTTTTATGAGCATAATCAAATTAACTAAAGCATTCACAGTCACTAGGCACCTTTTGCAACAGTTTAATCTTTTAATAATAAAATAGTAAACTCCTGCACTGACAGAGAACTAGAGTCGCTTGTAAGCGGGGTGTCATATTGCCATGTGCTGATATATTTTTTCAAATAAAGGAATCATTTGGTTTAATGAATGAATGTGATTCTGCTTAAATGCCCGAATAAATTTGCATTTAATTGTAGGTATAGATAGTCTCTCTGTTTGACAATAATGTTAAGAGAGGAAGGAAAAAGAAACAGAGATAGGCGAGGAGAGAAGTTAAACACACAAAAATTCCAGACACATACATACCGCACACTGCCATAAATCCCTTTTAACTGTTTCTTTGGTAATAAGCAACGGCAATATAAATCTCTCAACACACAAACTCAAGCTGATCATAGGCTTAAGGAAATAGCTCCAGTTATCTTGACTGGAAAAATTATTATACCCTAAAGGTTATTCCAGTTTCTAATAAAGAACTGTAGCTAACAAACAAAAATAAAAAGACCAGCCATTCTCTTTATTTTGTAACAGATGAAATTACAGGATGCATGGGATCAGCACAATGACATTGAATGTATTTAAAGTCTCAGGACTGCACTGTCCAGTGTTCATTTTGGAAGACGGCTAATGTTTCCACACAAAGAGGAGGGCCAGCATTAGACTAAGAGTATTTTTATAGTAAGGGAAGAGTTAATGGCACATATCTAAAAAATAAACGCGATGGTCTGGAAGTCAAGCCAAATGGATTTTGTCCATTGCATCAGTACAAAGAATGAAAATAACTTGTGTGCAGCACAGGAAGTATACAGACGGCAGCACCTCTAGGGGAGCAAATGTGTCATCGGTCCTCGTTGTGACACTGTCTGTATCCATCAGTGGCCGAAATTAAGGCTAACATTATAAAATGAAATCTTACTGGGAATTTTTACTTAGGCTGTTGGCAGGTGCCAGCCCAACAGGGATGGTGCTGAAGGCACCTCCTTTGGGTCACTCATTATGAAATTTCTCCTGGGACCAGCTGCCTAGACAAATACGTTTTTTCCGCATCTTTGCCTCTGCTTTCTTTGAGTTACTTGTTTATCAATTAGGGTGATAAACACAAGTCAGAGCCTGCTTACAGTAGAAATATGGTAAAGTAACCTCCAGGGGCCATACAGTGAGAACCATGTGCAAAGTTCAGCAACTGCGAATGAACTATTAAGGAGGACACACAAACAAGTGACCTTGACTGACAAGCACACTTCATTCCAGCAATAAACAGCAGTGGTGCTGATAACTGTTCATTGGCGCAGAGAGTAATTACCTATCTGTCAGCGTTGCTGGTGTGTGCAAAATAGTATAAATGAAACATACATAATGTGTGGCAATAATACCGGGCATGCAGAACCTAATGCATTATCATCATTCTCGGGACCCAGGTTTATGTGGCTGCCACCACTGAGTAAATGCCTCCTAGCCATGATGGTTTCATTCTAATCTCTCTTCCATATTATAATTTTCATTGCTAAAAGATACTAAGGAGCAATACATTTCAATCAAGGGCTAAATAGAACACGACCTGTAACTGGCTATTTTATACACCTATATATTTTTTCTTTCAAAAATCTTAGTCAATTTATGAAGAGACGGGAACAAGCTATAAATTTCTGGGTGACAACCCCTGTCTGTGCCAATGTCACTGTGTCTGGAGACGGGTGGAAGAGGCCTCGAGAAGGGTCAGCAGCTTTACCTCCTATTTTTATCAACAGTAACAACATCTATCTCCTGAAACTCCCATTCTGTTCTGAAACAGAAGGTTAGAATACGTTCTGAACAAAGCAGCCTCCATTGAAAAAGAGAAAAAACAACTTAGTTTCTAAGATAAATTATCTTCGTTTACTTGAATTCCTTAACAACGCAACCAAAGCACAGACATCTTCTACACGGGCACATACTCAACTCTGATAAAGCTGGCCAGCTCTCGAGTGTCAGATTGTTTTATTCTTCCTTAATGTAAATTTCACCTAATAACACTGTGAAATCCTATTTTTAAGACCCTGTAAAAGGAATCAACAATACGCAGGTAGCCAGGAGGCCATCATGACCGGCAGCTCTCTCCAGGATTAATGTTACAACCTGCCAGGTAGAAGCCAAACACCTGGAAACACAGCATCCCAAATGACCTACAGAAGCAGCTGCTAGATTACTAGCTACATCCAGAAAGGGAAGAAGATTGACAAACACTCAGAAAACAAATCTAATTAGCATGGGTCGTCATTTTAATTGATCAAGTTCTGCTCTCTATAACAAAAGAGTATATTTTGGAAACTTTAGGTAAACATGAAAAATTATTGTAAAGTCTGTTTCCTAAGGGGGAAAAGAAGTTTTTATTGATTGGGTAACATTTCCTGTCAAAAAGTTACAGAAGTGAATGATTTTGATTATAAAAGGACCCTCTCAATTTCTGAGGACTCAAGTCTTGTGGTTCTCCTTTATGTTTTATGGGCTTCTCTTTCTATATTTCTGGTCAGGAGAAAAAAATAAGAAATAACCCACAATAAGTTGGTTAGGAATATGATATGTTAGATATCAAAGATACACTTATATTTAAAAGGAGAAAGCCAGAGGTTATCTTTAACATGAAGATTATCTCCTGACTCTGCCACAGCCACCTTGATTGTATTGCCGGCCTGTCTGGGAAAGATTTTAGCCAAATTTACTCATTCAACCAAAACCAGAAATTTAGCCTATTAATTAAATCAGATATATCAATAACACCTACAGAGTACAGATATTCATCTCACTCATCCCAGTGGCTTTCGTTTGATCCACATGATACTGTTTGTCTAAGCATCTTGTCTTTCTTCATGAGTAACATTCCTTGTATTTTTCCTGAGGGATTAAGAATACAGTACTTCTGAGAACACAGATGACTTTCAGGAAGTGATATAACCTTATTCCATTGATTCTTAGAAGGGTATGTCATTGATGCATTTTAATGTTATTGAAAAGCTCCTTATATTCTCAGGATGCCAAGTAGTATGATAAACAGGGTCCCTGCATTATATTACCAAAGCATCTTCTTCAGCTCTCATACTCAAGGCAATACAGTTTTTCATCATCTTGCAACTGTGAGGAAGATGTTACATGCTTATCTTCAAGTATTCCACAGTTCAGTGATCTCACCTTAACAAAATATCTGACTAAATAATAAACTCATTTTATGTTACCATACAGGCTATGTATGTCATACAACCTCTACTTAACTGACTGAATCAATAGTTTGTTGACTATGTGGGGGGACGGGAGAATCAACTACATAGGTGTACTGACTGTATTAAGTCCATTAAGCACCTTTCATTGAACTAAATATGACATTTAGCTCCAGGCCCTAATCAGTAATTAAATATCACAGACAGGGTGATGGTTCACAGCCTAGGAATTGGGCAGATAGCTAAGGGACCCTAACTCACATACAGTTCCTGCAGAGGTAAAAGCGGCAACCTTCCAGCAGAGAAGCACAGCATAAGCAAGTGTGTATGTCACTGCTTTGGTGTGTGATGGTGATAAATAATAAAGCAAGAACCAGGGGATAGTGCAATGCACTATTCAAAACAGTTTAGAGAAGGGGGTAATCACCTTCCATGATTTCTTGAATGCTCTAAGAATATTTATGTACAAAATGATTAGAATCTACTTTGCCGACTGCTTACTCACATACCAGAACATTACTATTGTGATTTTTTTCACATTCATTCTCAGCACCTAAGATATCATTTTTATGAATATGTATTGAACAAATGAGTGAAATCAACCAGTAAGTAAATGAATAGTATATGTCAAAGAAGATTATCCATAATAAGAAAATATATATATTCTAATTTGATGTTTCAGCATCCATGCCTATCCACCCCCCCAAAAATCTCAAAATACTAAGCACAAAGTCCTTTCTTTAACATGAAATATTGTAAGATATTTTGGGGAAAGTGTTAATAAAGTTATTTAGAATGGATGGTTTTACAATTAAATATACTTTTAAATTAGAAATTAATTTTTAATATATGGCTTGGTGAAAGATAAGAGTAAGATATGTAAGTGTAGTTGCCTTTGGTGTAGGCAATATACTTGATTAATTTGGCACAATTTAACAGTGAAAGATTAATTAAGAATTTCATCCAGTACAGGTCATCTTTCTTTTCCAATTACATCCTTTTAGAGCCATCATAACTGTTAAAATAATTGTTCAGAAAATGCTAGAAAGTATCAAGATGATATAGCAATTCAGCCAGAACAGTCAAAGTCAGGAACATGGTATTTTAATATTTTGAGAACTTAACCCTGACATGTATAAATAAACTCTCTGTATTTAACAACAGCTTACTATAACCCAGAAGGCCTACACTGAGCCTGATACTTTTATTTAAATAAGAATAATTTTTATTAGGCACTTACTCGGCTGCATTGCTGAAAAAAAAATGAAAACAGCATTAAGACCCCCCCCAACTTAAATGTTATTAAATCCTAGCCTATAATACTTAGGAAATGTAGCTGATTTAAAATGGAGTCTTGTGTCAATCTTAACAAAAAGAAAGAAAGAAAGAAAGAAAGAAAGAAAGAAAGAAAGAAAGAAA
>LOEQ01001550.1:307982-334670 GCA_001685075.1 Bramus lutescens
AAGAAAGAAAGAAAGAAAGAAAGAAAGAAAGAAAGAAAGAAAGAAAGAACTGAAATACAATGACAGAGGGTTCTTGTGAACGACTGTGTGTGCTGAGGACAGTTAACAATGGTCTCCGATAGAATCACAACTCTGTGCAGAAGCTACCCCAGCCGTACTCTAAATGCTACAGCAAAGATAGTTGTTCCACCCCCGTTTGCCGAATCCCAGACAGACACTGCCTTTGTGACGGATCTTTGTACCCATGGATTGTTTCAGACTGTCTTAGGTGATCATCCCCAGCACATGTCTGCAGTGCTTAGCCACTCCCAAGTATTCTTTGGAGATTCCTTGGTGAATGTTTTTAGGAGGCAGATTTCTTTCTGAACTAACATTCTGTAAAAATTGCCTTTAAAGCAAATAGATCGTGTTAAGCTGCAACATTCACCTTAGTTAAGGAAAATTTGGGGTGTAGAGTTGAAGACGAAGTTAGGGTTCATAGTAAAGGTAAATATAAAAGCCTGAGTGAAACATACTGAAGTTGAATCAGACTGAAGGAAAGTTTGAACTTTAGGCGCTTTTCTTATACGCACTCTAGGAAGCTATTTTCAAAGCACCATTTCCCCCAGTGTCCTTGAGAAGTTATTTGCAATTTAAGCATATATCTCCTCATATTATGGACCTCAGAAATCAGGTCCCTTATTGTAATGAAGTAGAATTAGTTGTCAAAGGTTTAGCAAGTACAGTTCCCCCCTTGTCTGCTTTCTGACATGAAAACTCTAGCACAAACCTGTGGGTGCTTCAAGACGACGGAGACAAACAAAGGCCCTCATGCTGCTATCAGTTGCCATTAGTGAGGACTGTGACATCTCCATCAGAACAGTAAAACAATGACAACAAAGTGGTCGTTACAATAAAGAGTCTATCTTGCATTACCAGCAAGGTTAGGGAAACCCAAGTCGTTCCTTAAGCTGTCCGTGCTAGGTCAGGGCTTTCCTCCAAATTTCATCCCTTAGTTAACACAAGAACAGCTCTCACTGGCACATAGAAAACAAGAGCCAAGACCACTGTTACTGGGAAAATTTCCTTACAGAGAAAATTTATATTGCTATTAAAAGCAGAAACAGGAATTTCATGTCAGCATTGCAATTGAGTGATCAGTCAATCCATCTATGTCAGCCTGTAGCTTACAGAATTGGTAATAGAAAATCTCAATAGCTCAGCTTTAAACATTAACACATTTGTAGTGATTTGAATGAAACTTTTTCTACATACTCATATGTTTGAATATTTGGTCCCCAGTTGATGGACCTATTTGAGAAGGATTGGGAGGTGTGCCTTTTTAGAGGAGATCTGTGACTGGGGCTGGGCTTTGAGGTTCTAAGAGACTAGTGCCATTCCCAGAGCATCTCTCCCACCTGCTTGTGGGTAAAAATGTGAACTCTCAGTTACCATTCCAGCATTATGCCTGCTTGCCTGTTGCCAGGCTCCCCATGATGATGGTCATGGACTATAATCCTCTGGAACTTTGGGCCTTAAATTAAATGTTTTCTTATATAAGTTGCCCTGATCATGGTATTTTATCACAAAATAAAAAGAAGCTAAGACCATATTAGCATCCATTTAAAAACTGGAGCTATGGTGGATCTCTGTGAGTTTAAGGCCTGGTCTATAAGAGCTAGTTTCAGGACAGGCTCCAAAGCCACAGAGAAACCCTGTCTTGAAAAAAAAAAACCTGCAGCCAAAGAACTCAAAACATTTCTACAGTACATATCTGCACAGCAGCACTGCATATCTGTACAGCCCCACGGTGTATCTGTATAGCTGCACTGTGTATCTATACAGCTGCACTGCGTATCTGCACAGCCGCACTGCATAACTGTACAGCTTCACTGCGTATCTGTATAACTGTGCAGCATATTTGTACAACTGCACTTCACATCGATCTGTACATCTGTGCTGTATATCTGTACAGCACCACTGCATATCCGTACAGCTGCACTGCCTATCTGTACAACTGCACTGGATATCTGTACAGATGCATTGGATATATGTACAGCTGAACTACATATGTGTACAGCTGCACTGCATATCTGTACAGCTGCATTGCCTATCTGTACAACTGCACTGGATATCTGTACAGATGCACTGGATATATGTACAGCTGAATTGTGTATCTGTACAGCTGCACTGCATTTCTATATAGCTGCACTGCATATCTTTAGAGCTGCACCGCAAATCTGTACAGCTGCACTGCATATCTATCTGCACAGGTGCACTGCATATTTGTACAGCTGCACTGCATATCTATCTGCACAACTGCACTGCATATCTGTATAGTTGTCCTGCATATCTGTACAGCTGTACTGTGTATCTGTACAGCTGCACTGCATATCTGTACAGCTGCACTGCATATCTATCTGTACAACTTCACTGCATATTTGTGCAGCTGCACTGCATATCTATCTGTAGAACTGCACTGTATATCTGTATAGTTGTCCTGTATATCTGTACAGATGCACTGTGTATCTGTACAGCTGCACTGCATATCTGTACAGCTGCATTGTGTATCTGTAAAGCTGCACTACACATCTGTATAGCTGCAATGGATATCTGTACAGCTGTACTGTGTATCTGTACAGCTGCACTGCACATCTGTACAGCTGCACTGCATATCTATCTGCACAGCTGCACTGCATACCTGTACAGGTGCACTGCATAACTATACCTGCATTGCGTATCTACACAGCTGCACTGCATATCTGTACAGCTGTACTGCGTATCTGTACAGCTGCACTGCATATCTATACAGCTAACAAATCTTCCAGGGATAAAAGAGTCTAGACATGGCACAAAGAAATTCCCACTCTTGATGAAGTTCATTTTCCTTCAGTCCTGACGGTTGCTAGGGAAGTCAATAAGTTGGATATGGGAGCTCACAGTATTTTCCAAATTTTAGGATCTAATATGTCCCGATATGCTTGCTTAGCTGACGGCCACAGACTGTGACAACTAAAAGTCAATCAGATCTCTGATTTGTACAGGTCATGTCCAGGTTCCTTCTCATTTAAAAGTGTAGGCAAAACTTACTTGGGAGGACTTACGACATAGTGTAGACATTAAACTAGACTGGTAATTCTTCTCTCCCTTCTTTCCCTCACTTCCTTTTGTTTTCTTTCTGAATTTTAAAATCACATGTGAAGGTCAGAGGTTACCATTTGGGTCCAGAGTGTCAAAATCAATTCATCCCACAAGCTGGCCGATGGTCCTTTCTTTTAAGTAAACAAAGACCTTATATACTTTGCTGACTATTGCCACTCTCACACTTAATGAATTAAGTGGCAAATGTAACTTATCATCAAAAGCTCACACTGGGGCTAGAACTCACCTGTCATCTCAAATAAAGCTTCCCAAATGACTAGCATAGCAGGTTACACTGGAGAGTCACTTAACTAATATTTTATTAATGTACTTGTTTTACATTGTTCTAGGTTTTGATTTTTTCTAAAGATTTTCAAATTCAAAGTCAAACTAAAAAAAGAGTAAACCATAGCACTCTCCTCTCTCTACTTTGTCTTCACTGTAGCTACCAGGAACCCTATGCAACACGACACTGTTGTTATGTTCTCACATACAGACAATACCAGACTGCTTTCCTTTGGTATTCTGCAAAGCAAACACACTTTTGTTTGTACACGAAACCATTAAGGAAAGTAGTCTCCTATGAGAATCCATCAAGACAGTAATAAAATATTTAGTAAATACGATGTTGGCACCAGAATTCCAGGTCCTTTGAGTTCATTCTTTATGCCCTCCCAGTTAGCCATCTAGTGATGTATATTGAGTGCTTCACAGTAAGTGAAAATATTTTCAATAATAATGCAATAAAATAATAATAAATGTTAACATAATAAAGTAATATATAACATATTGTTATTAATAACAACAGTAATAATTTATATTTCAAATATAATAATATAATACTAACATAATTATCAATATAATAAAATGCTGGTTCATTTGCAAAGCTTCCATGAAAGATAAAACAAGAACAAAATATATGTAAATGCAGTCAAATGAGCCAAATTATTTTGTAGTTATTGTGAGCCATTGAAATGATACTTTTAAACTGGAAATAATAAGCTTAGCTAGAGTTTCTGAGAGAGTTCTGCAAGTTCATATTTCATGTTGTCATAAAGATATTTTTTCCTTTCTTGTCTATGGCTGTAGAAACTGTTATAATAACATTTAAACTAAACATTATTTTTCTGAATTAATTTTCTAGTGGAAATTAATAGTATTTTACAATAAGAACTAAAGCATTCTCTATTATTGAAGATACACACACACACACACACACACACACATATATGTGTGCTTTCTCTTGCTATAATAAAATATCCTGACTCAGATCAAAGCCACCTATGGAAGAGTTTATTTGACTTGTAGTTCCAGAATAGAGTCCATGAGAGCAGAGGAAAAGATGGCAGGTGAGTGGGGCATGAAACTGAAAGATCACATTCTTATCCACAAGTAGAAAGAGAGAACTGGAAGGGAGGGGCATCCTTAAATCCTCAAAGCCCACCCCAGTGACCCACTTCCTCTAGCAAGATTCCACCTCCTAAAGACTCAACCTCCCTAAAGAGCAACACTAACCTAGGACCATGTGTTCAAATACAAAAGACTATGACAGACATTGCTCATCCAACCCACCACATACTATATGCTTTCAGATTCTATTCAATGTTAAAACACTGAAATTATTAGTAAAAGTCTCAGTCATACATACTAAAATCACAGTAAAGATATTTTATCCTCCAATGAAGCCTTAGACATACATTCATCTCACGTAATCAGTTATTTTCTCCTCTATCCATCCCTTACAACTTCCTTTGCTTCCCTCTACAGAAGGATGTGACTCATCTAATCCTGGACCAGAGAGATCCAACATGCATGCTTCATGTCATTTCGCTAGCTAAAGCTGATCTCCAAAAAGTAAACCATTGGGGATTCCCTCTCAACTACAGATCAGAAAAGGTATGGTAGCTGTGTATACAGCAAAGATACTGGTTTGGGTGGACCATCACTTGCTTGTTTGGTGAGCAAGAGCCCAACATAATGAATATCCCATAAGCCCTTTCAAATGCCACACCGTATTTTTCTGACCATTTGGAACAACAATACATTTGATATTTAGATCTCCATATTTCTACCTTGTGTCTTATTTATTAGATATTTCTGAATTATATGGATATGAAAGAGAAGATAAGAAACTGAAAAAATCTTATAATCATATGGATATATATATAGAAATGTAGAATCAAATATATTGTTCATATTATGTCTAGTTGCTTATATTATGTCTACATTTATATTCAAAATTTATATAAATATACTAGTAGAATGATGAAAAAATTATTGACATCTAGACATCTAGAATGACTAGGATATTTTTTAAAAATATGGGATATTTCTTATAATTATTATCCTGATATCTTATAAAGACTTAAGCCACTCTCAAACATAATACAACTGAGATTCCTCAGAGCTAATTTAGATGTGACCATAATTCAGGTAACAAGCTTAAGAAAAGACATAAAGATTATGAATAATGTATAGACCTTCAAAGACGAAACCAGAAAAAGGAAACATGAACTTAGTTCTCTCCCAGAAGCCCTTGAGACTGGTGAAAATAAAACAGTAGTAACCGCAAATTCACTCCTGAGTTATTTTCACTGGGCTGACTTTTATTTCTCAAGCACAGCTTCATCTCATATTACACTATTTGAGATATTTACATGTCTGCATTCATGACTGGTTGTGTCATGCCACAGTATTCAGTGGACGTTTTTGTGTGGGAGACATCAAGCTCGGTCCCAGTTCATTCCACTGGGGGTGACATGTCAACACAGGGCGTTTATATAGATGGCACCTCCCAAGTTGCTCTGCTCTTGGAACCAGCCCTTATGACTCTGGAATCACACCATTTCCTTCTACTAGCTGTCCCCAGGGAAGGCAGTGTCAGCGAAACTTCAGGCAGGTCAGAAACTCTGCAATTAATCACCTTGCAAATGAACTCAGATTCTCTGGAGCCAAGTCGGAGGCCCTCTACTATTTGAATGTCAGTGGGCCATTTTACCAAAGACCACAACACAAGTACCAAGACTCGTGGATGTCCAAATCACTAGTGTGATTGCGTACTATTTCTATATAACCTAGCATATCTAGCTACAGAAGTTAAATAATTCCCAAATCAATTATAATACCTAATACAATGCAAAAAAGTTGTTATGCCATATTTTGTTTGGGAAACGCCGAGAAGGAAAATATATATGCTTAGTAAAAATAAAGTTAAAAAATAAGAAGTAATACGTTAGTTGGACAAAAGAGGAGATTTCATTGCAACATTTTCACACATATAGTTTTTGTAAACAATATTTTCCGTTTGTATTCCTGAGTGCAAAACGGCAGATACGGAGAAGCAACTGTAATTTTAAAACATTAATCCTCAAAGTCCAGTAGCAACAAAGGAACTTTTGACTTCTCTAGTCCTTTGACCCCTTAGCTGCCTTTGGTTTGGGTCATTTTCCGTAGGCTCATCTCACAGGGCCAAACGCCCTTCATTTCACACTCAGGGAGGAAATACTGCCGGGGCAGCACATAAGCATGAGTTTGTCTTTCTATCATCAACGCCCCACAGTCTCAGTTTCTCCCACTTCAGAGACAATCTTTCTTTTCTGTCAACCCTGATAGTGCTTTATGTTTGTTAGGACAATTACTACTTTACTTTCAGAAACCGACTGATATATAACTGTTGATCTACAGTGAATGACCATAGCAGCAACACAGTAAGTTTTATTGTAAAGCAACAAAACAAACAAACAAACAGAAAAAACAATATGGAAAGACAAGTGCTTTAAAAATATAGGTAAAGCTTGCAATCACATTTTAATTCATGGAATTACATATTAAATTTATATGCATAATATATAATAAATACATAAAGGGCACTATAAAAAGACAAAATCTTACTTTCATGTTTAAAATTATTTAAATCTCGAAAGGAGCCCAACTAGAAGAATGTAACTAAATTTTAGAAGTATCTAATTTCTAATTTAAAATCGGAAAACTACATGATCTTAAAGAACAAATCTTTAAAACAAAGTTTTCCTGCCATCATCAATCCCTTTTTCCACCATTACAACAAGCTGCACATAGAGAGGTGAGTATATTACAGACGACTCACTCTTATTCCATTCTTTCAAGAGGTTAAAGTATCTTTGTGACAAAATGAACCAAACAAATGAGACAAAGTCCCATTTTCAATTTATTCAAAGTTTACTCCTCAGAACAACTGTGGAGAGGCTACCACCCATAGGCGCTTCTACCAGCTTGGCACAGAGATTTTTAGAACATCTTGGGATAGCAACCTTTGAAACCCAAGCATCTCTTACTCTACACAACCTACTGGGCTGAGAAAGGATCTCATGGCATAAACTTCCGGGCACTGGTCCTAGCTGGTGGCCCCATTATCTAATACAGTCACCACAGTGGCCCATCAGGGCACTCACAAAGAAGATAAGGGGCCAAGGAAAGACCACCTGGTCAGGTTGGTTTTATCATCAGTCCCTTCCTGAAATGAGACCCTGTCTTAGAGAAGGTGGTCAAAGCTTGCAGAAAAAGGTTCTTGCAGGCAGGCCCAGCTACATTGAGCACTGTCGGGGCAAGTCACATAGCTCTCATTGCAAAGGGGATAGGGAACAGTTTGCTCAGGAGAGAAATAGGAGCCACCATGCCCCGACACACAGAATCACATCACTCCCAATTGCATGTCGAGTGTGGCAGCAGTGTTATGAAGCTGTCACAGTAATAGAGAAATGGCAGTCACAAATCAAGCCAGTTTGCAAGTATGTTGGTGGAAACATGAGGGACATGGGTTACAACTAAGTGGGTATATCTCTTTTAAAGGCGTTTAGATACTACTTGAATACATTCTTAGCTTCTGTTGCTGGACATCAGTGGTCTATTAAATTATTAATTCCAAAAGAGTTCACTTGTTAGTCAGAAAGATGTTGCTCACATACAAAGATGAACAAAACGTGACTATTAAGAGGGCTAAAGACAGTTCAGGACAAGTTCTAACTAGACTCTGGCCCTCAATATTGCAGTTCCCCATCACTGAAGTTCTGACAGAAACTCAGCTTTCCAATAGCACAGTGGAAGCTGAGGTTCTTCCCAGCAGCTGTTGGCCCTGCCCAGCCCATCTTTCCCTTTGAATGCTTTATTGCCTTTCAGTAAGACAGAAATAAGACACTCATTCTAATTTTTAAGTATTCTTGTTATATTCTTTTTGTTTAGAAAATGTTGAATTTGATCTGAATTTTCCAAATACGTCTTTCTCAGAAGGCCATCAACTCAGCCATAAAATCAACAATGCTAATTGCAATTTACAATGTGCAATGTAGCATGTGCTGATTGTCTTATTGTAGCACTTTCAATACAGCAGATTAAGAATTATTTCTGTCTTGGTGGCTATGTTTCATTTTCATAAATACCTTAAAACTGATTTCATGGCCAGTCCTTAATTTCCTCTTCTGTGCTGTTGTTGTCCTTCACATCACTGTTCTTTCAGGGATTAAAAGAAACAGCCTGCAGAACAGGACTGGCAGGGAGTGACAGTTAAGGAATCATAGCCGGAAGCAGCAACCAGAGGCATCGGAAAGCAGTAACATCATGTAACTCCGGCTGGCTCCTATTCTGCAATGTAGAATCTTCTTGAAATTCAAACCCTAAGACTCCAAAATTAGAAGTTCACTATTCTACAGAAATAGCACCAAAAGGACAAAAATAGCAATACATTCGTAGTCCTTTAAAAGAAAACACTTATCTGGAAGTTGAGACATTAGCATGTGGAATCTGGATCTCAGAACACAAACAAGCTGGCCTGCCTGGGGCAAGTTTTCTGCCATTAACAGGATGCAAGTGTCACCACATCCCTTGCTGGAAGATAAACGTAGTCTTCTTTGATAATGTTTCATGTCTTACTGCCACTTCATTTTTCTGAAAGACCTTGGTTTTGTTCATGACCATGATGGTGGCTCCAATTCCAGAATTCCAATGACAGCTTAGCATATATATTTGTTGAATGAGTTTTTGAATGTTTATGAAAGTAAATATATTGTTTTTCTTTGTTAATATGCAGTTACATAAATATGTATACATATCTACATATATTTCTCCATATATACTTATATACACACACATACACACATGTATTTACATTACACATCACTCCGTGTGTGTATCTATAAATACAAAAAATTATATAAATAATTTTCCAGACCTTAGGTATAAAAGAGAATATTAAACAGGAAGTAAAATTTGATGGCTGTATTTTAACATATACACATGGGAAAGTAATATGCGGATAGATCTATGGCACTTTTCATATTATTCTATTAATACATATTACTATCTGATAATGTTTATGCTTGTGTGGATTGGTCTTTCTCAGCTATAATTGCCTGGAGGATTTTTATTCATAATTAATTGATAATACCCAATACATTGAATATAATATCTATTGAATAATGGATAGATAGTGAGTTAGTTAATAACTGGTACTACTGAACAAATTGCCAGGGTAGTATTTGAGACCTGTCCTGTGATCTATGGCCAGATACAGCCTTCCACAGTTTAAACCTAAATTTCAAATGAGTCACATTAATATCCAGGCATTTCAGCTGAATGCTAGAACAAAGTCTCACACTTTTAAAAGAAATATGATGAAGGGCAACATGGCCTAACATGAAATGTTTGATATTGAGTCTACAATCAAATATTATCAGGTATTCAAGGAAGCAGTAACCACACTCCCAGATAAGAGAGCATAAAATGAGTGGACGGAGAGGCTTATACAGAATTTGTTCAAATGCTTTCCATTTATCCCCAAAGTGGTAGACACAAAGAAGTGGAAATTTTTTAAAATGGAAGGTGAAGTAACTTCCGTGAAGAGGGGACTGGGCAGGACTAAGAACAGATCAGACCAGATGCTGCAGAAAATGAATGGATTTGATGAAATAGTAATAGAAATTACCAAAAGAGAAGAAAATGATTTTTAAAAACTTAAAATAAGAGTGATACTATCCAGTGTTGATGTGGGATTCCCCTCTGTATGCTGTGAATACCATTGGTTAGTAAAGAAACTGTCTTAGGCCTGTAATAGGGTAGAGTAGAGCTAGGTGGAGAAAACTAAACTGAATGCTGGGAGAAAGGAGGTGGAGTCAGGAGAAGCCATGAAGCCACCTCCAGAGACAGACATGCTGAAACTTTGCTGGTAGGCTATGATCTCATGGTGTTGCACAGATTAATGGAGATGGGTTAAATTAAGATGTAAGAGCTAATCAACAAAAAGCTAGAGTTAAGACGCCAATCACTGTTTTAATTAATATAGTTTCTGTGTGATTATTTTGGGAATCTGGGTGGCTGGGAAACCAACAAGTGGCCTTACTACAACACAGTGGGATAATCAGAGCAGTTTAAGCAATACAAGTAACTAGAAGCCCAAAAGAAGAGAGTATGAGTAGGCAGAAAATTTTTCAGGAAATGTTTGTTCAAATGTGATTAGGGCTATAATCTCATATCTCTCTTTTAATGCAATATAGTATCCCACCAAAATTGCATTCCGGAGCTGTAAAACATCAGGAGCCAGCAAGATAGCTCAGCTGGTAAAAGAACCAAACACCAGGCCTGATGACCTGAGTTCCATCCCCAAGACCTACAAAATGCATGAAGAAAATTGATGCCTGCAAACTCTCCCCCCACCTCCTCCACACATGTGGTAGCAACACCTACTTGATGCTGTGTTCAAATACTAAACATAGCAAATAAACAGACAGGAGCTTTTGTTATCCATATTTTACATATAAGGCCTCTTCTTTCCAGAGACATTTAGTGGTGCTGTGCTCAACTCCACCAGAGCCCTATGAGGAACCAAAACTCAAATCCATGTGGTCTGGCTTGAGCAGTCACACAATCACATCACATGATCTCTTTATAATCAATGCATTGCACAAAGTATTAATGCTCAAAACCAAGACAGGAGCCAGAAATGTCCCTTTTTATGCTTACAATAATTCTTAAATACAAAGAAATTGCATGTGATGTAAGGAATATCAACTGAGAGGTTATAGAGATGGATGCCAGTACAGTGCTGGCCACACAAGTCTAAGGACATCAGTTAAGTTCAGTCTCTATATAAAGAGTCACTTGTGTTAGCTATGAGAGGAGAAGGCAAAGATCCCTGGAGTTTACTAAGAAGGTAGCCTAGTCTAGTCAGCAAGGCCCAGGTTACAGTGAGAGTGAGAGACCCTGTGTCTAAAACTAAAGTGAACAGTTCCTGAAGAATGACACTCCAGGTTGACCTCTGGCCTCTACAGAAATATCCACACACAAACACGCACACACACAAACACACAAACACACACACACACAGACATATTGTGCACATACACCTAAACACACTCATGTAACAAATAATATCCCTGACTTTTCATCATTCAGGATCCAGGATGATGTAAATGAGCAGAGGCTGCTTGTTTGTTCCCGGTCACACAAACTTGAAATAACCACACAGAAACTATATTAATTGCAATACTGTTTGGCCAATAGCTTAAGCGTATTTCTGACTTTTATTTGTTAAATTAACCCATTTCCATTATTTTATGTTTTACCATGAGACTTGTGGTAAGGTTCTGGCTCCTCTGTCTCCTGTGGTGGTTACATAGCGTCCCATTGACTCCACCTTCTTTCTCCCAGCATTCAGTTTAGTTTTCCTGCTTAGCTCTATTCTGTTAAGCCACTGGCTGAAACAGCTTTATTCATTAACCAATAAAAGCAGTACATATTCAGAAGGACTTCCCACACCAGTGAGTAAATATGAGAAAATGCATAAGCCAACTGGCAAAAAGTTGAAGAATATATTGAAACTGTGGAGGGATGTGCATGTGGGGTTTTCTGGTTTTATTTCAGATGAAAATCAGGTGTACCCCAAACCCAAACTGTCAGCAATCTGATTCCTATTTGGGACTGGAGGGTTCTTGCTGACAACATGAAACCCTGCTTGTCCTTTGACACATATGTGCTCCTCCTGAAAACTGCCAGTGACTTGTCAGAATTGATCAGGAAATCTTAGGTCATCTCTCAGTGACAGGCTGGTCTGGACACAATAGTGTTCCATTTCTGGTTCTGTGTCACATACCGTATGAAAACTGATGCCCCTATCACCCTGCTCTCAGGATGGATGGTTGCACACAAAGATGATGTAAGTTTTTGAATGTAAAAAAAAAATCAGGATAAACTCAACACTTAACGATTTTAAACAGTTGTTTAGCCTCATGTTGAAGAGAGAATGGATACTAAAAAATTATGTAGAATCCCTTCTCACTGTGTTATGAATAAACTGTCACACTCCTAGTTGAGAATTAAACCTCCTAATGAAGGAATAGAGAAAGGGGGCATTTCTGGTAAATGACCTAAGGCTCTGATGTGCAGAAGGTTTCTGGAAATCTGGAAATTTTAAAGGCTGGAAATCTGGAAGCATCTTTGTTGGGATGTATTAGAAGTTAGGATTTGTGCTTCACTTCAAAAACGTCTACTGTTCAACAAACTAGAAATCTTACTACATTAGTCCCCCTCCCCTCCAGTTCCACAATTTGCACTGTCTCGATCACCAGTGGTTAACTGTGATCTGAAAACATGGAAAAGAAAATTACAGGAATAATTCATGAATTTTCAAGTATATACTGTTCTAAGGAGCTTGATGAAATCTCATGCTCTGACATTCTGCCCTCAGTTCCACCTGGCTAAGGAATTGTCTCTTTGTCCTGTGTATATCCTACACAGCTGCCCATTAACCACCCCAGTTCTTAGATAAACTAAGAAATTACAATGCTTATGTTCAGGGAATCCTTCTTTGATAGCTTAACACTACTTCACAGCAGCTGCAGGAATCAGCTCACTCATCACGTCAGGGACTGTATCATCTCCAGCAGGGTGCTACAGTCAGATGTTATAAACAAAACAGACCATATTCACATAGCTTTCATTACAGTATATTGCTACAGTGATCCTATCTTGCTACCATTATTCTTAATTTTTCACTGGGCCTAATTTCATGAATTAAACTTTATTGTAAATGTGTATATACAAGATAAAACATAGTATATGCAATTTTCAGTACTATTTAGAGTTTCAGACACTTCATGGGGTCTTGGTATGTATTTCTAACAGATAAAGAGGAACTACTTTATTATCTTATTTAAATTTTTATTTTATTTATGGATTGTGGTGTTTTTTTGTGCATGTTGGAGGTTGATTCCAGGACTTTGCACATGTCAGGTAAGTATTCTGTTCCTGAACTATATTGCAAGCTTCTCAATTTTTTCAACTTAACTTTAAAATTTGTAATATCTGGTACAATATAAATATTATATAAACACCAACTTGAGGAAATTGTGATGTGAAACATGCACTCAACACACACTATTCTGCCACTCACCCCTCTCTCCTCCCCTTTACCGCTGTATTCTTCCCTCCCCAGTGATTTCCCCTTCCTCTTTCTTATCTCAGGCATCCTATTATGTAGCCCTTTCCTTGAAGCCCCTTTCTATCATCTCATGGGCCCCTACCTTCACCCCACACTTGTTTCCACACTTTTAGAAGGATTTGTATATAGCAAGAAAACAGACAGATTTGTCTTTCTGAGCCTAGGATACCTCCCTTAACACAATAGTTTCCAATTCCATCTATTTTCTTGCAAATTCCATCATTCCATTTTCTTTCATAATTAAACACAATTCCATTGTCTATATGCACCCCACCCCCAAAACCCAGTCATCTGTTGATGTACACTTCCTTGCTACTGTGAATGGGACAGCAATGAACATGGATAAGCAATGTGTGGTAGGATGCAGAAGTCTTTGGGTATATGCCCAGGAGTAGTACCATTGGGCTGTTTGGTAGCTCTGTTTTCAGTTGTTTGAGAAGTCTCACCTTGTTTCCACAGTGCCTCAACTGATGTATGCTCCTACCAATAATAACTATAGGCTGTCTCACATTTTTATAAGCATTCAGGGGTCATTTCTTTTTGAACCTACTGGGTTTCAGCTAATATTCTAGGAGGCAGAGAGACACCTTAGCTGTTAAGTGTGCTTGCTGCTTTTCCGGGTAGTCCCAGTTTTGTTCCCTGGCTCCATACGCAATAATTCACTCCAGCTTTAACTCTAACTTCATAGCACAGCATTTGTGCTTTCCTTCTGATTCTGATGGTGCACATGAAACACATGTGGCACACACACAATCCATGTAGTTATTTTCAAATTTTGTTTTTAAGATTTATGTTAAGTGGTGTGTGTGTGTGTGTGTGTGTGTCCATGTGTCCGTGTGTTAGAGATATGTGCATGTGAATACTGGTGCCCTAGAATGCCTAAGGCACTGTATCACCTTAGAGCTGGAGATACAGGTGATTGTGAGCAACTAGAGATGAGTTTTGGGGACAGAATGTGGATCCTCTGCAAGAGCAGTATAAGCTCTCTCAATCACTAAATCATTGCTCTAGCCTCAGTTTTTGGTAATTTTAAAATTTGTCTGACATATACATTAAAGGCTAAAAATAACAACAATCTTTAGGAGGAAAAAGTAATATATCACTAACTTGGAACAGGAATTTAAACTACTCTATGCTGTTCAAAGGGGGTTGAGGAGTGCCATGTTGTTACTATTAAGCAGCATACATAATTCTGCAACCATATTAACTGAATATTCTAGAATGCTGTGCAAATTGCTCAGCTTGCAACCTCTGCATCTGTGAGACACTAAGATGTACTTGCATAATGGAGCAAATTCGAATAACCCTTCAAGCCATATTTTTTTCTACCTTTAAGAAGTCTCCAATTACGAAATAACATGCTGACACCTTATCAGTCTATCATGTCTGTCTTGATTCACATCTCGAAGAGTCTTAACTCTTCAGAATAAAGAATTTAGAATGTTCTAGCAAATCACTGTAATGCTGTAACATGATGGCATAAAACCAACCAAATCATTGTAATAGTACTATAGAGTTAGGAAACAGCTAACATTAACAGGTATTAGTGTAAATTACTGTACAGACAAATGTTCACATACTTCCTGCATGGCCATGTAAGAGCATTACGGATACAACTCAGGCCACTTATATATGAAAATATCAACATTTTAAAATAAATAATTTCAAAGGTCTAGATAAAGTTTAAGCCACCGACTTAAGTTCTCATGTTGCTGTATCTATACGTATACATGGCTTCATATATGTAAAGCAGACCTCTTACACCCGAGCAGAATGAGGAATGCTTGTTTCTTTTCACTGTTACAGATTGAAAGTGAGAGTTATTAGCAGCCTGTTTATTCATCATGGTTCTGAGTGTGAGCTATGATAATGATGCTTCTGGCTCCCTCAAGAATCCTCTTTAGGGTCAAATGCTTGGGTGCTCATACATCAGCATTGGCTGCCTCGACAAAATAGCCCCTCTTGTACAAATGTGGGTCTCCTATATCCATCGTCCCAGGTTCAGTCATGAAATCAATCATGATCCCCTGCACACTCGAGTCTACCCAAAAGTCATTATTGGGATGAAAGTCTGATAAAGCTTCCTGGAGATAGGAAGGCATGCAAGAGGAAATGGTTTCGTAGGAAGCTGGAAGCAAGAAGTTGGCTGAAAGATGCACTTGTATCTATGGCTGAAGTGATCAAAGTAGCTGGAGAAGGGATATAAGGTAGAGGGAATGTTCCAGGTTTAAGGTGATTACGGAGTAAGGCTGCCTCTTTAGGACCACCTATCAAAGTTGGCCGCAGTCTGCTCTCCCAACCACGATTTAAACTGACATGCTATACAGCAACTTCTAAATTATTACAGTATAATTAAGAGGTCACAAGAATCCATTCTTAAGAAACCTCAGCTCCTGACAAGAAGTTCCAACTTATTTATTATATTATTTTAGGATAAGTATCAATATGCAGCATAATATTTATTGCCCCCAAATTAAGTTAGATGGAATGTTAAAGAATAAAAACACATTTGAGAGGATGTGAATATCATTTGGGTAAGGAAACTTCACTTATAAAACCCAAGGTGGTTCTGTGGCCTAAACTGTTTATAGAGTCTCTTCATCCTTTCCACACACTAAAGTACTGACTACTAAAGTGCATCAAATTGTTAATACTAAAAGGGGTACCATTAAGAACCCCAGAATGCAAAGCACAAACCACTTCCCTCTGGAGCCATCTTTTGTAAATCAGTAAAGAATATTGCAGATTTACAAGGCATTAATTGCCTGTCAAGATATTTACAGTACTGGTTTCCAAATTAAAAACAAATCATTCAGAATTATATAAACTACACTGAGTTTATCCAGCGAGACATATTGTTACATGTCCAAGGGACTTAGTTTATGTGACAGAGCTACATGCTGCATTTGGGTTCACAAGTCCTTCAAAACCAAAGGTTCATGCTAACGGAAGCCTTTCTGCATAAAGCACCCAACAATCAGAGTTAACGTTTTATTTATTGGCTTTGACCATCTACTTCTGTTATCAACCATAAGGGCCCGCACACTTCATCAACCCCTGACAATAGCCGCAAGCTTGGACAATCTGTCTTGCGTCTTCATCGGGTGCGACTTCAATGGAACAGCCTTGATTAAAGAGCAACCCACGCATAAAATGGAAACTCATTAAAATAAACTTTCTCAAAGGGGAAACTTCAGTTCCAATTGAATCACACTGTTTTTATTTCAAAGATGAAAAGCCCATTACCCAGCCATACATTCATGTGTTCTTGGCCTCACTGCTTTCCCTTTGAGGACTTTAGCTCTGGTACCTTCCCATGTCTTTTTGGAAGCTTTGGGAACATAATAGGAATTCAGCCCTTATTGAACCTGATTGGAACATAGTATCTGTGAACCTCTTAATAATACTTCAGACTTTTATGGTTTAATTTGCAATGGTGTCCCTTTTGTCTGCCTCACTGGCCTTTAATCTAAGGTACAATGCACCCACTTTACATTTATTTGAAGAAAAGCTCTGAATAGCTAAGGATATTTTAATGTGCCCATTGGAAATAGTGATTTTTAAAAGCACAAAGCTATGGTCATTTACATAAGAGAAAACAAGGCTGATTAAGGAAAAAATAATGTCAAAGATGCTTATTTCCGGCTAAACAACAATTTCATAACTGACGTACAGCTTTGAGCTCAAAACCTTCACCTTGAGCTTATTTGGAGGGCAATATCAATAAAAGGAAAAACTCATTAAAATGAAAAAGTCAGGAGACTTGGAAAAATCTGTGCTCTGTGAAAACATCAGCCTACCTATAAAAAGTTATACAAATAGCACTAGCTGAAGCAAATAATAATATTTTAGACTTTAATTTTATATGAATGACCATTAAGTGAAATGAACCACAATTATGGGTATTTAGACTGTAGAATACTCAGAGAAAATTTTAACATTCAAAACAAGATAAAAACATTCCTGTAATGGCTGTGTATACAGGACATGAAAATGAAGTTAAGCCCTTAAAGATGGGATATGTCACTGAATAACTTTAATGTATATCTTTGTGTGAGAGCCACATGTCTGTCATGTGCAGATTTTGAAAGACATTAGTTAAACAAGCATAAATATCTTCTGTTAAAACTTTTCTTTAAAATATGTAATTATAAAAGTATTGTGGATTCATTTTAAGTTTTATCATAATTAATAACTAGCATAATGATCTCTGTGTAAGGAACACACTACATAAATCTTCAGAAGAGTTTAGTAAAAGTTTCCCAATTATATTTCAAATTTAATCTATTTGTAAATTGCTTTCAAGGGTTATTTCTCTTTATGCAAAAGTCTATCAAAAACTGAATACATAAATAAAACATTCTTGCAGTAAACAAAATCTATCATTTAAAAACAAGGCTGAAGGACAAAACCTAAAATTATTGCAAAATCAAACATAATTACAAATGACAAGCAATAGGAACTCTTGATCCTTACCTAATTGTTAACAATAAAATCAAACTCAACTTCCTTCCTTATTTTTGTCTAATTCTTTGAGGGATTTTGTCAATTTTTTAATATGAGATACATTTGAAAGTTGGCATTAATCTAAACCAAAAAGCAACTAAAGAATCAAAACCCATCATCATTTGCAATGATAATCTTGTAACTCATCAAGTCGTACAGCAGCACAGGCACAGTCCAGGGCCAGCCCTCACTGACAGAAAGCACTAAGCGTTTCCTTGACTTCATTCACATACATAAGAGTTTTGGGAATTTCTTTTTCCTAACTCCTTAATTTCTATATTTTATTTGATATTGGTTTGGTCTTGGCACATATATTACTTAGGACATCTAAGCATATTAATATGAAAAATAAAATAACAATCAGAGAAAATTGATATAGGTCTATCACATTTTAAGCAAAATCAACATACAAAGTAGGTGGAGACAATGAAAAGATTAAAATATATAATACAGTGGCCAACTTGCTCTCATATTGGGAATTCCAGCACTCAAAAGGCAGAACCAGAAGATTATCCTGAGTTCAAGGCCAGCTTGAACCACATAGTAATTCCAGGTCCACATGTCTCAAACAAACAAACAAAAAACACAAACACACACCACCAAAACATCCTAATCCATGATAGTAACAAAAGACTTCTGCAGTAATGAGTTGCTCTCCTATGGAAATAAATGCACAGTCTTTAAATGGTTTACTGTTTATAACTGTGACAGGTAACATCTAGCACACAAAATAAAATTCTATACAAATGAAAACAATTTCAAATGCAGATTTAATATATGTTAAAGTAACTAAAATAATGGAAAAAATTATATCATAATTCAAAATGACGTATGTCATTGTTTTATGTATATACAGCATTATCAACTACAAATTTTTTTTATTGATGTTTCATTCAAACAAGTCCAGAGGACCTATTACACCATCTATTCCTCCAAGAGTATTGATTTATAAGAATATGAATATTCCTCATAGAAGACTGGATATTTTTAGATGTTAGCTTAGGAACTTCACATTAATTGCAAACCATTAATAAGTTTAGAAGACAAAATAATGGTGGTGTAAGTGATTTTCTTGTTATCAGAAGTTTGAGCCATGGAACTCAGAAAGAATAATGAATTTATCACTTAATAAGGTTGACTAAAGTTACTTTACAGAATCCATTCTAACATAACCAGCGTCAGTTTTGGTCCTGCTTCTAAAGGCCCCCTCCATGGTTATCAGCATGGCTTGTATATAATTACAAAGGAAAATAGCATGCTAGAAACCGTGGGCTTTCTATGCCACACATGTTAAATGGTAACAAAAGCAGCCAAAACCTGTCTGGCCTCTGTTTCCCACTAAAGAACTTGACCTAGACACCAGTGTAGTTATGAATATCAGCCACAGAAACCATTCAACTAAACTTTAACATAAGTCATGCTCATGTAGAATAATTTTTAAGAAAGCATTAGCGGCTAAATATGTTTCTACATTCAGATATAAAGCATTATGTTCTAAGAAAAATACCTAACATAATTATACTACTATTCCTTTGACATTGAAATTATTAGAGCAGCAAAATTTGAAAAACCAGAACCTTTCTCTGTCCATGACATGTTCAGGGTTGTGGGAGACATGTGTGATTTTCACTTGCATGACTTTTCTCTCTGTTGCTCGCCCAGGAAAATTGGGGTACTATAGTAGTGAATTCAGCATCAGCACATAGACTTAAATAGCTTGTAGTGTAGAATAGTTGGTTTTCTTTGCGGGGGGGGTGCTTTTTTGGCCTTTTTTTTTCCTCTTTGCCTTAATTCTCTCATTTGGTTTAGAAACATACGGCCCTGTTCACTTCATTTAAGCCTCACAATGACTAGAAGCCTGATCAATCTGTCCTGTGTCTTCTTGGGGCGAAACTGCAATTGAGCGGAAGCAACAGATGAACAAAGCCCACATTCAAATCTGTAGCTCATTAAAATAAAGTTAAAATGGAGTAAAATCTCAATTGTAAGTGAATTGTAGCTGTTTTCTTCCCCGATAAACACATTTGATTAATAAACTATACAATCATTAACCCTCAATCAGTGTCTTTAAACTTAAATAATTCTCTTCTGTTTAAAAATATGAATGTGTTGAAAACCTTTTGGAGACAGGTTTGATCATAGCACCACATGAAACACCTTTGCAGCATGCTTCATGAACACAGTTCATCAAGACAATGATACACAGATTCAGGAGAATTCATGGCTCTTCTTAGACCTAATTTGTACCTAGTTTGTACCTAATACAGGTTTGAAATACCTAAAAAAGCACTGAACCAAAACTAAGCATTTGAAAAGCACTGATTTTGGCTAAGACTTGTTTGTCTATGTTCATGTTTCACTTCACAACCCCTTCTGGTCTTGAAGTCAGGATAATTGGGCCTCAGTCTTCTGAATACTGAGATTTTAAAAGCAGCACCAAACTGGGAGGTGGTGGAGCACACCTTTAATCCCATCACTCAGGAGGCAGAGGCAGGTGGATTTCTGTGAGTTTGAAGCCAGACTGGTCTACAGAGTGAGTTACAGGGCAGCCAGAGATACACAGAGAAACCCTATCTTGAAAAACAACAAGAAAGAAAAAGAGTACCCCTAAACCTGGCTGGTTTGGATCCCTAATGTCCCCCAAATGCTGGATACTTACTAAGGTTTGGTCCCCAGCTTGTGAGGTTATTGGAAGGTGGTAGAAGTTTTGGAGGTGAGGCCTCCTGGATGGATTTTAGGTAACTAAAGGTGTGCCTGGAAGGGATGTTAGGATCCCCCCCTACACCTTGTGTCTGTGTATGTGGTTAGGTCTCCTTCCATCCCTTCCTCCTTACTGGCTGCTATAACATAATCTGCCTTTTTCTGCTATGTTCCCATCTTCTCAGCACAGGTTCTAGCCAAGCGGTCGGCAACTCTCAGAAACCATAAGCCAAAATGAGTATTTCCCAGGGATTTTGTAATGGCCTTGGAAAAAAAATTGGCTAAGAGCAACTTTTGATAAAAGCACAATTACACAAATTCCTTAATATGTATATTCATCAGCTCCCCAAACTTCACAAATCACACACACACATGAAAACAACAATACAAAATCATATGGAAGCAAAGATAGTCACATTAGAATTGTTTCATGGAGCTGTGAAAGAAAAGGGCATAACATTGAGACAAAAGAAATAAATCAGGAAAACAAACTAGGAAGAAAAATGTGGACCATTGAAAGTGTGCAAGTTTGTATATTACCAGATGGCTAGGAATTTTTTCCCTTAAAAGTTTTTAATGGAAAGATGCTTGGGAAGACAGATTTAAAAAATAAAAAAGAACAGAACACCTATGCATTCATGTGTGCAGACAGATTTACTGTCATTGTGTACTCGTGGAGAAGGAGCCTAAGACCACAGAAGAAGGTGTTAAAAATGAGCACGGAAGGGAAATGGCAGGGAGGAAGGGGCTGGGGAGGAACATGGGTTGGTAAATAAAAGAGCATTTTTCCACCCAAAGGCCTTTAATTAAAGCATCATATTATTGTGTCATCTCTGGACTTTTCAACAAATATTTCACATTTATATAGAGACTGAAACCATAAAGCTAGCTTCATAAGTAAAAAAGACAAGCTGGCTGAGAAGTCAGTCTGCTTTGAAGTTTTAGAGGTCAATTCTCAGCTTCTCTTTCTGTGACCTTTATAATCTGCAAGATCTGGCTGCATTTCTTTTAGAATCTGGGCATAAAATAAAATGTACTTTTCTAGAGCCAGGTTTGGATGTATACCTTGCTCAGCCCAGATGTAGTAGGGAGGGCCTTGAACCTTCCACAAAACAGTGTGCCTTACCTCTCTTAGGATTAGATGGGGGTGAGGTAGGAAGGTGTGTGGAGGGAATGGGAGGAGGGAAGGGAGTGGGAATTTGGATTGGTATTTTTTTAAATCTAATAAAAAATTAAAATGTATTTAGAGAACTAGAGGACAGAGAAGTGATGAACCCTCAGAACATCAGAATTCCTAACCGTCTCCCCAGTCTCTCCCATCTTTCCTTGCAGCCTCCGGGGAAGCAGCTCTCAGAAGGTTTTTAGATATGTATAAATACTGAGGTAAGACAAAGGAAGCACGGCATGGAGAGAGAAAAATAGGTGAAAAGGGGAAGGCTTGAAGCACTTCTTCAAGTCTTCTTGGTTATGAAACTAACAGAAATGACAGGGATCTCTTGGTGAATGTAGTGTTAGAGAAGAAAGTTTGTGCTGATTCAAAATCTGGGTCCTAATGGTCTGTCTGATAGGCCAAGTGCACTGTTAGGCCAGGCGAAGCCTGTGCTTCCTTCAGCAGGAACTGAGCCTGTGCACGGCCTGTAGCTATCACACCTGGCCCTAGTATGAGCAAGGTTTGAGATACATAAACAATCGCAGAAGAAGCAGACGGCAAGCTTCATGGGTATCAGGTCCCCCTGTGAGAATCTGAATGACACATTTTAATTAAACTGGCCCACTGGAGTTTAATTAAGGTATTGTTTTCTTGAGGTGAAACTAACAGAAATTGGGCCCCTTTTATGGAACAAGCACAGACACTTAGGCTAAGAGCCCATTTCTTTCAACTCCCTGATTGTTAGAACTTGAGAATCCTTTTCTCCAAAAGTTTTCATTGTTATACTCAGAAAGCCACTTCAGGGTTAACTTTAAATGACCAGCAGGCTAGCCCCATAAAGTCCCATTTCTGAGAAACTCGATGGACATGAGCTTTACAGTAGAATCAGAAGCCCATCATTTCAGTTCAGTGTGCCAGAAGTCAGCAACTACGAGCCTCAGTGGATACCCAGGTTGTCAGAGAATACCAAACACACATACACGTCAAACAGGATGCTTTTTCCCATGAATGTATTCCAAAGATGAACAGTTGCTAATAATAAAGTAGAACAATTCTAACACTACGCTGTGATAATAGAGGATCCAGAACAGCACTACCCAGAATAGTGTAATCTAAGCCTCTAAAATTGTTTCTGGAATTTCCCATTTAATATTTTTAGACCAGACTCAATCACAGGTAAACAAAATTGCAGAAAACAAAACCTACTATGTGAGCCCCTGGTACTGATGCAAGTTCTTTTTTAAAAAAAATACTTATTTTAAATTTTATTTATTTTACATATTAACCTTAGTTCCCCCTCCCTCCCCTCGTACTGTCCCCCACACCCCTCCCCACTCCTCATAGAGGGTAAGGCTTCCCATGGGGACTCAACTAAGTCTGGTATGGGGAGTTGAAGCAGGACCAAGTCCCTTCTCACTGCATCAAAACTGAGCAAGGTATCCCGCCATAGGGCATGGGTTCCAAAAAGCCAGTTCATGCACTAGGGATAAATCCTGGTCCCACTACCAGGGGTCCCATAAACAGACCAAATCACACAACTGTCACTCACATTCAGAGGGCCTAGTTCCTCCCCAGTGGTCAGTCCAGAGTCTATGAGCTCCCACTAGCTCAGGTCAGTTATCTCTTCGGGTTTCCTCACCATGATCTTGACCCTTCTCATATAATTCCTCCTCCTTCTCTTAGACCAGACTTGATAACAGGTACTACTGGTACTGTGTGAGCAGCTGGTACTGATACAAGTTCCAAAATGCACTGTGAATATGTTTTAAGAGCAAGTTTATATGCCCTATGGTGGTATTAAATTCGATGTATATTCTAGAATGACTTTCAACTTCTGATCCCCCTGCCTCCACCTCACAAGTGCTAGGATTGCAGGCATGTGTCATCACCCCCAAATTATATCAGTCCTGGGACTTTGTGTATGCTAGGCAAGAACTTTTCCAACTGAGCCACACTCAGAAGCCCAGAACTTCTGTATTTTGGGCTTTATATCTTTGAACAAGTCATACATACTCTTACCATTAGCTCCCTGATCTATAAGGATGATTATTGCATATTATTAAATTATGATAGAGACTAAATGAAAGAAAGAATGTGAGGATGCAGTGTGAACTGTGGGTGCCAACAGCAAGTTATCACTACTACTCGGGTCACAGAGACAAACAATTGCAACAGTTTTCTTTTGGAAAGGCATTATACAGAAATCAGTAAAGCATCCGGGGCTGTAGAGCCATATGGACGTAACTCTTGTTGATTGAACCCATTGCTTATGAACAGAATCACATGTTTCTTGCTTCATTATTTTTATCGTTCAATAATTTACTGTTTGTTTTTGCTATGTTTCTGAATGGCATAATTCTGAGCATCTATTGCTTTCATTGATATTTCTTTGAAACTAATTAGGTTTTACTCACTTAAGTTTCTTTAAACATATATGTAGCCAAAAAACAAATTTTCCTGATACTTCTTATGAGTTAGATATTCAACAAAATATATACATTATTCAAAATAGTAAGTAAAACAGAGAACTTGAGTTTCTGTAAAGAACAGTTATGCAAAGATTGCAGTGCCACATTGCCGCATCTGCCTCACTACTCCATCTTTCTGAACTAAAAGGGACTACAGATGAAAAGGCGGAACTCTTTAAGCAAAGGTTACGCTCATACAGGAAGTCAAACTAGAAAAACCCATAAGAGTAATCAATTCCATTCAAAGATTTAAAATCAGTACTCAAGGTTTGGGGCTAGGGTAATGTGCTTTGCCAGTTCTGACGGATTCCCAAAGATAGCTCACATTACAAAGTAGAGAGCTGAGCAAAAAGATGATGCTTCAGCCACACCCTGATTCCAATCAATGAAGAAGCTTGGCTAATTTGAAAACAATAGGAATATCTAGCCACATGCTGGATCAGGACCATTTAAATGCACCCACTTCATCCTTCTGCTTAGTTCTTCATGCTCTCCTTCACCACAAAATAGGAGTGGTGCTTGCTGCTCCTCTAGTGTGTTCAGTCTTGGGTTTAGCATGCAGGACCTGCTCTGTACTTCTTCTGTTAATGAGCATGCATAAGTCTTCAACCCGCACAAAACTCACTCTGCATATAAAAGGATATATAATTTTTATAATGCCATGAGAAGTAAATACAGCCCATTGAGTTTTCTATGGGAATATTAGGAGAGTTTAATTATCAGCCACCGTCTGTATCTCTGGGCACTAGGTTGGTTTATTTTCATGCTTACGTTCTTTATATCACACAACCAAATGGCCACGTACATTGCTAGTAAATCTAAGATGATTGCACCTATCTGTTCCCCTTGGTGATATCAGGGCTCAGCTTGCAGAGCTTTTCAGGAGAACATCTTGGGGTGCAGGCTGTGAACAATTACTACCGGATCATTCCCTGTTCTCCGTCCAAGCTTTGTCTCAATTTGTAGACGTTCTAAAATATAAATTATATTCATACTCATTAATATGAAATTTTTTCTAGATATATACTCCAAAGTTAAGTGATTGTACTTGTTAAGTAAAAGAAAAATATAAATAAAATGTGCCACGAAGGAATTGCATTTACTAAACGTGCAGTAAATGTTACCTGCTGTGAGCACTGTAATTATCGTCATCTTGGTGAAAAGCTCCAAAGAACTACCACACCTTTCTCTGAAACACTCAGCAAGATAACTGAACCTGAATTTGAAAATTTTCAGGGAGTTCCCTGCTTCCTACAATTCTTGGGTTCTATTTATGTCGTTAAGGACTTTTCAGGAAAGAAAATACTGCATAATAACAGTCAGAGGCTGAGGAAACAAAAGTTTGTCACAAAATAACCAAAAGCTGAAAAACAGCTGCAGCTGTGAAGATGTATGGGCGGCTGGTCTTGTCATTCGGTACAGCAGCATGTTAATCCAGGATTTACTCTCATCATTATTTGACTTGATGATGCATAGGAACACTCACATGGACACACACACCATATGCATATGCACAGATATGTGCATGTACCAGAGGCATACACACACACAAAGACACACAGAGACACACACGGACACAGAAACACAGAAGACACACACACACCACATGCTAACATATTCACATAAAAACAGTCTTACAAACAGACATAGCAGACGCAACGAAATTACTTAAGCTGAAACTGTAAATGATGGGAACTATTATGATGGATTTATAAACTATTATGTTTCTTGTGTTTTTTTTCTTTTTAAATTCAGGTTTGTTTGGGTTTTCGTTGCCTGTTTGCTTTCTAGAGACAGAAAGAGGGAACATAGAGTTGGGTGGATGAGGAGGTTGAAAGCCTCTGGGAGACATTTGAGGAGGAAAAACTGAGATCAGAATACATTATATGAAGATTTTTTTCAATAAAATGTCACAAATGATATTGAAATTCCTTTATTTTTATCAATGCAAGGGAAATTAAAAGTGAATTAAAGCTAATATTTACTTAGAACACAGTACATTTTTTAAAAGTTTTACTATTTAAAGGTTAGCCAGAGACTTGGCTCTAGAAGGGATCCCAGGTGTCCACGGGGATGTCCCCAGATAGGTCCTTGGGCAGAAGAGGAGAGGGTGCCTGAACTGGCCTTGTCCCATAGTCACACTGATGAATATCTTGAATACCATCATAGAATCTTCATCCGGCGATGAATGGAGATAGAGACAGAGACTCACATTGGAGCACTGGACTGAGCTCTCAAGGTCCAAATGAAGAGCAGAAGGAGGGAGATCATGAGCAAGG
>LOEQ01001550.1:341763-355391 GCA_001685075.1 Bramus lutescens
AAGGAAGGAAGGAAGGAAGGAAGGAAGGAAGGAAGGAAGGAAGGAGAAAACAGGATTCACATTTCCGCTGCCTCTAAGAAACATACATCAACATTAAGGACAGATACAACCTTAGCATAAAGAAGTGATAAAAGGTGTTCCAAGCAAATGAAATCAAGAAGAAAACAGAGTAGATAGTTTAATATCTAATCAAATAGAGTTCAGGCCAAAACTAATGAGCAGAGTTGGGGAAGAACACTACATACTCATTAAAGAAAACAATCCACCTATTGAATGTTACAATTCCAAATATTTGTGCACTGTTATTTTGTGATACTAAATACTTGTGTTTGCAAAAAGGCATATTGTACACATTTATAAACTTTACCAGTCTTTTAAAATAGTTCCATGCCCTCAGATAACTTCTTAATTTTTTTATTTAAAGTGAATTTCATACAATATATTCTGGAATTAAAATTTTTACTTTTTTATTTCTAAGTTTATAACTGTATTTCTTCCTTTTATTTCCTCCCTCCAAATCCTCCCATACACCCTCCCTTGCTCTCCCTAAAATCCATGGCCTCTTTTCTCATTAACTGTTATTGTATGCATATATGTATACTTATATGCATAAATATTTCTAAATATAGCCTGCTCAGTCTGTGTAATATTATATGTATGTATTCTTTCAGGGCTGATTGTTTGGCACTGGGCAACCAATTGGGGTGCTCTTCCCTGGGGAAGACCACCTCTCCAAGTCTCAGCTGCCCTAGGTTACCTTTGTGTACGACTCACAGATTATGATGCTTTGGGGAGAGAATAGAAACTTCAAGATATGGGCCTAATGGAGGAAGTTGGGTCATTGGTGGCAAAGGGTATAACGAGATCTGAGACCTTTCTTATGCTCTCCATGCTGAACTGCCTCAATGTGAGCAGTTTGCTCCTCTATGAGATCCTTGCCTATGTTCCACATCACCAATATATAGTTACTGTTTCCTATCTTGACTTCTAACCACTCTCTGAATCACATAGCTAAGCATAATATGCATGTATGTGCATATGAGTAAACAACATAGCTTGGAACACATCTACATATTTCACTACTTTAGAGTAGTAAGTCATCTCTTCCATACAAATAGGTTAAGCTTCCCTATTAAGTACATTAAGATGAGATGATTAATTTCCTCAATAATTTTAATAGTCTAACATGTTTTCTTTAGAATCTTAAATTCTTACTATTAGCACTTAGAGAAATATTTTAAAAGATCAATACGAGTGGTTTTTCAGAATAAATTAACTCAGAAAAGAGTTACCGAAAGGAAACCATTAATATGTAATGTTAGCTCCAATTAAAAAAGTTATTTTGTTGCCTTTTGTTAACTGCTTTTTTCTCCTTACTTCTTTTGTTTTTAAAGACAGGGTCTTATAACCCAGCCCAAAGTCTAATGTTCTCTATTTCAGGCTCTGCCCCACACTGGGGTCACAGTGGCCCTGAGGCAACTGTATTCAAAATAAAGAGATGCAGGCACCTAATTAAACTGTGCCTCAGAAATAATTACCCAAACCACAGAAATAAGCTAAACTAGATACCGACTTTAAAAACCACACAAACTAAAATCTTACCATGGCCCCTAAATACTTGACAAAAGCAGTAGGCCTCTTCATGTTTGCTGTCAACCTTTTTTATGCACACAACCAAAGTCTATGAATTGTCTCATCTCCACTCAGCTGTCTGAATCTTACTGTAATATGAAACAAAATTCCATTCACAGCCAAATACCTCTACTTGAGGATTTTTCATTTTTCAAAACTGAACCACGGAGGAGTTGGAAAGTCCACAGTTGGCTGCAATTTTGGCAAAGAAACAGCCTTAAATGCATTCTTCTTAGCACTCTATAAGGCAAGCAATAAGTTGAGATATAGTAATATCGCAAGTAACACAAAATGTATGCAAGTAATAACAGGTTGGTCATACAAGTAATTGTTAAATATAAACACATATGCTTTTGTAGATTTGTTGGAGAGATTCGTTAATTGCTTAATGAGAGATGTCTTTCAAATACTAACTCCTTCATTTAGTTCAACAGATTAAATTTTATATGAGGAGATATTAGCATGCACGCAATGAAGTGACAAGGACAACCCAAAGTCTGAAATGTTAATGGAGAGAACACTGCGTTCCAATTACTTAAAAAACTAAATTGTATAATTTTCATTTGTCTCCTTCCATTTGCTCTCTGCATAGGAAAAAGTGTCCTTTTTAATATTCATGCAATATTGCAATATCAAGATTGCTTTCTACATTTTCAGAGTTGTATGTAATTATAAAACTTTAAGTAGTGCATGAAAATTTTCAGATAAGCTAGGATTGTGAGTTTTTTTAATTTATAAATCTAGT
Source organism: Bramus lutescens (assembly GCA_001685075.1). NCBI lineage: Eukaryota > Metazoa > Chordata > Mammalia > Rodentia > Cricetidae > Bramus > Bramus lutescens. The sequence goes on from LOEQ01001550.1 coordinate 344,141, forward strand.
CAGGACTTGATATTTGAAACTAAAGCAAATTGCTACTTTGCAATAGTTTGGGGCCATTAATTTTTATAGGAAGTCTGTAATAATAGTTTGCAGAAAGGTTTTATATAAAAATAGCTTTGCACCATGGAGTAAATATTGACAAATTTTACGTGTGAAAGAAAATTAGTACTAATACCAACAGACCTGTGTCTTCCTTCCCTCTAGTCTCCTTAAACTGCAGTTCAGTCTGGTAAAATCTTTTTTCCACCCCCCAGTAGGGTGCAGAGAGTCCTCTAGAGACCAAGCCTGTTTCCTACTGAGGTACATATTGGCCAGCATGCAGCAGCTCGGAACAACTATTTGCATCTACAATGGGGTCATCCCACCACGTTCTTTTCAGATCAATATGATTGGTACAAACAATAGTTTGATTTTGATTGCTCTATAGTACGCTTGGGTAGAGCCTCTGAATACAAGTGAATTGCTTAGAAACAATGCGCTGGTTCATCATCCAAAGTGTCCCTTTGCAAACAGCTGCCTCTGCCACACTCACCCTGACAACGTCCAGAAAAACAGATGGTTTCAGCATTCATGGCCAGTTTAGTGAAAGCCCTTGAGTCAACTATTCAATGCGTGGTTTTTAATCTATTTGATATTAAGGGGTACTTCTCTCAACTAAAAAGTCCAAATGTATTTAAATTCTCTTGTTCAGTCTATGCTAAATTAAAAAGAAAGGAAGCGTTTTGGAGGTGAGAATAAAATTTCTTTAATAAGTGTGTATAGCTAGGTCTTTTGTTAAATCCCCGATGTAGATCCTCTTGTATGATATGTGTAGCATTCCTGATACACAATCTCAGCAATAATAATGTATTTAAGGCTTCAGAGTGCTTGTCTCCAGAGATAAGAGCATTTTTCTCCTAGTTTCTTTAGTCTCAAGAAAAATCAGTCCACAGGGCTGCATTGGGAATAAGGCAAGAGACACTATCAATTCCTTACACTATACACTCACTCCTTTAGAAAACTTGTTAAATATATGTTATAATCACTTGCTTCCAATGGCTGTGAAGGCTCAAGTGTATTTGTATTTGATAATTTAAAACAAACAGTAGCCCAAATATTTGGGCTATCCTTCCAATTAAACTGCATTTTTTGCAGTCAGTCTTAAGAGCAAGAACTTTTAACTATGAGTCAGGAGAAATGTTTGTATTTCAAAAAACAAATTCCTAGAAATTGGGGAGTAAAGAAGTTATGATTATTTATTGCATTAATATTACTTAGAGCATAAGAATTTAGAAAAGGACCCCTAAAGAATCAATGTCATATATTTCTCTAAGTTGTGTTTACCACAACTCTCTAGGAACACATAGAAAAAAACGGGCATGCTTATAAATATATGTAAATAATGTCCTTTTTCGTGTCTTCAACCCCAATCTACAATTGTAAATCTACATTAATATCTGACTTTGCAATAAGTTTATGAAATTTCTATTGCTATAGTTTTCTCATAGCTTACTATAATAAATCAATGTAAAGTATGCTAGGTTAAATTAATATAACAGTACATGATTTACTATAAAGAGTTATATAGCAATTAGGTAATATAGAGGCTTACATATTAAGTTATGTGTTACATTATTTATCTTCAGTATATGATGTTTATAGTATACATAGCATTATACTAACATATTTGGCCTATAAAATGTGAATATAAATTTATCTGTTTTACTAAGTTGTCATAGAAATAAACTGGATATTTATTAAAAAGGTATTTAAGGAGCTAAACATGTATTGTCATGTACTAGAGAAATACAAAAAAAATATAGAACAGGAAGACATGTAAAGCCATCCAAAGGGTCAAGCCGAAAACCTGCCAAAGGATGAATGGAGGTCATGGTCTAGCCTTGCAAGCAGTCCTTGGGCATAGATAGCACTTTGTAATTAAAATCCATGTCTGATAATCTTACCTACACTCTTCCTCTGAGGACCCAGAGATGATGGCTATACTAATGAGGCCCAGTGTTGATACAGTTTTTATCTGCATCTCCTCAAGTCCTTGTCCTATAGAAGACCTGCACTCCCTGTAGCAAGCTTTCCTGCCAGACTATCTTTGGATCACCAACCCCCAAAATAATGACACAGACTTATTAGTTATGAAGGCTTGGCCTTTTAGTTTAGGCTTGTTTTCTACTAGCTCTTATAACTTAATTAACTCATAATTTTTAAAACTACATTTTGCCACATAGCTCAGTTACCTCTCCTCGGTATGGCATGTGTAACTTGCTCTCAGACTGCTGGCAAAATCCGCTCACCTAGATAACCCCCCTCAGTTCCTTTCTCTATCCGGAAGTCTCACCTATTCTCTCCAGTCTAGCTATTGGCCATTGAGCTCTTTATGAAATCAATCACAGAGACTCATCTTTACACAGTGTAAACAAATACTCTTCAACAACCTCCTCGATTTGGAGTTTACCCACTTCATTCATCTCTCCAGGACCAAAGAGTCTGCAGCAGTGCAGATGGGCAGCAAAGCAAGAGGTGGAGTTTTCCTCAAGGAGTGATTGGACCTTAACATCACTCACTCTTAGGATACGGTCAATGACACCTTCGTACACATCTCATCTGTCGTCTTTCTTCCTTTTCCTTTTGGGAGTGCTCTGTACTCCCCATCTCTTTCCTTAGTTCCTTTGTACAAAACTTTCCACTGAAACTGACAATCAGTTGATTACCCAGGATATCCCACCTGTTGACCCCAATGAACACTTATGGGTGCCTTGGATATTTGGTTTTCCTGAAGAATATGAATCTGTTGGCTGCCAATCATGCCCCCATTCTTACCTTCCAGGTCCTGGGTATCCAAGGAAGCAGTCATTGAGGTACCCTTTTCAAGAAACCTCCTAGGCCACAGTCTCCCCTAGCTTCCGGGCCAGTTCTCACCAGCAGGTGCTGTGCACTTGTCTTCCTTGCCTGTGGATTTTATCTGCTCACTCAATAAATCACTCACTGAGCACCTACCGTATCTAAGCTTGATCTCTGCTTATCACTCCAATTAAATGACAATATTTGTTTTTCCAACAAGTGCTGTTGAAGACCTAATCTCTGCAGCCCTAGTGCTAATCTTACTTGATTATTAATAAATAAGCTGCAGGCTCCAATAAAGTCAGAGAGAAGAATAACTACATAGACAATTACAATGCTGAATTACATGGATTCGGAGACATGGAGAAGACAGATCTAACTTAATTTAGTTAGACTTTAAATATATAAATTCAGAAGAAAAAACATTCTCTAACTTGGACTTTAAATAGATCAGTTGCTAGAACACACAAGGAGAAAATAAGAAAAAGTGGGTTATAATAATCCAAGTAAACAATGTTGGCAAACTGGATTAAAGTAGAGGCGATGGGAATAGAAAAAAAGTTGACAGTTTTTAACTGCCATGCAGACAAAATTCCATCTTCTACACCAGTCCAGTGGTTTCTAACATTTTATGTAATATTTACATTATGTGTATATATATATGCATGTATGTATATATATACATTTTGTGTCATGTATCATTATAGCACATATATATGTATATATGCTTTCATTAAGGTATTTTTTTTTCTTAAAAACAAAGTAGAAAATGAAGAAAAAAGAAAAAATGTATTGTATAGGATTTTAAAATAATGGACACTGTAACATTGTGTGACAGAAGGGAATTTTAAATTTTATTTACCTGAGTCTTTACAAAGAGCCAATCACAAAACTACTTACTCAGTCAGGTTTACTGTGCTTTTTTGTTTCCCTCCATAGCTCCTTATTAGGTATGGATGGGTGGGTGTTCAGGGAATAAGGCAACCATAACCTTTAAACTAAGAGCAAACTTCATTCTGGAGAGGATGATGGGATGGACATCCTATCTTTGTCTCACTCTTTAGTCGGTGACCCCAAGATCTGAGAGTACCAGTATAATACACAATAACTGACTCTATTCCGCTGGTTTTTCTTTCCAAGCTTTACAATCCCAACTCTTTTGCAAGGTTGAAAACACTTGTATGTTGTAAACAGTCTTGATTTAAAGGGATACTTGAAGTGATAGTAGTCATAGTAGTGAGGTCCAAGTTCTGAAGCTAGGCAAAGAAAAGGCTCATGACAGACTTGGCCAATCAAGAGTTGAAGAGAATCTGTGGGCACGTAATAAATACACGCTACTGTTGTAGACCAGCAAGCAGGCAGATTCTACCAGACACCCAAGCACACGTTGGCACACACGATACACATAGATAGGCATAGGGGCAGATGCAGACCTACATAGAGGCCACACAGAGGTGTGCACACAGGCCAACAAGCAGGCACACAGGAAGACTGAACAAGGCAAAGGCCATATTGATAAAAAAAAAAACTCAAAAAGTGGCATTGTGCCAAAAATAGTTTCATATCAGATTACATCACCACTTGCTCCAGGTTCCCCAGATGCCCAGTGTCTGTCATGTTTTAGTTGATTCGTACCAGAGATCCTTATCAGTGCCACAATGACAAAACCTGGCCCCATATGGCCTCCTGTTCCCTTCAACAGGCCTTTGCTTCCCAAAGGAAAATTGGGTAAATAAGATCTTGGTTCCATCTGTTGGTTTAGTTTTGTTTGTTTTCAATTTTGTTCCAAGTACAGGAGTACCCTTGAGCAATGCTTAATAGACTAGGAACTTCAGCTATTAGACAAATGATTCTCTAACTTTTCAATGCAGTGGCAGGTGAGGGGATGAAGATTGGAATGTCATCAATGGAAAAGGAAAAATCCAGGGGGCTCAAGGACTTACTTCTAATTGAACCTAACCATCTCTCTTTCCAGAGTTAGTATGCCTTTTAGAACCAAACCTTATTTCTGCTTTATGTTCTCTTCTGGATCTTGAGTACAAAGGTGATTTAAATCATGCTGCTGCTTTCAAGATAACATGTCGGAATCCTTCATTCAGAGAAGCCTGACACAAGTTGGCTCACATACTTCGAGACTGTCCCTATTGCAGCATGTCGCATGGCTCCCTTATGCCAAAGGCTTCATCTTCTCACCGCCTTACAGTAGCTTCCTGAGGATTATGCATTGCAGAGACATGTTTCCATTGAGTTTTGTTCCCACAAGGTCCCTTTTTATTTAGAATTTCTGATGGTGATTACTTTATTATATATATTCTTTTTCCTTAGAAGATAAGTTAGTTGGGGGGCTATAAAGATGCCTGGGTGGTTAAGAGAATACTCTGTTGAGTTCAGTTCCCCAGTACCCACATGTCATTACAACCATCTGAAATTCCAGTTTTGGTGGTTCCAGTGTTGACTTCTGGTCTCCATGGGCACAGGCATGTACCTACTGCACAGATTTAGGCAAAACACGCATACATCTAAAGCAAAAACAAATCTTTAAAATATACAAATCAGTTTAAAATTGAACAGTAGTGTATTTTTATTGTAGACAATACATAAAAATAGAGATGTGAAAAAAATCAATGTGAGATACATCTTCTGTATACAGACAATCACATATGTATGTAAAGAGTGTTACCCCCCACAATGACATATGGTATTGTTAATTCATCTTTTCCTTAATAACATGACATAAACATTTATCCATTCCACCATATATCATTGTACTTTCAGTGGACGAATATAATTTCATTTTAGGGACAAGTTATAATATGAAAACCACTTTCTACTAGTTATTATTTTAGATAACTTATTTTTCATTTTGCAATAAATACTATAATAGACATAATTTACCTACAGAGAGATGAAATAAATATATTTTAATAAATCTTATGGCCATCTATGATTATTTTCCAAGGATAAGTTACCATCATTGGCATTGCTTAGACAAAGAGCATGCATACTTTTAAGGTTTTTTTTTCCATTTGGTTTTTCTCTGATCCTGATGCTTTGAAACAGCCTCATATAGCCCAGACAGCCTTGAACTCATAATTCTCCAGCTTCATCTTGTGAGTTCTAGGATTATTGGTCTTTGTAACCCACACTCAATCTTTTGATGCTTACAGAAAAAATATTCTTCAGAAAAACTGAAGCTATATACAAAAGGCAGAGCATAAAAGTGTTCATTGCTATTTAAATTCCATTCTAAATAGTTTATCTATGTCAAGCATGAAGTCATCCTAACTAGTTTCTAGGATTGGGGTTTACTTTGAGCCTCAACTACACCAGTTTGGGGACCTTGCCAAGTGTGCGAACCTCCCTGAGATTTTCACTACTAACAGTGTGAGAAAGAACACAGTAACATGGAGATTCACAATCATTTCAAGCCCATTCTCCCCTTTCCTCATGTGGCATACCCAAACAACATCATTGCCACCCCCATATTGATATTTATTGTTTTATGTATACATTTGTTTGGGGGAAAATATTCTGCCACCTGGGATGAATTGTGATGAACAGCCAGGCTACCTATAGAATTAGAAGGCAATATCATTCATTGCCAGCAGATGCCACTACCTGATCCATGATGTATTCTCCACAGGAGAAAAGGGAGCTTAAATGTAAAGTTCCAGATACTCTAAGAAGAATCAGTGTTCTAGTTGGGTCATTAGCAGAAGACACCTGAAATATGTAAAAATTACAGAGAGGAAGTTCTTCCAAACTTTGGAATGAGTTTTCATCATTAAATGCCTTGTCCAGGTTCTGTTGAAATAAAGAGTGTGTGCGTGCATGCGTGCATGCGTGCGTGCGTTTGTGTTTGTGTGTGTTTGTGTGAATGAAGTAAAATCCTAATGTTTTCCCAAGAGGCTTATATTAATTATGAGCTGCTTCCCAATGCATCTCTGCCACCCACTGAGTTCTGATGACTTTAAGATATAATGAGGGAAGACATATGTGATATGGTGTAAGAGATACAGAATGAGATTCAAGGAATGGATAGTTTTCTAGAGTTCTCTGTGTTATTTGAAGTTATTAAACATAATGTCCTTTTCTCTACATACATAAATATGTCTAAAACACTGACCCAATGGGGATATATATATATAGTGTAGTGGCATGTGCCTGCAATCCCAGCATTGGGAAAACAGAGGCAGGATAATCCTTGTGCTTTGTTGGCCAGTCAGATCCTTTAGATATTGGAAGAGTAAGAGAATATTCTGTCTCAAATAATAATAATAATAATAATAATAATAATAATAATAATAATATGGACGAAAAAATGAGGAAGATACACAACATCAATTTCTGGCCTCCACACACATAGATAAAAACACAAAAACAAAGGAGCAAGTGAGAAGATTGGCTCTTGATATAGCTCAGATGGTAAAGCACTTAGCTAGTGTGAGGAAAGCCAGAGTTTAACTCCTAACATTTTATAAACTTGGCAGGGTAACACACACCTGAAATCAGTCAAGGATTGAAGACAGGAAGACCATCCCTGATTACACAGGGAGCCTGTGGTTAGCCTAGGCTCAAGAACCTATCTAGAAATATAATTTTTTATTTTGTTTTCCTCCTTTTTATTTTGTTTTTGTTTTAGAAATACAAATTTTTAAGTAAATATGAATAATTAAGTAATTAAGAGAGAAAGTACACATACAATGAATAGTTGGAAATTTAAGGAGAGTACAGAAAATGACTTCCAGATATTATTAAGGTCTTTACACATTAGAAATGCTAAATTTCATTCAAATTTTAGAGAAATGAATTTTATTGAAAATATAGCAGAGTCCAGTAGTTTAATATCTTAATATCAGTAGTAAACATTTTAAATGTTTAACATCCTTTTAAAAATGAAGACAATAATTGTAATTTCAAAATCCTGATAAGAACTTTTCCTAAAATTAATAATGATGAGTTTTTTAAGAGAATAATGTCTCCATTATCACTGTGAAGGGATTTGTTAAATTTTTAATTTATTTATGACACACAGATTATTTGCTTGCTCTGCTTCAGTCTGAAACAGTTATCTAACAGTATTGAGTATCACATAATGTCCTGTTATTTCACATACAAAAATGGCTTCCTCTACATATTAACCAGAGTTCTCTGAACCCAAGTACAAGTAAGATGCTCACTTAGAGGGAAAGTGACCTTCCCTCGCATAAAATGAACCAGACTCTTCATGGTTACATCTACTCAAAATAAATGAACAGTGTCTAGACATCATAGGAGACGGCAGCATTAGAATTAAGACTCTTGCCTTCTTAACGCTGTTTTATAGTCAGTAAAAAACAGACAAGATCTAGTATGAAAACACAAACTCCAGAAAGCTATATTCTAAAGAAAACTGAGGTGGGTTCATTTTGCAGAGAGAGGAGAGAATTTGAGAAAGGGTGATGAATAATGAATAACTGTGGTGACATTAAATGTCTCTCTGGATTCCAAGTGTGAACTAGTCCTGGAAAAGTGGCAACCAAATGCCAGTCAGGAGTGGAGGGTGAGGTCAGCTGAGTGCATGCAAGGAACAAAGCAGTCATTATAGTCAGAGCCCTAGGAAAAGAGAGGGCAAAGAAGAACTGAGACTTCTGAAAGCACCTGTATCCCAGCCTAGGGTGAGCACTCTCTTCTAAGAGCAACAGGAAGCCATCCATGAGTGTCTGCAATTGGAGTGGGATATTGAATAAGCTACAACTATCTTGTCTAAAGTGTGGGTATAATAAAAACGTTTTTAGCATTGTAATAGCTGCACCAACTTGATGAGCTACACCCATAAACCGGATTTTTAAGATCTTCCCTATGACCATGAACAGGGCCTGTTTCAGAGTGTGGGAATGTTTGAATACTGAAATTTTTAGCTTAATAGCAATGCAAGCTGTTGAAAATAAGATGTCATTAAATTTACAAACATATTTAAATGCTTAAGATAAACTAGCTAACAGGTAGGAGTTGACTCAGTCCTGAAGAACTGAGGATGTGAGTCCAGCTACAACACAGACAGAATGTGGCAAGCTGAGAAGTGCTGAGGGTCACTGGCGACAGAGGTGCAGGGGCTCAGGCTCAGTATATATACAGTTATCTAACCTTTGCCACCTGCCGTCCTGCAGTGTTTAAGTGGAAGAGCCAAGGGATGTGATCAGATTCCAGAAGTCAAATTGTCTAGAAGTTAAGAAAAGGGGAGAAAGAGCCAACGAATGAACCCCGGCAAAGCTTGCTTTTCTGTAGAGGATTCTAGAACGATGGAGGAACTAGAAGAGACCACGAGAGGAACATGGAGAACAGTACAGTTTCTGGGAGAATGAGGAATGGAACTTGTTAGCTTTCTTTATGAGGCCTTTCACCAGCAATTCAGGAAGCCGTCAGCACTGCAGGGAAGACCTGCAGGAGTCAGCCCACAGCCTACCTCGGATTTGGGCTCAGACATGCTTCCCTCAGAAAAGGCCAGCTGCCAGGTATATGCTTGTGTGGTGTGCATGTCTGTCTGTGTGCATATACTTGCCATACTTTAATGCATGTGATAACTTCTTGGTTCATTTGAACAGAAATGACGTTTTGCTGGAGTATAGGAAAATTGTTCAATTCCAAAGGATTCCATTCACATAGCTAGTGAAATTACAGCCCATTTCTTCCCACTCACTAGTAAAAGCACATCATTTTTTCCTCGGCTCCACTTACCCTCTCCTATTTTCCTATAAGTCCTTCCATTGTCTGGTAGCTTTTCCTTTTAGACAGGAACTAGCAAACATTTGGACATTGCATATTTCTGGGTTTGCAAACCAAGAAACAAAAGTAATCACAGTATGTTGATACTTGCATATATGATATATATATATATATGTCATATATCTGTCATTGATGACATTTGCAGTATAATAATTGAGTACAATTCTTTATTTTGTACTTCAGGCTTAATTAATACACCTGAAATTAATAAGATTAAGAGAATAAGATTCTTTTAGTGGCTTGCCTAACTTCAAGTACACTGCCCTTGGTCATCAAATTAGTTGCAAATATTTACATATAAGAAAACACTATTCCTGGACTGCACACTGAACAAAATGAGGCACAGAATATGGGCTGAGCTTCTCCAGACCCATAGGTTATGATTTGCTGGTTGTGAGACCCAAACTCTGAAGCCATGGGAGGAAGAGGGTCGGGGGAATATGTGATTCCTGCCTACAGGCAGACCTAGAAAGACAAAGGAAAAGGTTTGGGACTTATGGTCTTACAGACACAAACACAGTGGTCAGAAGTAGTTATATAATGGACAATGTGACTGCTTAGGTTTTCCTGGACATACAGTGTCAGCTGTCATAGATGATTCACGGTATCCTGGATGTTTGATGTCAGCATGTTTCAGCTGACTCCTCTTGGCTATCCATTTCAGTGTCATGTTGTCTACGCAAAACCTCACACTGCTGGTCCTCTGCTCCTTACACTGACTTTGGCTTTACCCAGCTACACAGTTCGGCCACTCTACGTATTTGATATCTGGTGACTTCAAAGCAGATAACTAGGAAAAGACCTCACAGCTTCCATGGTATCTAACAGGGAATTGTATTTCCATAAATGTCCAGATTTGCAAGTTTCATTTTTTTTAACCTACATTGAAAAAACCCTCTTTCTTAAGTGTAAGGTAAATTCAGTTTTCTTTTCAAGGTGACAAATTTAGAGCGTGAGACATGCTCTGTTGTTTAAAACTAAAGCAGAATTCTCAGCAATGTAAATGTGCTGGGTCTGCACAAGAATAGGACCATCAACAGCCAGATAGAGATGGAGGGAGGGCCCAGGGATCCCTCTAGAGTGTGGTCATTTTGAATGCATTAGCATGAGTAACCTCACCAGGTTCGAACTGATAATCCCATTCAAATGATCATATACCTGGCCCTGGTTAAACTAAGTGGGTGGTAAACCAAACCCGAACGTTAGGAACTTTGAAAAGGGACAAATAGGGAAGGGATCATTGATAGAGGTGGGAGAGAGGTAAATGGGGGAGGGTGGACAGAGAGTAACCAGATTGAATTGTCAAACACTAGTTCAAAAAAATAAAATAAAGCAGAAAACATTCTTTTTTTCCGTATAGAGGTCATTGTAGAATAGATGTATGATATTTAGTGTAGAATTTATGCATGAAATATAGTCAAATATGTGTATGTTATAATCTCAGCATTGTATAACAGACTTCTGAAGGTCTTTCCCCCCAAACTGTTTCTAACCTCTTTTGAGTACTTTCTTCTGATTATATGTAGACTATTATAATCTCAGGACAATAACCACAGTGTCCAAAAAGAGTGAAGTACTGTAATGATGTAGGAGGGTCATCTGTCTATGTGTTACTTTCATTGGTTAATAAAGAAACTGCCTTGGCCCCTTC